>VZTM01037686.1:499-10915 GCA_013400555.1 Jacana jacana
TTGGATTTTGTGTCTTCTGTTGTCCAAAGTTCTCACCTCCAGCCTGTCATCTCTGCCCATTTGACCATTCAGATATAACAGCTTACTCTTCCTCAGATCATCTACTCTCACCACACTGAAACTTCTCCTAAAAGCTACTCATAGCTTGAGTATGAACATCCTTAATGAAATAAACTTAATTCTGGCATTTCTTAACTTTGATTGCTGGCTGATTTTAAAACTAATACTTTACTGGGTTCATCATTTAAGCACACACAGAAAAATAGCATTGAAGCCAACTGTGTAGCATCACATGGACTCTTTAGCGCTCAACATCAGAGTTAAAAGCTTACAAAGATATAGCCTTCAGCTCTCTATTATTGACATGGATACAGCACGAAGGATAATAAAGACACTATTTTCTCAGTGCATTTCACACACATTAAGAATTGCAGCAATGTGCCCTAACAGACTCTATCTTCCCCAGCCTCTCCCTGCCACAGTCTCAACTCAGAGATATTCCCAGCTCAACTTTTTAGTCCTCCTGTCTCATTCCTGTATTTAGTTCATTTAGCCCACCTCTGTAATGGCCTATCTCATTAACCAGCTATGCAAAAACATTCTCCATCCCAGTACTTTAAGTCATCCTCATACTCCTTGACTGGGCAGGGAGAGCTTGTTTGTACTTTTCCTAGTAACACAGACCATCCTGATTACTGAAGTGAACAATTTTAACAGGTCCTGTGTTATAGCTGCATGACCAAGTAAGTCAGCATAATAGAAGCCAATCAGTCAACTGAAGCAGCTGGGGTTGAGGCCCCTATGTTTCCGGCATGTAGGGTTTACAAGTTTTAATTCCAGTTAAATTCAGTCTCAGATTGAATGTTGCACCACATGTGTGGTTCAGGGCTGTCCAAAGGACAGATCACTGAGGTTGGAGTTGACTCGATGTCCGTCTGGAGAAGAGATGCCTATGCACAGCTTCTTCCAGGACATTTGGTTTGTACCTACTAAAACCACCCTGTGAACTGAACCAATAAGCGTCAAGCGGGGATCATCAGAGAATTCACTTTACAACCGGAATAGCATGATAGCCTGTGGAAGCAGGGCAGCTTCACCCAATCCCATAATGCTTCTTTGTATACAGAGAGAATATTTAGCTGCCAAAGAAGTGTCTTCTGAGCATATTCCAACTTTCAGAATTTATATTAAGGTTGGATTCTTCTTCTTGGCAACAATTTAAAAAAAAAAAAAAAGCACTTAACTTTGATTCTCTTGCTCCAGAACAAGGTCAGGGTAGAAGTTGTAATTACATGAAATGTATAACCATTGAATTAAATGCTTACAAATTCTTGACACTGGGTAACACCACTGCACTTTTCCTTTTGTTTTCAGAAACAAACAAAATGAACACTTTAATCCACCAACAAACAGAGTAAGTCAGACACAGAAAATTAAGGACAATATTAGATCTAATTAAAAAACAAATCCCACTTAAACCCACAGTTACCTATAGCAAGAATGGAAAAAAAAACATATATTCACTCAAAGTTACTTAAAATAAGGAAAAATGCATGTCACTAAATGTCTTTACTTAGAAAAGAAAATAATTACTAACAAAACTGACATCAAATGTCAACTCAGTAGGCTTTTTTTCAATTAATAGATAGTAAAACAGCATGAGGAGGAAAACCTTTATTTTACATTTCAGAATTCTGAATATTCAGTAGGATGTTACACATTGTTCTTTTCTGGACTCCAGTGATTAGTATATGCATATCCAGTGCTCACAGAGCTGATATCAGGGTGTAATAATAAGATTGAGCAGTATTACATGAAGGAACTGATGGCATGTACAAGAAACTTGTGTGGATCATTCTAATGATTTTCTAATACATTTAAAAGCAATTTAGAAGAAATAATCAAAAAGCAAATCAGGTGCCCAAACTGAGTAAACAACAAGATAGGAAGGAAAAATAAGATAAAATTTTAAATAATTCCTGTCACATAAAATTTGATGTTACAAATATAAGTATATATTCCAAAATAGGAAGCAGCAGTCACATAGTTTAGCCTGTTTTCAGCTAAATTACCCATAATGCATCCTGAAATACAATTTATGCAGGAATAATAACAGAATAATAAACTTTTTCTCTCATTCTCTTGGCTTCTTTGACATTTAATGTCATCTGCAATAACAAAGCTAATAATGATCTTTGTCTTCACACACTGCTATTGAAACAAAGCATTTCTTTGTAAATTAAAGGGTAATTTTGTTCCCACTATTCCAGTCTGAATCTTTCTGGGCTAGAATCACAGAAGCTCATGGCATAAATCGCCCTATAATCCAGAACACCTTCCTTCTGCCGGAGAGATGTTCTTTTGGAAATAATCATGTGCACAACCACAACCCACAGCAGACCAGCATGAAGCATGGATGATTTCATCCAAAGTTCATTATATGATACAAATGCCAGATATTTCTAGAGGTTTCCCATTCAAAGCTTAACATCCAGCAGCCTTCCAAATTTGTAAATCACATGGTGACAGGTTATAAAGAGACATCTCAAGAATTTACAGGAATTCAAATGTAACAGAAAACCATACTTTAGACTGGCTTATATTCTTTAATCATATGTATGGCTTCCAGCTCTGTAAAGTAATTAGGTGTATGCTGAGCTTTATGTAAGTATTATGTTGTTTTTATGGGGAGTACTTGCATTTGTAATACAAGCTGAGCCACAGTGAATGATTTTGGCATCTAGGAAGTTTCACACGAAGTATCATATCCGCAACAGCTTCCAGGCAACCTTCTACTGTGCACCTCTATTACTACCTCTTCCAGCTGCCACAACAGCCTACTTAGTCTGATACATGGGTGACAGCAGCTGCAACAGCAAGGTTAAGTGGAAATTACTGATTCCAACTTCCTCTTCACTGTCAGTTACCCCTATAAACAGGGGCACTGCTGAGGGTTAAGTATTAACAAGACCAAAGCCTTGATGGCCATTAATTCCATATGGTCAGATTAGCTTGCTGCAGACCAGAAGATAAATCAAGAATGCTCATATGCGTAACCGTGTAATGCCACTGTGCACAGCATACGATACACCAGAAGAACTTTCCATTAAAAGGCAGAACTTACCCCTCTTCTGAACCCAGCCTTCCTTCACAATGGTAACATCGCTCATGATGGCTCCACTCCGAACCCCCAACTCAAAAGAGTATTTCTTTGTGTTATCAGCTTGTCTGTTTGGCTTCTCTTCTGCAGCTCTTCCCAATTTCTACTGATGAGTCAGCCTGGAAGGAAATATTAGAGAAAGAATTTAAGTCTTTTCTGTTTTTCTCACTTGACAGCCAACAAAAAAAGTCTTTGTTGATATCTTCCACTGACTGAGCTCATATTGAAAAACTGCTTTTTTTTTTTAATTAACCATATAACAGAATCATGTTTCTAGTCTTACAGCACCTTCCCTATGAACACTGAAAAACTTAAAAGCAGCAGAATGTGTTAAAGTTGCATAGCACGTTTATAAAATGCACACAATAGAATTCTCTCCTCCTAAAGCACAGGATGCTGTTAAATTAAAGGGTGCCAGTACTGCCTCACAGGTCCAACTCTGAACCCAAACAAGCTTTAACCATTCCCACATTTGTCAGAATCCATGCAATGGACAAGTGGTTCCTCTATTATGGCTAAATTTATCATACCACAAGTGCAAGAAAATGGAAGAAAAGGTTCTGTAAAGGAGCTTAAAACCAAAGCCTTATGTATAAGATACTGTTACTCTCATAACTCTTAGAATCTGTAGTAACCAGTTTATCAGCCAAGCAATTAAGTTTTCTAATGCTTTAATTTAAAAAAAAAATAATTAAAGGTTACAGATATACAACATTCTTCCTACTTCCACTGTAAGTTCATTATAGCCAATACAAATCCTTAACTTACTGAAGTTTTTTTTAAAACAGCATCATCTGCAAGTACATGAACAGAAAAACAACTCCTTAGGAGGACAAATTAACCAAAAAAGCCAATGTTTAGCTTATGAAAAGAAGGAGCACATATTCTCTCAAGGCTTTGAGCCAGGCAATGACAAGAGTGCTCTTTTCCCCACAAAGCTCAGCTTGCAGGGGACAGAAGGGAAATTAGCCCTGGAACAGGACATGCCACTCTCAGAAGCCACAACCCTCTCTTCTGACCACCTCACTCCCAGAGTACCTAACAGCTGTGAAGAAGAGATAAATAGCACCACAATCAAGTAGGAAGAGAAGCCAGAGGGCAGGAGAGGTTTCCTTTTACCAGCAGTCTGTCTTTCCCCTCCATCCTTCAAAATAAAGTGAAGCATTCAAATAATGCTCACCTAGAAAAGAGGGGGAAGCCAAGGGAAGGGATTTCTCCAGTGGTGGAGGACACCCTTCTGTGGCAGTACGTGCAGGAACACACATGTACACAGCGCTAGCATGGAACAGGAACCCGCACACCAGTCTAGCACTATCAAATGCAGCAAATACATATCCGTTAGGTAGACTGACCAAGAAATGTAAAGATCAGAGAAACAAATATGACCATCCTAGAAGCAATTTGTCTAAGAAATGAATGGGAAATAAGGTGGTTTAATCCAACCAAGTACAGACTAAAAACTGAACCACTATATACATGCAGATTATTTCCTATTTATCACTTGAAAAATGCATATATGCATGACAGCAGATAGTCTGAAGGCTACTTCTCTAAGGATGCTGCGCTCTGCAAAGTAAAACTTGCTATGAGTATTTCTTTCAGGTGGTATGCAACAAAAAATGTATTACAACCTGATTTTACAGAAACTCTGACGTGTGTCATTTTACAGTTTTGCTTTCACTGAACTATTTTTTCTGCAAAGTTTAAGTACTACTGAATACAGGGCCTCTGAGACATCTCCATGGCAGTGGCAGATATGACAGCAAGACCAATCCAGGTGACACACAGCCTTCTGTACTGGCAGCATACCCTGGTGTGTGTGAAAGGACACTGGAGAACTGTGTTTATGCAACTGTACATTGCCTTAAGACTGAAATAGTGTTTACGTCTTCATAAGAGCTAAAAGAAAATCTTATTTACAAGGTTTTGGAAGGACACGAAACTGCTTCATTACTGTTAGCTGATCTCACCGGCTTTAGCTGTTCAGACTTCACATTATGCAAGTCAGTGTGACAGAAATAACTAGAACAGGCATTTCCATATCCTTCGCCTTACTAGTGTGAGAGTTATTTTCTGAGTTATACATCATTTTGTTTGCGTGCTTCAAACTCGAGATAAGCAAGTCTATCAGATGTGCGTGGAAAGAGATCCTGACAGATGAAGACACGCGGCAGAAAGCAGGCTGTGGTTTTGCCATTCGGGATCACCGCAGCACAGCATCGGCTCTTCTTACAGACACACCAATCTCCACAAAGCCGGAGGTGAGTGTCAAACAACTGTGGCCATAAAGCAGCTGTTCTGTGACAGACTTCAGCCCGCTCTTCCTACAAGACTTCCACTGCATTCTTTAAGAAGTGATCACAGGTGACTTTCTTTTTTTTTGACCACTATAAAGACAAAATAAGCCATGTAACACACAGTACTTAGCTTGGGCTGGCATTTGCTGCAATATGTTTTACCCTTTTGGTAAATTTAATGTACTTTCCAATTTTGGTGTGTGCTTATGAAAAGTGCAATAAATTATTTTTATTGGTAGAGACTAAGCTATAAGAAATGAACTTCTGTACTAAGTAGCAATAATCTTGTCTGCCCACATACTGATCATTAAGTCCATGATTTCAGCAGACACCCAGTTTTAATGAATGAACTTACGCTTAAAACTACCTATTTCCTCACTGATTACATTTAAGTCAGTATTATTCAATCAAAATCTGGTCTATCACCAATTTTTATATCGGCCAGTCCCAACAACCTCAAGTGTTTGTCAGTAGGATTGCATCCCACCCATTGCAGGTACTAATTTACTGAATTCTGAATAAAACCCCCAAAATACAAATAAATATGGTGACAAAACTAAGTAATCTCCAGTTTAGCTTCACAAAATTACCAGAAACAACTTAAGTCAGATTATCAACATGGTTATAGCAATCGCTCCCTTAATGAGTAATTAAAAGTCAAGCAGAATTACATAGGGAGCTGAATGAGATAAATCGAAGCATTAAAAGACTAATGAAAATAAAGGTTATATGTTCACACTACACTTCCAATAAGCCATTTCTGAGTGTATGTAGTATTATCCCTTATTAAATTCCTTTGAGATTTTTTAAAAGCTCTATTCCTTTACTCTGGAAGTCACTCAGCAAAGCTCTAAAAGAGCAGACATTTGAGAATTACTTTTTAACATGACAAAAACTGACCTTAATGAAAAATAGTCATAGAGTAACCTTCTTCCCTGAAGATGTAATAAAGGATTTTTATAAATGTACAGCAGTTGCCTGAAACACGTGGAATAAGAACTCTTCACATGAAAATAGCATTTCATCTACAGTTCAACTATTTCAAGAAAAGCTACAGAAATGTTTACTCTGCACAGCTGGCATAGAACTTAAATACTTGTTAGCAATCAACTCTGCTCTCCCAATGCGCTTCAAGTTTCAGCAGCTGGTATACAGTAATTTTTACAGTTTCCCTTTTTGCTATAGGATGAACCCAAAGAAATAGGAAAAAAAAAAATAAAAAAACATAAGAGCATTCCAGCTGCTTCTTACATGGAAAAACTTGAGTTGTTTTTATGTATGTTTCAGCAAATGGAGAACAGGTTGGATTGCTTTTTTTCCTCCCATGTTATCAAACAGAACTTGGAAGATACTTTTCCAACAGTAAATTGTGTGTATTCTGCAGACAATATCAACCAGTCATGTATATGCAAAATACATACACGAACCTATTGTCTGCATGATTTATGGTATTGAGGTAAAAATTTACTCCATCTCAGTCAGTCATGTGAAGAAAACACCTATTGTTTGGGGGGTTTTTTATCTAGTAAAAAAACAGTAAAACTTTTCCTTTCTTCTTTAGAAAGCTATTAAGCCACTTTTACAGTGTAAGATGAAACAATCCAGCACACTTCTAAAAAGCTAGTATTACATTTCTAAGTTTCCAGCTGTCGGGGTTGCAAAGGCATCTTCTGAACAAAGATTATGCATCAACTATGACATGGAACAGAGTTCCAGATTCCTCTGCGAGGCTTGTGGTTCTCCCAAGTCATGGAGAAAACTAGCCAACATCTTTTCAGTCTTCACCTCAAACTTAAGAGTAACAGCAATATAGAGAAAAACCAGCTCAGACAACCATTAAAACAATCAATGGACCATTTGGATGAAAGACACCTTTCCCTCAACTTGAAATTTTAAATTAAAGGAGGCGCTCATGCCCATCACAGCAGCCAAGTACCTCCGCAGACCTGGTGGATGGGGAGAAGGAAAGAAATCCCTTCCAAGAAAAAGGACTAAAAACAGTCGTTCAGGTCTACACTTAAAACCCACCATGTGTAAGCGAATAATCATTGAGATTTGTAAGAACAGACAACACTCCCTTGGAATCTGGGCATCCTCCCATTTCCCCTGTGACAAGAGACAGCTGAGTAAAGAAGCCAGTGCCCATAAATTCAGTGTAAATTGTATGATTCAGGTCTCTGTTGTAAGAACTTTCATAAACACAGGCTCCTACTTTCAACAATTTTGGAGCTGAGGAAAAACAGATACACTCACATTTACCAACTTGAGTTACCAGAGAGAATACCAACAGGATCAGTTTCAGCACTTCCAGAGACAAACCCTATAACTTCTTTTAGTATTATCAACTTAGTGATTCATCTAACCTTATTCCCGTAATAGATAAGACGACTACCATTTTCCCCTTTTACAAGTAATCGTTTGTTTAATAAAATCTTGGGAGAAAAAAACAGCGGTGTGTGAGTCGCCTGAGTCACAGAGATTCTTTTGTCCTCACCATAAGCAGTACCAAATCTCATCATCTCTACCTCCTCATTTCTCAGACAGGTAACCCAAAAATTTTGTGCAGGTAAACACAAAACACACACTACCCAAAAAAGCAGCTCTCAGTCATCCACTAGTGCATTCCATCACACACGTTTGTTTCCCTGCTTTGGGGGCTGTTTTTTGTAGCAGATGAAGCTCTTAAGAGGTTTTCTCAAATCTGAGTTTGAATCCTCCGAGCCAACCAAAGTCAGAAACTGTCTCCAATGTCGGCTGCAATCACAGAGCAAGGAATTCAAAAGATAAGGCTCTTAACTAAAAGCAGAGTTGTCTTTAGGATTGGAAGCCCAGATCCAAGTTTTATTTATATGAAAAACGCATGCATATCCTCTTCCCCTACCAAAGTTGTTATCTAAAAGCTTGGTCAAACAATTAGAGGATATATTGCACATCATCAAAAATTACACAAAAAGACTATGTTGCAGAACAGAGACTGCTACAAAATCTATGAAATCAAATTAGCCTACATTGCTAATGGAAGGATCACATTCAGTTGAGTGCTTTATCTAAAAAGTATAGAGTATTTACACAGGCTTTCAGGAACTACCTATTCTGGAATTTTAGTTATACCTCAAACACAGCAGAATGGATTATGTACCTTTTTATCGTCTCAGTAGGACTACTAGATTTAAGTCCTATCACTGCTTCGATTCAGAAAAAGAAACATGCAGGCAGATAGTATTTGTTCCATTTATTAGAGTCAATTTTAAAATTAAAAATTAAATAAAATTAAAAAAAAAACAAGCAAAACCCACCAAACCAACATAAAATAGAAATTGAGCTGGTGTGATAAGACAAAGAAAGTTAAAAAAAAACAAGATTATTAAAAGACAAGAAATTGTAAATTTATAAAACAGTAATCTTTATCTACACACAATTAAGACACTTAAAGATATCTCTAAACACTGTAGAAATGTTCATATTTCGCAAAATCTAAAAAAGTATTAAAATTTCCAAAATATCTCCATGATAGACATTGCAAATATTTTTAAAAATATATTTCATACTAAAAGCCTTAATGTCTTTAAGAATACTGGTGTCAAAAACTTACTCCTAACAACTGTATTTTATAACCCTTGACTTGGATTTATGAGGGGGACAACAGGAAAATAGCACTGTCCATACCCTTGTGGTAAGGAAAAACAATGTACTTTGGAAAAAATAAATACCTCTTTAATGCACGGTTATGTGTGCGCTTTGTGCCTTAATATTTTCAGTGTTCTATTTTCACTTTCAGCATGTCAAGAAGCTGCACATAACTAATATGCCCAGATAAGCCTCGTTAAGAAACTACAGGCACAGTGAAATATTAATATACAAGTTAGATGTTTTATTTGGATTCTGGAACTGAGTAAGTTTATCAGAAAACAAACCATCGTTCAGTATTTCTTCTCCTATTATAATGACAAAGCAAGTTATTTTAAGGGACAAAGGTATAATTAAAGTAAGGTGAACAAAGCCACCCTTGCCTTTGTTTACCGAGGTATAAAGGAAGTTTCTAAAAGTAACTAAATTGTTTCTTTAGAATCCCATGTGAAACATTAACAACCCATTGTTTTGCACTGTGTTTATTGACAAAAATGCTTTAAATCCTTTTTGTTGTCTCCCTCCCCAAATCACATGAAATTAACCAAATCAGACAGAAGTAGAGTGATAAAACATGTAAGTATAAATCTGAAACTTAATGAAAGAATACATTCAAAATAGAAAACGTGAAAGGAGGGCTAAATTTATGTATCACAAAAAAGTTACTGAAACAAAACTCAGGAGTTTTGAGACTTAAAGGAAGACAAATCAAGGGTTAGCTGAGCAGAGTATCCCAACTATGATGTTATTCACCTCAAAATACATGTAATAAATGTATCATGCTGAAGTTTAACGTAGGAATAATAATTCTTGCCATTTTAAAACAAAGTTCCTATGCCCTTTGAAAAAGTAGCTTAGTAATAACTCAAACAAGCAAGCAAAATGAAACCCATGTACCATATTTTGAAAAAAAAAAAAAAAAATAAAAAATTGGATTTCTATGTCTATAATATTCGGAAAAAGGCAAACTAATTTTGGAAAGTTCAAAGAACCTAGAAATTTCTGTTATTTCTGAGATATTTTAAAAGATATCTTCAAGAGATACAAAATAAAGTTTCATTAAGTTCATGTCTTTAAGTATTTGTATGACAGTAACTTTTCTGCAGCACAACATCATACTGTGTATACACACACTGTCTAAGATAATAAAACCCTGTAACGTGAAATGCCATGAGTTACAGGACAAGGAAAGCATTAGATAAAAATGTGTTCTGAAAGTGGCAGGCAAAAAGATTGGGAAAAGTCAATGATCTGCTTACCAAGTAGCTTTCTTTTAAACTCTGATAGTAGGATTTATTTATTATCTGGATTGCACAAATTAAATTCTGAATT
>VZTM01037687.1:5548-24682 GCA_013400555.1 Jacana jacana
CAGAGGAGGGCAACAAAGCTGGTGAGAGGAGAATAAGGCTTATGAGGATCGATTGAGGGAGTTGGGATTGTTTAGTTGGAGGAAGAGGAAGCTGAAGGGAGACCTCATCACAGTGGCTGCAGCACCCATGTCCCCTGGCTGGGCTGGGCTGCCCTAAAGCAGGAGGAGCAGGTTGCTCTCCCCTGGGCAGCCCCAGGTCAGTTTGGGGGCCCTTTGAAGCTGGCCAGTAAACACGGAATTTACCAAGACGAGCCAGCTCCTCTGTTAATTTCAAAGCTTTGGCTGCCACTAATTTTTTCTTAAGCAATTTCAAAACTAACCAAAGAGTTTTGGGAACAGCCACCTTTTCCTGTCTACAGGAAACTGAAAAACAAGCAAACTGCAGGACTGCAGTTAATCTTTTACTGCCTTTTTAACCGTAGCACCGCTCCTCAACCTGTGGCCCTGGCCTGTCCCACCCAGCCCCACCAGCCATGCTGGGGAGCCCCAGTGTCAGCCACCAGTCTCCCAGCTGGCAGGGTTCTGTGCAGTGGATGAAGTTGTAACTCTGCTTCAGAAATGGAAAGAGCAGCGCTGGTCGGGAAGGGGTGGTTTTTTTAATGTTTTCATCAGATGCATTTGCTTTTTCTACCTTTTCTCCCCCTCTGACTGACCTGCATTGTTTACCCAGCAGAGGAGTAAAACCATTGCCCGCTAATCCCTCACAGGTACCGGTTCTGTCACTGACAGCAAGGGGAACTAGAGCCCCCACATGTTTAAAATCCCCCCCCAAAGCCCAGAATGCCTGGGCAGGCAGTGTCCCAGCAGCTGAGTGAAGGTGGGGGGGAAGAGCCTGGTTGCTGCTTCGGGGAATTAAACACAAGCTGCCTGAAAGCCAAGTGGCAGAACCTGTAAGAGTCCAGGCACTGACAGTACAGAAGGAGCACCGGGGAGCACATAAGCCCATTTTTATTTAAAGCTTTTTCAAGGGAGCACACTGCTTAGTTTCTTCAGAAAAAGGGAAAAAAAAAACCACCAAAGGACAAAGGCCACACAACACAGGTGAAGATTCCTGTCACCCGTGGGGTTAGACTCTGTGCGACCCGTGTGGCTGTGGGGACCTTCGTGGTTACTGGCTGCGGCAGGACCCGCAGGCACCGGGCAGCTGGGGGGTGACCACCAGGAGGGCCTTGACAGCAGAAGTGGCTGGGGAGTAGTGGCCCAGCTGCATAGTTAGTGGGACCTGCAGCCGGGTCAGACGGCAGAGTGAGAGGCTGCCACAGGAGAAGCCCCGAGAAACCCGAGTGACTGTGGAATGGGCACACTGACGGCCATTCATTTAGCTCAAACCCCAGAACTGTGCTTTAAATGTGGGGCTGTGCAGTGAAAGGAGAGCCAGCACCTTTTCAACCATCAACAGCTATTACAGGTAGACTATACACACACACAAGAGCGAGGCAGGGATTTGATGCTTTCAGCACACCTCTGCTAAATTGAAACAAATGCAAAAAGCTCACAGTATTAAAAGCAACAATTTTTCTCCCCCGCTAAGTGCAACCCTTTGTCAAGAGATCCCTTAAGCCCAGGTTTCAGGGGCTGGGGTTGGAGTTTTTTCCCAGCTTTGTATCATTTTGCAACCTTTAAATGACGTGTGACCAAGAGAGCTCAGTCCAGAGGGGAAGGCCTCCCACCCTCCCGCGAGCCCTGTCCACAGGCCGGTCTTCCACCCTCTCTCCCCCAGGGGAGCAGCACAACAGCAGAGGTCCCCTTGCAGGCCAAGCGTCACACAACCAAACGTGGTAGCGCACTGGGGTACCTGCTCCCCCCCTCCAGGCACAGCTGAATACATTAACTGCTTTAAAATGACAAGCTCTTGCTTCTACACGTACATGCTCACACAGCAGCACCTTTTGAGTAAGATGGGGAAGAGAAGTTCTTCACTCCCCTATTAATCTCGTGCATTCACTTCCCTTTACTCAGCTCCATTACGCTTCTCATTTCCTCATCTCTCTTCCCTAAGAACACACTGTTCTGAACCCACTGTTCCTGCTGAGGCTTCTGTGAGGATGAGGAATTGGTTTGCCCCCAGAATTAGTCTTAGTGGGGAAAAATCTGCCTGAAGCCTTGCCCGCGGTTTCACCCCCAGACACACGTTTCAGGGGTTTACAATGAAGAGAACCCGGGGAGAAAAACCATACCAGGCTTTTAGAGTAAACCTACTGCGTTCCATGAATTAACACTGTTTAGGGCTCTTACCCTCTCTGAAGCAACCCGCTAGCTGGGGTGGCAGCAACAGCCCCCTCTGTGGCACAGGCGTCTTCCGGCATGCTCCCTGCTGATACTGCAGCAGCGGAGGGGCTGCTGGCTCAGCAAAAGGTGTCGCCTTTGCAGTGGGCGGCCAGCGTCCCCAGCAACCCCACTGCTCCCGACCCAGCCCCGGGCGGCTTCTGAAGGAGGCCAGCAGCAGCCTTCCCAACCAGCACAGCTGAAGCGAACTCCGTGTTCAAGCTTCTCAAGGGTCAGAGTACTCTGCATTTCCAGCCCCGCTGAGAAATGTCACACATTGAAACAAAGCACTTTTCCCCACCCGCCTCAAGCGCTGCACTTCACTTCCTCGGCTCAACACTAACCAACAGCTACAGCGGGAAAAGGTGGCATTTGATCAAAAAGGTGAGTTTATTGTACTTTGTAAAAAAAAGAATAAATGCAAGTTCTGGTAGCATTTGCACAAAGGTCTTGTCAGCCTCAAGCGCTTCAGCAAAGGCTTCACTGACAATTCACCGCTCCAAGGTCACATTTTACAAGCATCTCGGCCACGGGTGCAAAGGCAATTACCGCCCAGTGCCAATTAACCCTGAACGCCCTCCCCACCCCACCGCATCTCCCAGCCCCTCACCTCCCCTCCCAGTTTACCGGCTCAGGGAAGCAGTCACTCAGCTTCCTGCCCTTTCTCAAGAGAGATGCAAAAAGCATTCCCAAAGGAAAAGAAGCACCATCAAACCCCTGTCACTGCTAACGCTGCACCGGTCTCCCTCTCTATGTAATAAATACTGTTTGGGGTCAAAGCAGAAGCTGTTCAAGAGAAGGCAAAAAGAAAACAAAGCCAGAAATCATCTTACACACCTCTTCATCTGAATATAATCTGAATAGTCCTCTTTGTTCTGCTAAAATTTCTTCAATATCTTCCCTGGGACTGTGATTTACTACGTACACAGGCTTCTGCATTGACACACGTACCAACAGACTGACTCAATAAATTAAAGCTCAAAACACCTGCTGTAAGCACAAGGATATTTACAAACTGCAATAAATTAAAGATTAAAATCTGCATGGTATTAAATAAGGATCTCAAAGGCCTTCCTCCTCAAGTAAGAGCAACTGTCAGCTTCTGTGCTAAACCGTTGCTGACTTTCACGCTGCTGCCCAAGGCCAGAAACCTATCTACAGAGCAGGGTGCCACCACCAGGCCGGGGTCACCACCCACCCACAGGCTCCCAGAGTGCTGGGGCTGAGGCAAGGACTGCAGCTTTTTAGAGCCGCGGTGTCACCTACATCCCCCCATCCCCCTCAAATCCCAGGGACACGTTTCCCTGCCACCGCCTCCTGTAGCAACTGGAATAGGCACCCCCACTTCTTTGTAAGGCTTGCTCTGGAGGGGGGAAGAAACCCAACCAATCCAACCAAATCAACAAACCAACCCTCTGAAGTTTTGCTACAAGTTATTAAGAATAATATTCCGCCAGAAAACAGAAGTCTAAACAAAGAACCCCCGTGACACGGGAGTTCGGCCATGGATGCAGAAATCAAGAAGAGCCCGTTTCCTCAGCCCCGCACTGAGGAGGGCGTTGCCAGGCTGTTCTCCACAACAGGGGACTCGCAAAGGGAGGACGATTTTAAGTCATAAAAGGGAAAATTCATCACGCTGCTGTGTGCTCTGACTTCATCTTTTGCCAGAGCAGAAAGCATTGGTGGGCAATTAAACTGAAGACAAATCCCAAAGCTGAATGATTGGGATCAGCAAGGATCATTACTCTGACTGCATGCTGTTTTTTGAGAGCTGAAATAAATCTGGAGCTCACTTCAGGGGACTGGTGGGAAGAGGATGCCAAGAGCAGAATGGCACAACTGGTGCCAGCAGAACTAGGTCAGAACAGCTGCTCGTCCCAGGCTGGCAGTGGTGGCTCCAGAGAAGGCATCACACTGAAAAAGGGTGAGCCAGAAGGGGCAAAGTTTTGAAGTTCAGTCCCTGGGTTATTGGTGGAACACACACCTCTGCAGTTCCCTCAGCTGCAGATTCCAGACCAGGCTACGATCACTGTTTGGTTCTGGTCTGCACGTGCAGTGGAAGAGCCCCTGCAAACTTCACTGCACTTACGTTTATCAAATAAAAAAGAAAAAGAAAATAGGAAGCAGCGTGAATTAAGCAGGCAGCCGTCTATTAGAAGCATCTCTACTTGAAAACATTAAACAGCTGCCCAAAGGACTTTTCTGTCTTGGGCTGAAGGAGTATCAAACCCCAGGAAAGGTTTCTGCCAAGTGAAGAACTTCAAGAACTTCCAGCTACCTGCTGGCACTTTCCAAATTGCAAGGGGCAAGAAATTTGCTAGTAAGATGAAGGGAGACAGATAGCTGGGGTTGGCATTTCGTTTGGTTAAACTGAACTGTGGTAAAACTTCAGGCACACCGCTATCTTTTAGCAGCGTTTTCCAAACATGAGCTCAAACGTGCGAGCAAAACGTGGCTGACCTCAGCCTTTCTCTGTGAAGGTACCTCTTTGCAGGCAAGGACAACTAAGGGATTCCCGAGTAAACGCCTCAACCTCCTTTTCCTAGGCAATTCCCCACATTCCAGGCATTTGCAGCCCTGGTTTGTGGACTGTTTCAGCTCTGGTGTGAAGGTAATTAGAGCCATAAAAGCCTCTGCACCAGCACATGGGCATCAACAGCTTGATAGTTGGTGGTGGTGTTAGGGAAGCTCTCTCTCCTTGGCCTGCAGGTAATTCCTGCATTTAGGCTACATCCAGGCACTCCCCTGTGGAGCAAAACAACTCCTCTGCCCTTCTCCAGCAGGCAGCTCATCAGTAACCACCTGTAAAACTTAAAGGTGCTAAAAACATACAGTTCCTCGAGATCTAGCTTTCCAAAGGAATAAATACAACTTAGCGGTTCAGAAACTCTGCCTCTGAAAAACCACCCCCCTGAGCAATGCAGCTCCCCAAGACCCCCAAGACAACTCAGCTCCCCAAAAGACACTTGTGCTGACCTACTCTGGTGGCAGCACTGAACTGAGTGGAGCGAGCAGACTCCTTAATAAAGGAAACGGTTAAGTTGCACAAAGCTTTGGACAAAGTACAGGGAGGAGATAAGAGCCAAAAGCAGTAAAGGCCACGTCCAATGCGACCGGCTTTCAGTTGGGCAAACATCTTGCAACGGATTTCAGAATCCTTGTGACACAGAGTGTAAATGGAAAAGATGACAGACTTTCAGGAACATTCACGTGAACTAGAACTACAGAGCTTATTGGTCTCTGCAGACGCAGGTACCTGGTTTTCCTCACTATTTCTATTCAAGCCAATGTAGTGCTTGAGCTGTGCTGTGCTGTGCTGCTGCTGTCAGTATCAAGTGCAGAGAAAGAATGCAGCTGTCTCCTCCTGGTACCCGATTCGATACTGCATTTATCCTTCATTTATCTTGCCCATTCAAGCTGCTAAAATAATAACAAGGATAGTTATTATTGTGACCTCCAAAGCCACAAAGCTCTTAAAACTGTGGTTTCTCAGAATGTTTACAAGAACTGTAAGACTGAGCTTGGATCAATGACCTCTCAGGACACACACGGCCCTGAAGCTTACAATTGCACACTACAACAGAAACATTACACACAGTACTCCCTGTGTGTTTCAAAAACCTTCAGTTATTGTCTCTCGCACTTTCCTCCACTTCCAGGTAAGATCTCCCCCGTAATTTGGTTACTTGGGGGAATTTAAGTTTTGGGAACGAGGGAAACAAAATCCTATTCATTTATATTACTGACTTATTTGGGGCATTCTGATTGAGCCAGGTGAACACATACTGGAATCTGGAGAATCTTCTAGATTCTTAAGAGTGGGAACTCACATTAACCAACTCTTCAACACGTCTCTCCTCTCATCATCATCGAATTTGGGGTTTTAATGTGATAAAACAAATATGGCCAACTCGTATGGAACAGACCACTTGGAGAGGCAGCTGGTTTACAGGAATTGGCTACCTCTACCAAGGGATTTAAACTCTTCTGGTTGATTTAGGAATATCAGGCTAACCTCCTAACAACTCCAGTGCATTTATGTCACCAATTACTTTTCACACCAAACGTAAAAGAGACTCAAAATATTCGTTTCCCAATAAGCATACAAAAATAGTTTCTGCTCTCTTAACCAGTCCATGAAGCTCCTTCTGGTGCTTTCCAGTCCCCATCCCACCTAACTGAAGTAAGTTAGTACAATCATTTGTATGGGCTGCCTGCACACCGGACAGGGTTTGTTCCTCTTCTTCAGCTTCCTTGCACACGTAAAACATGACATGAGGTGTCCCGTTTTGCCATGCACTATGCAGCCATTTTTTGGTCTGCTCTGGCATATGACACAGGGCTCTATGCTGGTAATGGGCAGGCTGCATTCCAGGCTTTCCTCTTTGTCTTGCATTTCTCTTTTCTCGGGTTCCTTGTAGTCCTCCTGACTGCTACAAAACACGCTGCTCGACGTCGACGGCTGAGAATAATCCTCACTTTCCTGGGACTCGGAAATTTGTACTGCTTTGTCCTCATTCTCCTCCGCAGCCGGTTCTTTGTCTTCAAGCATTTTCACTTTCTTGCAGTCAGGAACATCAAAACCTTCTTCAGACTCCAGGGGAGTTTCCGATTTGCTCTTTTCCAATTTATCACTTTTTTCATCTGGAAGCCAGTCCTCACGAAGGGCCCAGCATCTGTGGCAATGTCGTGGTAGTGGAGGATTCATTTCGCTACATTCAGGACACTTCCAATAATCCTTAGTGAATTAAAGGTTGGAACAGCTTAAGATACTTGGAATGCTTAGAAAGTACTTATAAACCATTTCTTACTGCCAAAACAACAGTTATCTCGAGCTATTCACTTGTTTATCATTTTTAAATTCCATTCATGGGTTAGTCCCATTTCATGGTTCTAGATTAAAACAGTCTTATTTTTAAGACTCTCTGACTTTCCTCTTGCAGAAGATTTGTGAAATAAATAGAGGTAGAACAATAACGATTCATAATGCTTAGGCAACATTGAAGAAACCAGACCCAAGTCTTCAGAGAACCTCATGAAAAACTTCTTTCTGATAAAAAGGGCCCCATTCCAGTTATTTTCAAGAACAGACTTCTGACATGGAAACTATTCGAGACTGAAGGGACATTGAAGCTGTGGGATGACTAAGCTGTTGGTCTGCAGAACGGCCGCCTGAGGGCGCTCTGACATAGCATTAGAAAGTGGAAACACCAGGCACTGGCAGGGGCGGACGGGCGGGAGGGCCACATCCCATCAACCACTGTCTCATTAAAAACACACTTCACTTTTGAGGCGGAAAACCGCTCTTAGTAAAAATGCATGCCATACAGAGCGGGAATAAACCCAATAAACAACCAAAAACTTATTTAAAAGAGTCAAAGCACCTTTTGTTTGAGTCCTGAATAACATCAGTGACATCAAAAGCTTAGGCCCATTTTAAGTCCTAAAAATAACACACGGACATATTTTTCCACAGCTGAAGAGTGCTATGTTTTTAGATGGTGGCAAGCCCTGTGTTTTCCACACACAGCACATCCCTGGGTCCTACAGAACATTTCTGGCAGTTTTGGACAATAGCTTTATTCAAGCTTCAACTGTGAAAAGCAAATAGCAATAAAAAGACAGGCTGCGTTTTCTTCCTCCTAGTGTGTGCTTTTTTCCCTTCAGTCTACAGACTTTGCCTCAAACCTCAGAATTTATTCCCACACTTCAAGAATGGTCTCTCAGATTCAGAAAAAGCCTCAAAACTTTTACTTTTACAGTACTGTTCTGAAAACAGCCTTGCCTTCACATCTGTACACTACAGATCCCTGCATTCTGCTGAGCAATAAAACTAGATACTATGATTTTAGGGAGATTTTTTTAAATAAACATGACCAACATTGTTTATTTTTCGCTGCAGAAAGTCAGATTTAGGCTCCATATAACGTCCTTCCATTAAGGCAGAGAAACCGTAAGTTAGTGTGGGGATTTTTAACAGATTTGGAATCTTACTAATTAAATAAATAAATTTAAAAATTCAAGGTTCCTTAATAACCACACATTCACCAATTAAAATATTGT
Organism: Jacana jacana; assembly: GCA_013400555.1. Lineage (NCBI taxonomy): Eukaryota > Metazoa > Chordata > Aves > Charadriiformes > Jacanidae > Jacana > Jacana jacana. The sequence continues at coordinate 13,877 of VZTM01037687.1, forward strand.
CTCAGAATCTTCAAGCATGTAAGAGAAAAGTCAATGCTGTTCTTAAAAATTACTGGTAGCAACAGAATTCCTCTGTACTTCTTGATTTACTCTACCAGTTTACCCAGCCTTAAAATGCTTTGCCAGCCAAGTTGTTACTCACAGCTAGAGAAATTTCTGGATCTTCATCAAATGAATCAGCATCACTGTCGTCATCCTGGTAAATAGTCAGCTGATACACCTGGTTTAAATGAATACACAAAAGCATTGCTGTTAACTTAGGTTGGGCATTCAATTAAAAAAATCTGATCATTTTTAATCTGACAGATTTTTCTGATTGACTTTAAACAAATGTAGCAAGTAGTGTCTATACATTCATTTGCACTAGCAAGTAACTCCACAAAATCTGGTGACTGGTTTGAGGGAAAAAAATTCTCTTCATGCTTCTAACACACAGCTGGAAGAGAAAAGTAGACTGGATGGACAGAAGGTACCGCTTTGTAGAGCAGAGGTGGTCCTTCCCTTCTGCTCAACACTGGTCAGACTGGAGCACTGTGTCCAGCTCTAGGCTCCCCAGTACATAAGAGATATGGAGTTACTGCAGAGAGTCCAGCAAAGGGCCAGTGAGATTATTAAGGGACTGGAGGAGCTCTCACATGAGGAAAGGCTGGGACCATTCAGCCTGGGACCATTCAGCCCGGCGAAGGCTCGGAGCAGGGGTGTGTATGTCTCAATGTGTACCTGAAAGGAGGGTGTAAAGAAGATGGAGCCAGGCACAAATTACTACACAGGAGGTTCTTCTGAATGGCAAGAGACACTTTTTACTGTGTGGGTGACTGAGCACTGGCACAGGCTGCCCTGAGCAGCTCTGGAATCTCCATCCTTGAAAATATTAGGAAGTCATCTGGATACAGTCCTGGGTAATCAGCTCTGCTGGAGCCAGGAGGGGTGGCTAAGATGATCTCCAGAGGCCGCTTCCAACCTCAACCATTCCACAATTCCCGACACCGCTGCTGGGAGCAGGGGCACACCTCAATCCTTTCTTCCTCCAAATCACCATCTTATCTCAGGGTGCAGCTCAACAGCACTATAACCCAGTGTACATCACTAGAGTCAGTCCCATTCAGCCTCTCAAGTATCACAGTCACGTACGTCACCAGTGAATTTTGCACTCTGGTACTTTATCTTGCCATGAGCTGATTCACCTCTTTGAAGTAACAGAAAACTAACTCAGAAGAAAAAAAGAAATTCCAACATTATTCTTAATATACCATGTATCTAGAGCTTTTGAAAATGATGGTAATCACAATGGTACTGTCCTCTTGCCTCCCAAAGAAAATTTCTAAAATTGAGTTTCAGCATCTCTATGAAACATTTACATCCATGGAGGCAAATGACTCAGAACTGTCTCTTTGCAAAGAGTTACTAGGGAAGTTTTCATTTGTTATCAAAAGTGTTGTCATAGTTCAGCACATACTTCTCTAATTAGAAATGTAGGAATAGACTCCAAGTACACGTGCTGCCATTGACTCCAACAGCCAGTGAGTGAAGTTAAAGAGAGAAACTTTTTCCAGACTGTCAAGAATTTGTTTCAGAGCCCAGGGAAAACCTTAGCCCTGTTCTGGTTACCGCCTGGTGGGTGTACGATGGTGACCCTACTGAACAGGCATGTAAATTGATTTAACAAACGACTGGGTGTGGTTTGTCACACAGCACAGGCAGTCCTGAAATAAACCTGAAAAATCACTATTTCTTGTTGGAATCTCAACATGAAGCATTCATGTTAAGAGTGGTCAGTCACTGGAATTGGCTGCCCATGGAGGTGGAGGAGTCACCATCCCTGGCTGTGTTTAAGAGTAGATTAGATGTGGTGTTGAGGGATATGGTGTAGGGGAGAAGTCTGTAGAGTAGGGCTGATGATTGGACTTGATGATCCCAAGAGTCTCTTCCAACCAAAATGATTTTACAATTCTAAGTGTTCTTCCCCCACCTTGCTCCCCAAGTTAAAAAAAAAAAAACAACCATAAAGAAAACAAATGTGTACCTCGTCATCTTCATCTGTGAGCTCCTGCCCTTCTTCATTATGGCTATAATCTTCTGAATAAATAGACTCAACTTCAAACTCTACACTGAACTGGTCTGAAACAGAACTGTGGTCAAACCAATCAGAGTTTTCACTTAATGAACTGGCATCAAGATCCTGAAAAAAAGAGAAAGAAAGAACACATTGAACTCAGTAGGCCCTTACTGAACCTCACTAGCCCATATCCATACCCATTACTGGTAAGATAGCTCATAAGATTAAACTAAACTACTTTAATTAGCTATGGAAGCAATGAGACCAGCTGCTGGTAGATTGAAATTTCTTTTATGAAACAAATGAGTTACAGGTGGGTAAAACCAAAGCTAGATCTGAAAGCCTTTTGACAGCTCTGTAATAGAGGCTGCAGTCAACCTACAGCTGGTGTGCAGACTGCTGCTGCTATTTCACAAAGGCTCTCCTGTGAACAGATGCAAGACGATGCTGTCTTTGTCTGCATGTCATTAGATTTTCTATTCTTGTCACCTTTTTTACCCTAATTTGAGACAGCGGCTAACCTCAACAAAATAGCACAAGTGACGATGCAGTATTAGTTCTGTCAGTTCATAACACAGTCGCTGTGACTTAACCTAACCACAGACTGTGTGCCTCAGTCTTTGCTGGAGACAACAATGGAAAACAGTAAAAGTCCAGAGGATGAACACAGTGTTATCATCAGGGCACTGCCACGTGCAGATACTGAAGCTGTACTGGAACTACCAGATGGGACAGAAGCACCAACTATTCCACGTTTTGGAAGGTCTGTGACTGCTTTTCTTCTTTAGCATTCTAAGAAATACTTATTTTAAGCCATAAAATATACCTGGCATTTTTACAATCCTGTGCCAAGCAGTAAGAATCTGTTTTTCAAGAATATCCAGAGTTAGTATTTTTAAAAATTCCCTTCAGCTTTGTCAGCAGTTCAATGAAAGAACCCACTCCACCCACACACCAACTTTTCTTTCAGCCTTTTTCTTCCATCAGACCCCACTGAAGGCACTGCTGCTTCTCATTAGGAACAGCATGTTTTCAAATGCATATCCGTGCTGATGGTACCTGCAAAATTTGTACCACAAAAATATAGATTCTGACTTACAGGAATGGAAAGAGAATCTGTCGAATCGCTGCTATTGCTTCTTTCCCGGCACAGACCACTGACCACACACCATGAGAGGCTTTCATCAAATGTCAACGAAATGCTGTCTGACTTGTGTCGTTTTCTTCTGTCATTATGCAGATCATCCGAAGAATTTTCTTCTGGGCACATTCAAGAATTTTTATTACTCCAAAAACATCTAAGCAACGTGCAATTTTGAATATTCTTCACAGATGCTTAAAGTGTAATTTGCTTATACAGGAATTCAAGAAAAATAATGTCATTCAGTATTATTTGGGGGGGAAGTAAATGCACCAAAACCTTTTTTGAAAAAAAGACACAGTAATATTGGGAAACATTGAAATGTGAAACGTTCCTGAAACTAGTATTTCAGGGGCTGCTTTTCCTGACTTGTCCCATCAGTACGACTTGTGAATGTCAGTCCCCACATGCAGGAACTAAAATAGCTGCAAATTTGGAAACGCTTTATTCCACTTCACACATGACATGTTACACCCCTCCTAATTTTAAGGAATACAGATTGGATATCAATTGTCCAAGCTCCTTCTACAGTCAGTAGGCAGCAAGGCACTTTCAGAGCGCTTTAGTCCACCATGGAATTTGCAGGGAGACAGAGGAAATAGCTCACATGTGACATTCATGCAAGGACCTCATGATAGGTAAGGTAAGTTCAGGTTCAAGTCTCAGATACCTCAGCAAATTTATCAGTTAATAGTTGCACTATATGTAACTGTATTTACCCAGCTGGATTTTTGTAACAAACCATTATGACTTTCACCACACACCAGCAAGAAAATTTTCAAGGCATACTATGTAAAAATAGAACTCTGAAAGCATTGCTTTAAGCTGTGCTTACTAAGTAAGAAGAAGGCAAAAAGACAATGCTTTTTAGATACGTCATGCTGTGAAACAACCAGCTACAGCAACATAAGGTGTAGGGGGGCAGTGTTTTAGAAGTAGATAGGGGGAGAAAGTAACAATTCAACTCCGCTGACTTTTACAAGTGTTTGGTATGAAACAACTGTGTTAAAAAAACCACGTTGCAAAGTCAGTATATAAGTGCAGCGGAGTGAACACTCCCCAGGAGGCCTGACAACTTGGTTCAACAGGCCTCAGAAAGAGCCCGCTGCCCCCCTACAGGTGCCTTTTGCACCCACCCTCTATTGCCCAGCCTCTCCCTCGCACAACACACCCTGACAATCCGCGACTCTTCAAGTCTTGAATCTTTCATTGTAAAAGAAAAGAGAACAAAACACTTGTACATACTTTGAGACTTCTCTTACTTTCCCTTGGTGCTTCTTGGCTCAGCCCCTCTCTTTTCTTTTTTCCGCCCTGAGAGCCCCACCAAATTTGGTGCCCCCAGGCCAAAGGGTTGCTCCTGTCCATCGTTGTCCTCATTTAGTTGTCATGGCTCCATGCTGTACTGATACTGTATCACCACAAGGTTTCTATACACTATGCAAGTGGCTCCAAAGGAGCCGCTACCATCCCAATTTAACAAGAATAGTGGTTTAAAAGGAAGATTTCCTATAAATTAGAAAAAAAGTGTATATAAAAACACTATATTAAAAGAACTTTTAAGGTTGTAACAAACTAATAAAAGGATGCAAAGACAGAGTTAAAAATCAAACCTACAATAAGTAAGCATAACAGAACCTTAACATGCTCTGGGTCATGCTTAAATATTACAGGTTATGATGTTTAACTGAGACTTTCCATCCTTTCACTGGTTTTTGTTACAACATTAAAATGTTCTTTTAATTTAGTGCAAACCGCTCAGCAACGCAGCACAGTTTTTGGCCTAAGATAGCAGTGGCCTACTACACAAAAGCCCAGGAAGTGAAAAAGATGGTCCTGAGCAACTGAAGAAAGTTCTATGCAGCGACAGAAGGTTATCGCTGCCCAGGGTAATTACAACCGTTGAGTCACGAGGTAACACAAGCAAATGATGGAACAAACTAATGTAAGAAATTCCACAGAACAGTATTTAAGTAGAATTTTAGATTGAGAACGTCCACTGAGAGATTTATTATGCTATCCAGCTTGTTATTTGCTAAGGATCAGAAGAAACTTTGCACATTTTGAAAATGTGTCGCCAGTGGTTATTGAATAACCACAGTGAAGAGAAGGAGACAAACAAGATGCCACCACACATTTTAAGAAGTGCTTAATGAACAGTCAGGTATCTAAACATCCAAAATCATCCCATGTTACTACCAGACCTTTGAGATCTGCCACCAATTAAAATCCAATCAAAAGTCCTTTTAGAGACCAAACAAATGTAGAATGTTTGCGAACAGAATGAACTTGACTGCTAGAGTCTGCTGCAAACAGTAGTGTTCTCATCATGAAGACAACACAACTGATAAAGTTCTGCTGATGTGAACAAGTTTAACAGTTCTGTGGAACAAGTTATTCCCTCATCTTACTAACAGTTCTAGAGACTGAAATAGTAACATAACACTGGAACAATGTCAGGAATTGCGTACTTCTTCCAGACCAAACATTTTGTTTTAGAAAAGCAGAGAAACATGAATAGTATTTGTCAGCAGCTTTCAAAGTCAGTAAGGCAACAGAATGTACTTTTCTCCTCAGTGGCCATGCTACTGAAAGTTCTGCACCATAAATCTGCCCGTACCAGATTCACTGTGTGTTCTCCTCCTAGAGGACGTAGTCGGTCGGGAACTCCCATTTGAAGAAGACTGCTTCTCTTCTAACTCTTGCACAGATTCCTGGTTAACAGAAACACTGAGTAAGCCTGAGCACGAATAGGAGGTAAAAGGCTGAAATCAACTAATTACATCTAAGCCACTGGCACTGTCATGCAACTAAAGAGAATTTACATTTCAGAACAGACATTGAAAAAACAAAAAACAAAGAAAAAAAAAAAAAAATCACCTTTAGAACATTTTCTTCTTCAAGCTGAAGTCTGGCAGCATCCTCAGGTGTGTCTGCAAGCGTAGAGTCTGAAACCAACCCAAAAAAAGGTAATACAGCACACCAGAAAAAGTCAGACTCAAAACCATTACAGTAATAACAAGGGAGGGAAGTTAAATGCATTAACTAATCAATAAGCTGAGCTTAACAACACATGCAGCATTTACAAAGCAAATTCTAAACAGAACTTAACATCCAGACATTTTGCAACAATGGAAAGAACAACCCCATTTGTTTGCTTTTCAGGTACGTGCAGTACTTTCCCTGTAACATTACTTTCCCTGTAACATTACTGACGTGGGAAAGCAGGGAGGGGGAAGAAATCTCGACCACAAAATAACTCAGAATTTTATTATAAAGGCCTTCACGTGAAGGCTACGCATTAGCCGCGATTCTGTAGATACGAATATAGGCAGGAAAGATCTTACACCTTTTTTCTCTCCAGAGCATATTTTACTAGCTATCATCTTATCTTACAGGAACATTGAATTAAAAAGACACTGTATAGCAGAAAAAAAATAACTGTTGTTAATTATATATGCTTATGATCAAATAGACCCTGAATTGATAAATTATCTTTCAGGAAAAAGTTGGCAAACCTAACAGTAAGTGATAATAAAGAGCACATTTCCCATCTTCAGCAGGTGAACACTTGCCTTTAAGAAAAATCAGAAACAAAGGGTGTCTTTAATATGGATTTAGAGGCCAATTTACAAAGCGGCTTCCACTAGTTTAAATTGTGGTTTGCTCCTTGCATTAGTCAAGAATTAGGGTTATATTGAGCATTTTATACTGAAAATAACATGTAACAATTCTCTGTTTATGGAGTGGTTATCCAGTTACCATAAAGCTACTTTCAGTATAGAGACCTTTTAAAAGGCCACTTAGGGTAGCTGAGAGTGACTAGTTCTAAGTGTACTCCACATCCAGTTTTGAAACTTAAAACGGAACACTACCAGAAAGAATAAGAAGCATTTGTCTTATCTTTATTCCTGGCAACTTCAATAAGCTAATTTTTGATGTAAAAACTTATGTTGTAGAAGGATTTATCTGCAAGAAAGACAAGCAAACGACTAATTTTCCAATTCAGTTCTCTTTGTGTTCAGCACTGATTGTGCTGATTCTGGTTCTAGTCCAACAAAATTACCCATCTGCTGTTCAGATATATTTTTTTTTTCTCCCCCAGAAAAAACAGTGTTTGCTTTACTTCACTATTTATGATTGTTCTGGGCAGTACCACGTAAAGCCAAATACCTAATTTTGGAGAAATTGTTATCATCTACCACTACATGCAAGACTCATTGAGGTAAGTTATATTTTCCCTACTTCTCTTTCCCAAAAGAAAAGGCCCTCCCAAACTAGCTTACCTTGTTGATTGATTGCTATCAGATTTCTGGAAATCATTGAATACAGTCTCCTTAGATGGGAATAAAGAAAGAGATGTTGCAAGTTAGCTACATGTAATTATAGAAGAGAGCTCACCATCTTTGAGGACGCCAAAAGTTAAAAAAGGCCATACGCGTTATGTTCTCCATTATTTCACAACCAGACTCTCAGAAAAAAATCCCATTTTACCTGTGTTCTTTTACCGAAAAGCTTGCTACTCCAAATAAATCCCCCAGGAGATCATTTGCACAGTGTACAATATGTTGCTGGTTTTCATCATATAATTGTTTAGACATAATATATTGTCCAAGATAGAATATTACCTGCAAAATAAACGACATACAGACATTAAATAACAAGGTTCTGTTGTTTCAAGTTTAAGAGAAAGAGACATCAAATTCATTAAGATCTGATCTTCTAACATTGATTGCCTAAAACTTCCTTTCAGTTATCATTTTCATCACTCATTCCCCAAGTGGTATTCTACTGACCACTACACACTTCTCTCCAGATTTTAAGAAACTTGCTTAAATGCTACCAAACAACCTCAGTAATTTCTACATAAACTGTGAACTACACTGGCCCCATTCACCCAAAACAAAAGAACAATCTATCAGTATTCACTCTAATCTTTAAAGGTTCTCACCTCCTTCATAGTAAAAGTGTCCTTTTCTGCACCAGCTAACTTTAACAACTTCAACAATAGTGGTTTTGGTTTCACCTGTGGGGAAGAATTAAAAAAGCACGCATCAATTATTTGCCAAACAAAACACTATTTATACAGGTTAGCTTCCTCCTTCTGTATTCACCTGATATACGCACAACAGCTACATTAAAACCTACCTGCACCCAAGTTTTTTCACTTTATAAAGTTGAACTTAAAAGAAAATAACACAAATTCAATCATACTAAAATTCCCATACTGCATATCTTTGCTCAAACCCCAATCTTTCATTGGTACATACAGATTCTGTGATTTGAGCTACAGGATTTGTTTGGTACAGGGCTGGGTCCTTGGGAATCCCGCTTCACTCCTTGAGTCATTACAGTGACTCCCAAGGGGGAGGCAAACGGACCTGTGTGACTATCTGTCCGGTTCAGAGTGCAAGTTACAAAGTAGAACACTGGTCCATCTTTTTCCTAGTTTTCTTCCTGCAACAGTTTCTGCGACTGTCATTTTGCATTTGCCAGCTGGGCTGCTTTACCTCTGAGAGCTGGTTTGTTTTTTTGAGGGTTATTTTTGTATATGGAATAAGCACACTCTGTCCTTTCCATCGTATTTCTATCCCTCCTACCTTCAATGGCCTCACTGTGCCAGCAGTTATATCTGCCACCAGTCTATGACAACTTCTGAAGTAGAGGACGGAAAAGTAAAACCACTTCCCCCCTCTTTTACTTTTCCCTTTTCTTCCCCCTCCCCCCCGCCCCTCTTCTGACTAGAGCAGCGTCTGGACCCCATTCACAGTACTGCTCCACAAACAGCTGTGCCAGCACCAGGGCAGCACATGAGAACAAGCTGCAGGGGATATCACAAGGGCCAAGAAAATGCCTGTGGAGCCACTGGAGTTCCATTACAGTATATTCTAGTATTGCCACTTTAACAATAGCATAACCATTTTAAGAACAGGCTAAGATTTAGAGATCCTAATACATTCCCTAAAATAAGAAAAAAAGTACAGAAAAGAAACATTTTATAGGAAAGTATGAGTAAAATATCATGAGCATGATATCAATGCTTAAGGGAAAGGGGTGGGGAGAGGGTGTGAGGGGACTTGCCTATTCTTTTTTAAGTATCTGCTAAAACCAACGTTAAGTTTTAGTGCTGCGTTAACTGAAGATTAGTTTCAAGAATCACACATAATGAAAACAATAAACAAGGACGTTAGATGTCTATTCACCCCTTCCTAAGAGGTGAATTATGTTGAGCACACAGCCTATACTATAGTTTCAAAAAGAAGCAAAGAGTAACTTATTAAACTACTAATGACAGCCGAGCACAGGTAGGCAAAACAGTTTCAGATCTCTGCATCCACAACTAAACCCATGGGTTCAGATCCTTTTACTTCCCCAGCTCTTGTGCGTATAAAGTTCTTCCACCATGCAAATCTGACGGCAGAAGACAGCATCACATTCTGATCTTATAAAAAGAAAAAACCAACGTACAAAACCTCAATCAACTCTGAGGAGTTCTGTTACTTTGTTTTCTTGAAGATCTATCAGTCCGCACTTGTCAGTTTTACCCTCGTACAAAGAGGCATCTCAGTTAAACTGTCATGCTGATTTTAACTCGATTCCATCCTCAGGAAAACTTACACAGAAAAAACAGCAGAACTGTCACTGTATTGTGGAAAGCCTGGATACGCAAAAGCCATGAACACAAACGAAGACCCTTATTACAACTTGCTTATGAATTCCAATAGAGGAGAAAGTGAAAATGCCAAATTCAGAAAACCTTCAGCTGCAATCACGGGATTATTTCACAACCAGTACATGTTTTGTTTGCACAACAGAGATCTTCCACAGCTCTTCAGTTATAAACTGTTAACAATTTCCACCACAAAATATTTGACATGATGAAATCAGATCTTAAGACACCTTTTAATAAAAGAAAGCAACCATCAAAGGTCTCCAGGAAACAGACTCTAGACCTACATCATCACCCTCAACTCTCAAGCACGAAGGAGAAATGTTTTTTTCACAATTACAGGATCAAAGCCAGATCATCTTCACCGGATTTCTTGCCTTTTCTTTAACCACCGTTGGCTGAGCAAAGCAGCCCTTCTGAATTAGCAGATAAAAACTCTGCAAAAAGCATGAAAAACTCGAGCATCCACCGCAGCTACTGACCAGCGCCTCTTGCTCCGAAGCGGTGACAGAAGCAGCATCCGTCAGGGAGGACATCTTCGTATTGCACATTTGCCTGCAATCGAGGGGAGAACAATCTCAGAACGTGGAACACAGCTACAGAACCCGGGTTCGCCCCCTCCTCCCGGGACAGAGAGACACTCGGGGCGGGCTCAGGGCCGCGCTCCGCCACCCCAGCAGTGCCCACTCACCTCGCTGCCCTGGTCCGACCCACACGCCGGACTCTGGCGGTGTGTAACTGGGCTGAGTCGGGCCCGGCCAAGCTGGGCCTTATATAGAGCTGCCAAGGAGGCAAGTCGGGGCTTAGCTCCTCCGCCGGTCTCAGCCCGACATGCCTGAGCATGACCAGGAGCGGCGGCGCTGCCGAGTCACCGCCGGGAAAGGGCGGGGGGGGGAGGGGGAAGGGGGCGCTGACTCACCACGGCCGCCAGAACCGAGGGGT
>VZTM01037687.1:24714-50038 GCA_013400555.1 Jacana jacana
GGCCGCGGGCCTGAGGCAACGCCTCATAGCGGGGCGGCCGAGGGCCGTGCTGGGCGGCCGGCCCGCCACCGTTATAGGTTGGAGTGCCAAGAGCCCGGGCCCGGGGCGTCGGGCGGAAGGAAAAGCGGTGCCCGGGGTGAGGGACAAACAGGGCGAAGGCCTCAGCGGGAGCCGGCCCTGCGAAAGCTGCGCAGAGGAGCAGTGGAAAGCAGGAGGTTGTGGCTGTGCTTTGCCGGCGGCTTCTATTTTTGTCGTCTGCGTCCCACCTCTTGTCCATCGTCCCTTTTACCCCCTACAGACTGCTTACGGCCGCTCCGCGAAAACCATCGAGTTGTAGTAACCAAAACACGTTGTAGCTTGCGGAGGACGTGAAGCATTGAGGAGACAGCTGTAAGAGCGGGGCTTGTTGCTGGCTGCAAACCTGAGAGAGCATAAATGTTCCGTACAGATTGTCACTTCTCCTAAAAATGTAACAAAATCTTCGTTTGCGGGAAGATGTCGAACATCTCTCTGACTTCCCCTCAGAGACATCCGGCAGTTCCGAGGCGCAGTCCTGCCCGCACAGGGCGAGGCCGTGCAGCCCCCGGCCAGTGGCAGCCCTCTGGGCCCCGGCTTTGCAAGCCCTGGTTCAGAACCATCAGGCCTGGGTTGGGGATAAGAAGCTTTAAGGCTTCTGATGACAACCTTGTACTTACTGAAATCTAGCTGCAGCATATGTTAATGACAGAAAACTTCATTATGTCAGATTATTTCAAGGTTAATAAAGGCAGAGACTCTTGTTTATAATCCATATAAATTCAGGGACACAATAATAAAAGTATTTGTTGTCTGGCTAATAAGTAATGACACCCCTGGATACCAGTTTGATTCACAATGTTAATTTGTGCCTTTTATGTTCAGTTTTTTGGGTCCCCCCCTGATATTTAGGAGAGGAAACTGGAGGAAAACGACATCCAAAGAGAATTGGATGCTGTTGTCCCAAAGTGGGGTTGTTTACCCGGTGTGTGTGACACCATATTGTCCTGTATTCCTGTCGTCTACCATTCTTCCATTTTGACTATCTTTTAAGTGCAGGATATTTGGAAGTATGGTATTTTGTTCCTTACTACTTGCTACATTTAAACTAGAACTGGATGGTTTTCAGTCTGACTCCCGTTTCAAGTTCTGTTTGGTTTTTTTTCTTTGCCCATGGTAACATTTTAAAATTATATTTGAATAGTGAAAAGATTTGTTAGAGAACCTGAGTGCTGCGGATAGTGTTTAAAGATACACTAGAGCAGAGGGAACATAATGCTAATTTTCCATGACAACTAACTTGTCCAAACAAGCCGTGGATAACTGCCTGGACTTGTCTGTTGGCCAAATATAGATTCTCAGCAACCACGGCATTTGTAAAAAAACACCAACCATTTGCAAAAATTCCAGCAGCGGTTTAAACCTAGATATCTGTGTGATGATGGATTTTCAAGACAAACTTGTTACCCCTCTAGAGCATAAAGCTCAAGGTCTAGTGAAGGAGAGCCAAGAAGCTGCCGCAATTTTGCAAAGCGTGCTTACCTCCTGTTAGCATTGGGATTTCAAGGCAAACAGAAATCTGGTTTAAGTGCAGTGTCCTTCCACTGGCAAAGCCAGAAACAATCTTATTTTCATCCAGCCCCCCCGGTTCCCGAGATCCTTAGCTTAGGAGAAAATTACATCTACACAAAAATGCAGGAGGATAGAACAGAATGGCCGTAACACTGAACAGCAGTACTGTCGATGTTCAGTCTGGTCCTGATGTGGCATGAAAACTATTTAGTTCCTGTACAAAATGTGTTTTACCGAAGAAAAACAAAAATAGAGGGACTGTGTAGTTCTCCCCCAAATATATCACGTTGTTGAGCCTTCTCTTAAGCACGGTGCCATTTTGCTAAGGCTGTGTGGAAATTAAGGTGCTTTTAAAATTAACAATGCATTTTCTACAGTCTAAGACTTACAAAACTGGTAACTGTGACTCTTTTTCCGCTTCTCAACCAATAAATGTCCTGTGACTAAGGACTTTGAGATTAAATTTGGGTTCCTTACATGGTAACTTCCCTTACCGATTCATCAACGACTAAGGATAAAAAAAAAACAGTTTCTGTCTAGAATTTTTATCAGTCTTCAAGGACAATCTTACCTCCTTTCTCTGACAGACTAATCTCAAGTAAGGGGAGTGGGGACAACAGTGAGTAGGTAAAACACACTGTCTATGCTTGCTTAGGGAGAGGGGGGGGGATATCTGCTGACATGCTTTATATTTCTGGAGAAGCTTAATAAATAAGTTTTATTCGAAACGTAAGTAATAATTTTGTATAGTTATGAGAGCTGATTTCCCCACTATTTCAAGGCTGCAAAAAGGAGTTGCTATGGCAAGGCTCTAAGTAACTCTGGATTTAATTTTTTTTGCAATGTTACAGGAATTATCTGGAGCAGATGAAGCAAAACTGCCCTACCTGGAGAGAACTCGTGGTTAGCTAATGCGGTATGAGACCCTTTTTAATATGAATGCAGATTTTTAACTATGGCTATTTCATTGGTTAACGCTTGCAAGCTCAAACCTTTTCTGAGATGGACCTGGTCTACCTATAGGCATGTGTGCCAGGGAAGAACGGGTTGCTGCGCTGCAGGGGTGCCTTACATTGTGCCGGTGCCTTTCCAAAGCCTTGGGCTGCATCTCTGTTAGCGGGACGCAGGGCTGTGACCAGTCCTGTGCTGCAGGTTGCCAGAGAAAAGGACAGAGGAAAAAAAGGACGCTGAAATGCAGCTGGGGCATGTGTGGCTGAACAGGGCTTTCTGCCAGGTCTGGCTGCTGCTGCCCTGACCCGCACGCCAGGCAGCGGGGCAGTACACTCCTGTACAAATGCGAGAGAAAGAATCTTCTTGCTTTCTTGGCATTTCCTGTCTTGCTTTGCTTTATAAGAAAAAGTACATCGGTAAGAAGTCCTTGTGCCAGCCATAGCACATTCGGTTCAGAGAACTTAACGCTTCATAAGCCAATGGGGTCAGAGACCAAGGGGTCAGAGACCAAGGTCATGGACCACTGGGATCATAGACCAAGGGGTCTGCAGTAGCACCACCAGAGACTTCTTACTATAAACAACACCCAGATTCTACTAAATGAAAAGGGGATGCAGCCTTCCTGGGGGCAATTTGGAACACGCAGTAATGACAAGCAGGAGTCAAAGGCAAGGCTCATAGCAGCAGTAGGAATGCAAAGACCACAGGTGTTGCTATTGCAGCTATTTAACAGAGAACAGTCAGATGTACTTGGCTGCTAAATTTGTGTTTTTCTGGTGCATGGGCAGCTCTGTTACCTTCCTGGGGCTGCAAGGCCTGTTCCCACAATCCCAGCTGCTCTGCGGACTTGGTGGCACAGCAGGCATTCTGCAGCTTCACCTGCAGTATTCTATGGGTGCATTTTGCTGCAAGATTGCCAGTTTCTTATATTTCCATAGCTCCAGATTCAACTTGTTCATTTTGAAAAGTGTAAAATTAGGTCAGGTGGACTGGCAAAGGTGGTCTCAAACAACATGTTTCTCTAGCAGCTGTTTGCCAGCTCAGCTCGCTCCCACAGGCACTCTATTCAGGTGTGCCTCGCTCTTGTGAGTTCTAAGTACAAGCTGTTTCAAAAGCACCTGGAGCTGGAACAATCCCACATCAGAAGACAGCAGTTCTTCTGCTTTTGTTTAGTTGGTGTGTGCCAAGTCTCTGTATCTGGGAGGCACTGGTAGGCTGGCGGCTCAAATCTCGTTCCTGTTTGCTTACAGCTCAGTCAGCCACAAGCAAAATTAAATGAAACAATAGTACACGCCTTCTGAAGGGAGGCCAACTGGTAAAAACATGAACAAATTATCCTGACCGTCTGCTTATAAATTCTCAGTATCTAACACAGAATAAAAGGTTTGGGCGTTTCTTTTTCCCTTCTAGTTTTGTGTTTAGTCCTCGCTTTTGGAGCTCACAGAGCAATTCTAAAGAATCAAAAGGGGAAAAATCTCCTGAAAAAGCTCCTACTCCCAACAGTTTTTGTTAGGAACATCACTGAGTGAGGAAACTGAGTGTTTTTCTTCTGTTCTTGTTAAGAAGGGGTGAAGTATGTGGCTAGATAGGGGCTGTTTCCTGTTTTACAAATCCCTGCTGTGAAAATTAAATAATCCAGTGATCTCTCCTGTAGGAGTACTTGACTGTGTGTAATTAGATCAGAGAAAGCCTAGGTTTAACAATGGTCATCCGCCCCGTTTAAGCAAACTAGGCTGACCCCCGTTCAGTTTAGAACTGTTATATAAATTCCCTGTGAATTTGTCATTCAAACGTACTATTCAGCCTAGCACAAACCACAATTTCTATTGAAGGGAGTGGCCCAGAAGGGTGTGTGGGGTGTGCACAGGCTAATAGGGTTCACATGGGAGAGACCCAGAACGTCCTGAGGAAACACTGAAATGTATGTATTTAGGGACAGCTGAGATGTAGAAGAAGCTGTGAGCAAACACAGCATTTTAACGCAGCTTTTAACCAGCTGTTATTTGAACTTTTTGTTACTAACAGCAAAACACAGCAGGGTATTACCTGAGCAGCTTCTTAACTCAGACCCATTCTAGGCATCCGCTCATGTGTCTCCTAGAATTGTCCCAGCCTTGCTAGCCCCTTTGTCCACATCTCCCCTGCAAGCTCCCAGATCCCATGCTTGCTTTCCAGCTGCCTGCTATACGAGGAACAATACCCATTATTTGGGACCCCAACCTTGCTATGCCATCCTCCATTGCAGAGGTTCTTGAGGCCTGCTCCACAGTCCAATACTGGTTGATGCAGCCTTACTGCCTGGTTTTACTTTATGCAGAAAGAGCTCTCCATTCCTAAGAAAAGCAATTGATTTTACTTGCGGATTACAAAGTCACCTTCCTGCTGGTGTCAAGTGGCTCTCTGCTTTTGAGAGCATAGCTTGGGCAATAAGGCTTGTAGCAGAGAGCTTGCAGCGTGTGCAGTTAAACAACAGTGCCGGTGGCCAGACAAGTAGTTTGGAGCCTTTCCTAGAGGCATTACTAGCAGCTGGGGTAGCCTCAACTTGAAACCGTGAAGATTAATTTGAGTAGTTCCCCTCCAGGAGTCCCCTGCCTGCACAAACAGGGCTATGCTATCAATCGTGGATGTGTATTCCAAAGCCCACTTTGGAAGTGGATTTGCTGAGGAGCTTCCTTGACTTCCTTGGAGATTCAATCTCCCCCAGATCAAGCACGGATGCATATTCCTCCTGAAATAAACTCTTGTACTTGCTAAGTCATCCTTCTGAAGAGCCCCATTGCTTTCCTGGCTACCCACTCTGCATTTTTCTTTATCTATATGCCCTCTCTTGATTCAGGTGGATCCTCATCAAATGTCACCTCACCATCTAATTGCTTGCACGCGACTGCTTGTTGCCAAAGGAGAAGTTTTTTACAGCGTTCAGTTGCCTGCTTGTGACTCGGTAATTGTTTAAACACAAACAGGAAACAACAGCATCTAAGGAAGGAACACATTTGTGCCACCGAAACAGAAAGTTCCTCTCTGTGGACTGAGGAAGTAGTAACACCAGCAGGACGTATGCGAGGGACCTGGTGCCATTTTACAAAGAGGGGAGCTACACCTGTGCTGGGTCTGTCATCTTTCAGTGACCTCAGTGGACTTTTCTGACCGGCACACAAAACCTGACATTTTGTCCATTCGGTGAAGCCTGGGGCATCCTGAATGAGTCAGAACACCAACCCAAACTCCGATTGAGACCCAAACCAAGCAGAGGACTGAATCCATGAGCTCCAAATAGCGAGTTTGTGTGCACTGCATTGCTTTACTCATAAACAAGCAGACCCAAACCACCGCAGCGGTTATTCAATCCTCTTGCACCTTCCACTTCAAAGCGGTGGCTGCATTTGGTCTGACCGAGAGAGTCTCTTATGGGAAAGATACAGAAGAATAAAAGCCTTTTTGTTTTTCTAGATCAAGAGCCTGTATACATGAATGACAGGCTGGCAGAGTAGGAAGTAATTTCACTGATGGATCCCAGACAGCTACAGCCAAACTTGTTCCGAGTTTTCCTTTTACCTGCCTGGCAAAGCAGTCTGCAGGACAGTGCTTTACATCTCCAGCACACTGAGCTTTACACAGAAAGCAGGCCAGACTGGAGGAGCAGTCTCTTGAAGCGTCTTCTTGAAGCAGATGGTCTTGTGATCTTTAAAGTTTGCATATCATAATGAATATGCAATAAAGATTTTTTTTAATTATTTGTTATGTTTCCAGTGATATATTAGTATTCCGATTTAAAAAAAGATCCTAAGGGAAGGGTTTTAACGTGACATATAAGAAGTTCTTTAACTGCCCTACCATCCAGACAGCCTACTTGTGCTATAACTGTAGTGGGCCAGACATTCTACTTCCATCTTGAGTGATCTGTTCCCAGATTGCTTTTTCTAGCAATAGTTGGAATTGTAGGGTGTAGATTTCTGAAATCTCTCAGAACATGCATCCTTCATATTGATGTATGGCTGATATTTATGGCACATATTTATGTGGCTGATTTCCCCTGGTCCACGCATATAGCTCTTCTGTATTTGCATCTCCACAAAGAACAAAACTACTTATCTTGCTCTCAGTTGACAATAACCTGCTGGGATTGTCCAAGTACCTTATCAGTATGGTATAATCCTATTAATGAACGTTAAGAATGTGATAAATGCAGTTCATTCACTGATGTTCTTAATGGCTGTCTCAACTGTTCCTTCCATTGATCTTCAAGCCTTGCTCTTGCAAAGGCTATCTAACACATGGAAAGCAGCTATTTAGCTTCAGCATTTAGGCTCCATCTGTGCATCAGTTTTATCAGTTTGCCATTTTTCAGCTGTTCACAATAGATCTCACAGTCCCCTTTTCCCATTCAAATGTAAGAACGGGCTGGGCTGGGAAAGTACAGACTAAACTTCATTTCCCAGATTTAATGGACTACTACAGTGGAGGGAGACCAGGAAATATTTCTGTGCTGCAACAGAACAGATCCTTCAAGATCTTGGAGATCTAAAGATCTCTACAAAAATTATTTGTCCTTCAATGGCAATCTACGATAGAGAAAATCAGAAAATCCTTCATCCATGGAAGATGATAAGACCAGGTGCAAGGGGTTAAGCATTAGGCACCCAGGCTTTTCCAAAGGCCTGGACAACTTTAGGGCACTGAGCCAGCTAGGAAGACAAGCAGGGTCTCCTGGGGGAAGTTCTGTGCCCTGCTGAGATGCAGCAGGGCAGTTCTGCTCCAACGGCCTTGATGATTCATCCGCTTGTGCCGAGCAGGTGCCCAGGCCCTGGAACGTGACAGTCACTGAAATCAAGTCATACATGTTTTCCACTCGCAGCTGCAGTAAGAAACACAAAGAAAGGGGCAGTTTTGCGTTCTGGAGTTTGAGTGCCAGATGCTGGTTGGGATGACCAGCACTGCCTTCAGCTTCTTTTTCACATTCACCTCACAATTTCTCCACTTTGCCCCCTACGATGTTTTTCTCCCAGTACTTGCATATCCTTTGTCTCCTTCTCCCCTCCATGGCATTGCTGCTTTTCAGATTTTGTTACTATTTCCACATTATATGTATTACAGTATAATATCTCTCTAGGCATAAAAGAACTAGTTTCATACAAAGAGCTTGCAAACTATTCTGAAAATACTCTTACATGTCCTAATTTTTGGTAATTACATATGAAAGTGTTTGTAGGACTGGACCAATGAAGAATATAGGAAGAGGGTTTACTCCTTTTCACAAGTGTTTTAATATCCACGTATTTCATACCCTGCCTTTCTTCTTTTATTGCAGAGTTTCAGCTTTTCATAGCTGCCACCTGAAAGCCACCTGGTACTGGGTTCCAGTACATGGCGTATTTTAGCCCGAGGAGGAACTTGATGGGTCCAGCTGCACTAGAGAAACTTGAACAAGACGGGTAGTTCTTGTGTGTGACTTGGTTTTGTTACCAGAATAATTTTTTATATTTTTTTTTTCTTTTCTAAGAAAAGAGGAAAAGCAAGGGGGATTCCCCACCCCATCTGCCCTACAAATGGAAACCTCTTTCTAAGTACCGGTGGGCAATCCAGATCAGGATAACATCCACACTCTTTTATCAGGGAGGAAAAGTTTGGAGAAAGAGAGGACACGAATTGTTCCAAATGTTGTATGACTTTTTGAAGGATGCGTGGGCCACGAAGCTTGTTTTTCTGCCCCCTCCCCTGGCTCCATTGGCTGGTCTGACAGCGAACGCCTCCGTTTACAAGCCTTCAGCCTCTGACCCTGCTGGCGTTTCTCGGGTAAGGTTTGGTGGCGGTTGTGCCATCTGGTGGAGAAACGGGGTTTTTGCATCTACAGCGCGCAAAGAAAGCCTCTTGGAAATAAACGGGGAAAGCTTCCAAAACTCCACTGACGCCGCTGGAAAAGCAGGACACAAACTAAACTCTTCCTGCAGATGAAGAAGCCGTGCAAACTAGGAAAACTAGGAAAAAATTATTCACAGCAAGGGTGGTCAGACACTGGATTCGGCTGCCCAGGGAGGTGGTGGAGTCACCATCCCTGATTGAGTTTAAGAGTTGATTGGATGTGTTGTTGAGGGATCTGGTGTAGGGGACATCTTTGTAGAGTAGGGCTGATGGTTGGACTCCATGATCCCAAGGGTCTCTTCCAACCTGAATGATTCTATGATTCTACTGTTCTGTGCTTTGTTTGGTTGTGTTGAAGTATGAATATTTCAGTTATCTCTTGCCTCCAGAGAAAGCAAGTGCATGGACCTTTTGGCATTCCTTCATTCAGCCAGTTTCACAGAGTCCATCTTAGTTTAATCAATCCTGTCATTTAAAAATGATCTTTTTCGCTATCATGGCTTTGATTCTCTGCATTTTTCACAGCTGTTTCTTCTGCCTTTCTTTGTGTACCTGGAGAGTTATGCAGGCACTGGGCTGTGACTTCTGACCCACTTTTTACTTAACACCGTGTTGTTCATATGTGAGCCCAGGCCAGAGGGGACACAGCACGGTAGAACACTTGGAGAGAAATACACCGTGGCAGTGGTACTCGCAAGGGAACAATCCCAAATCCACCGTTGTGGGGCTGTAAGATCTTGCTGCACCCTGACTTGGCTGAGAGGAGACGGGCTGCACTTTCCTCACATAAGTAAAAGAAGCCTCCCACAAAGACAGCCAGAAACGCACTGCTGCGAGATATTTGAGAGCACAGCTCTTCTGGCGGCTTTCCATGCCAAAAACTGAGTTTCAAGAAGATTCATGAGAATACTTGATCTTCACAATATCTAGTGAGGAAGGTCTGAGAGAATACAGAGCATCCCTTTTGGCAGGTATCCAAGCTATCCTGATCTTTAACTCATTTGATGCAGAAGGTGCCCACAACATCTATTTTCTTCTTTACATCCCAATGGGATGTCGGTAGAGTTTCCCAAATCATTGACTTCTGTGACTGTCTTACTTTCTTCTGATCCCTAATCAGTTATCTACTCTACCTCTGCTTAAAGAAACCTGTCAGCACTGGGGGTTACTGAGCTACACAGCCATACTAAAATGGTTGTGTTTAATGGTGAGGGAGCAAAGATTCTCTAATCTAATAAGATTAATTCTCTAAATTAATNAGTTACTGAGCTGCACAGCCACACTAAAATGGTTAATAAGATTAATTCTCTAAATTAATCTAATAAGATTCTTCACTAGTGAGACAGCAAAGATTGGTAGACATGCTTCTTCAGAGATCTCTTCCCATCCACCTCTTCCCTTCTCTTGCTGCCACTTCTTATACTGGCACAAATCTTTGCACAGCTGTGGTGTAAGTCGGCCAAAGTGATCTGGCACACCTGAGAAATAATGCTTTCTTTTCCCCCTACAGGTTATTTTTCAGACAGCTCAGTTCCCTGAGGTAGCCCTGGGTAGCTACACCGCTGTGGTAGGTGACAAGTAGGCAGGGGGAAAGGCAGGATGTGCTTCAGCCAGCTTAGGCAGCAGCACTGCTGAAGCTTACAGAAAGCTTGGCTGATCCCAGAGCGCCCCACTGTGAAAGAGAGGTGTCCCATTCCCCTCCTCTTCTCCTCACTGCTGGCTGCAAGCCCTGATGGTGAGGACTTTTTTTGAAAGCAGTGTGGTGTTGGATTGACTTGGCCACCCTGTGTGATTGGGTGATGCAGCTGAGCCCACGGAATCTCTCACTGAAACAAAGTCCTGAGCCCGTCTGATGCCTTAGTGAAACAATGGCCTTGCCAGGAGCATTCCCAGCCAAGTATGTCTTTGAGCTGGCTTTGGCTCGTTTGAGGACAGGTCTAGCTGAGCCAACAGCAGGATATTTACATGTATTTGCTGTTAGTACATCAGCTTGTTTTATCGTGCAGTCAGATGAGCATGAGGCACCACAAGGAAAGCATCAGGAACACACAGCTGGAAGCAAAGAACTGGAGATGGAAATGGGGAAAGAACCCCTTCTGAAGGCAGAGAGTCATTTAGTAGTCTTTGCCTTATCATTTAACCACACCTTGAATGCCCTGCCATTACCTGTGGTATCAGGCATCAGTCACCTGTGCTGATAAGCCCCTGCCATATCTATCTCCTGTGATAGAACTGCATCCCAATTCCCCGAATTCCTGGAAGTTTCCCTCGGGCGCTACTTAGGGAGATGTAAAGAGTACACATTACCAGGCTAATAACTTCAGCTCAGGCTAGCAGGCCTTTCCTGTGCTGCAAGGGAGCTGAAAGCCTTCTTTACAAAATGAAGTCACTGATGAAGACACTTCTGGTGGGAATTTGCAGACCATTCTCCTTTATAGCCCGCTTGCTCTGTGCTTGTGCTCGCTCTGTGCTTGCTGAACCTGTTCTCCTCTCTGAAAGCTGCTTTGGAAACTTACATCTGGACTTCTGTAGAGCTCCTGTTTCAGCTGTGTATTTTGCATCCCCTTGTGCAGACAGTAAGGGAATTTCCTTTGTGATAGCAAATACACACATTTTACTGTGGCAACTCTTTCTTTTTGATAAAAAGCTGCAAAGTGAGACCCTCTTTTCATCTTGTGGCTAATCTTTCCATTGCTTCCAAAGCTTCACCCCCAGCACAGTTCCAACATCTCGATCTTGATATTCCCTTGCCTACTACCAGGCATGATTTGCTGCTGTTATTACAGTTTGATCACGCAGCTCTAGCAAATAAAGTTACTCCAGCTCAAGACATCACTTCCTTCTGCTGCTGAATGTACTTGGCAGAAGTTACTCTCCTTGCAACACACCAAGTCGGAGGGATCACTGCCCACATCTGGGCAGGTTCCGTTCACAGTCTGGCTCACTAAACTGTTACTCAGATGATCCCATCCAAAGAAGACCACGGTATGGGCACAAGTTCCCCTTTGCTGACACAGATGGGCAAGGACAATCCTCCCGGGAGGAGAAGAAGCCACAAGTAGCTGGGCAGCGGTACTGTCTCACAGCACTATCAGCGTGTGCACATGAAACGAGAGTCCTTTTGGTCCCCACAGCCACACAAGTGCTTTATGCAAGACCAAAAAGGTGATTGGTTTTATCTACACTTTTATATATGCGCATCAGCCCTCCACCCTTACTAGGTTTTGGTTCCAGTTTTCAGTGCCAGCAATGCCTCTGTAGAGCCCAGTGTCTCTGCCTTCTTCTTCTGCGACAGCCCAATCCTGTCAAAGCCACTTTTGGCAGAAAAATCTTTCCAGAAGTTTGTTTCCTTTCAGTCATTCCTAGCCCCAAAATATTACATCCTGTTAGTCAACAAGGATGTTACATCCTAAAAGAATTTCTTTACCTATCCTTGTATGCACTGATTTATGCTGATTTTTAAAAGGAAACTCTGGAGCTGAGGGGACTGCTTATCTTTTACACTCAGGGAAAACACTGAGAACTCTTAACTACGAGATATTTAAATCTTGGCTTGCCCAGGGGCAAGTAACCAATTAGAAAATTAACCAGCCTTTAAAAATACTATCCCAGTGATTTCTGTGACACCCTGTGCATTATGACAGGCTCTCAAATGAGTAAAGCTGTCTTCAGGGAAGCAGAACCAGCTGATGCAGCACAGACTGGTTCAGCTGAATAGAGCACACTGAAAACCAGGACCAACATCCAAACCTTCCAAAGATCTTCCCTTTATACAGGGGACAAGGAGAACAGAGTTGCCAGTCCTCAGGAGGCTGCAGAGGCTGGCGAGGAGCCACTGAGGCTCAGAGCCAGCCAGTCTCCCAAAGACTTCAAGACCACTTATGGGCACATAAATACGTTGTGGAGTGCTTGAGAAACTCTTTGAGGGCTCCTGACGGAGAGGTTGGTAGCTGTACATGGAAACAGGGATTTCTCGCCATTTTGTTTATGTGCGAAACCTTCCCCTTCAAAACATGCCTTCTGAGGCACGGCATGAGGACGTTATTGGAACAGGTTGCCCAGAGAAGTTATAGATGCCCCATCCCTGGAAGTGTTCAAGGCCAGGCTGGATGGGGCTTTGAGCAACCTGCTCTAGTGGGAGGTGTCCCTGCCCGTGGCAGAGGAAATGGTCTGAAGTTGCAACAGAGGAGGTTTAGACTGGATATCAGGGAGAATTACTTTACTGAAAGAGTGGTCAGGCACTGGAGCTGCCTGCCCAGGGAGGTGGTGGAGTCACCATCCCTGACTGTGTTTAAGAGTCGATTGGAAGTGGTGTTGAGGGATATGGTGTAGGAGAGAAGTCTGTAGAGTAGGGCTGATGGTTGGACTTGATGATCCCAGGGGTCTCTTCCAACCTGAATGATTCTATGAGTCTGTGATTCTGTGAAAGAGTGGTCAGGCACTAGAACCGCCTGCCCAGGAAGGTAGGTGAGTCGCCATCCCTGGCACTTCAGGGCATGCTCTAGTGGCCAAGATTGTAAGGAGTGGGTTGTGGTTTTGTGTGTGATTGGACTTGGTGATCTCAGAGGTCCTTTCCAACTGTAACAATTTTGTGATTCTGTAACTAGACGAGCTTTAAGGCTCCTTCCAACCTAAACCATTCTATCATATGACTGCACCTGGACTACTGAAAGAGGTGCCTCCCATCCTGCCCCACTCCCCTCAGTCCCGTTTCTAGCCATGTGGTGTCACTCTTCTTCTTTGTCCCAGCACTGACACTTGCCTGCCCTGCACAGTGGGGCATCAACTTGCCCTTGGAACCAGTCATGGCTGCTCAGCCTAGCAGAGTGGGATGAATCTCCCAGCTCAAACAGATCAAGGGGTAGAAGCAGGTGCCCAAACTGTGTTCACGGGGAGGAGGAGGAGATGTACCTTTAAGCAATAACGTGCCATTCCACTGACTGCCACCTTATGAAAAGTGTGCTAAGAGCATGTTTTTCACTAGTTTCCCAAATTTTCTGATTTTCAAACCACCTGTGTTTTACCTTCTCTCTTCAGCATCCAGGGCGAGGTGTGAATGACACCCAAGTACAGCTGGTTCTGTAATCTTGCCTCTAGTTCTACAAAACCAACTTGCTGTGGGTGCTGGGGACCCTCAGCTCAGTGCCATCCTCCCATGTGCCCATCAACTCTCAGGGACTGTCGGCTGGACCTCATTGACACGGTAGGTATCGGGGTACAGAATTAAGGTTTACATGTCCCCCTGGATAAAGGCAAAGCTATCCATGAATCAAAATAGCCGTTATGGGAAAGTTTGGCTTGGGCCTTGTTTGGGAAACAAATCTACATCTCGGAAAAGCTGAAGAAGTGGGTCACTGGGGAATGATTCTAGGAGAAAACAACACATTGGTACATTGCTACTCCTGATCAGAAGGGTCATCTTGACACTCAGAAAGGTGAGATATATTTTCAAAGATGAACCATAATTGCCAAAGGATGTATGAGCACCACTGCCAGTTTCTCCTCTCAACCTGACTAATAAGTAGGAAAACCAGTTTTTGACTAACCACCACAAGCAAACACATTTAACAAGGAAACCACTTTGGATCCCAGAAGACCTTAACTTTGCCTTTCCACTCCGTGGAGAGAAGCGCTTTATTTACCAGCTGTCGATGCTGTGTAACACCAGTGGGTTTCTCCATTCAGCACCGAGAGAGAAACCTGAGCGGAACGCCCCCGTGCACAGGCAGGTGTGATTTATCCGCACTTTACCTGACACACTGCTACCCGGCACGTGCATCCCGCGTGTGGCACTGGACTTCTCGGAGCTCCTTAAACATGACCATGTGCCTCCCGATAAAAGGCTTGTATTCTTATTTCTGTGAAGCCACTAACACTTCAGAATGTACCCTTGTAATGCTCATCTGCAAGCAGCCTCTGGATCATCCCCAGGACTTGCTTCTCTGCCATTACAGTTTGTTTGATCTGCCCCTGTCTGCTCCTGCCTTTCCATTGTGCCTACTGGGTACTCGGCTACGCAGCCGGGAAGGCCCATGCAATTCCTGAGCTGCAAACTACCTCCTAAGTCAGGGTAACCTGACTCAGCCGGGATTTTAAGCAATTTTATTTCTTTTTTTCTGGATGGGAAGGCAGTCAAAGATCTCTAAGTTAAAAAAAAAAAAAGCAAAGGCAGCCTGACTCAGGTGAATGTATTTATGTGAGCAGTGAATGCAATCTCTGTCTCAATTTCAAAATTCCCTACAATACGGCATAATTATTCTTCATACAGAAAGGACAGGCTGAAAGAGGACAGGGAGCCTTCTCACCCACCGACTGAAGGGAAACGACAAAGATTAAAATTGGAAAGGACCAGTAACTGCTCTGTGACTAAAGCAATCGCAAGGGATCACATTTCCCCTGTTGTTCTGCAACTGTGACGCTTTGGGCTGGGTCAGAGTCCCTGCAAGGGGTTACCCAAAGCTGTCCATGGGGTACCTTCTACTCCCCCAAGGTCCCTTAGACCTTTCAGCTACTGGAGGAGGACAGGAGCGCACTCCAGGTCAGTGAGATGAAAGCAGGCACAGTAACTCCAGCGAGACAAGCTCTGCAGGGAGAGGTGGTATGTTTTCGTTGGACCAATCAATACAGCTGAAAAAAAGCAGACAGGCTTTTGGGAACACAACCCCTCCTTCATCAAGCCCAGCCTCACAGGGCAAAGGGGAGGTGGAACAATAGCTCCCTTCTCTCAGGAAGCTGAACCATCGCTGTGGGATGAGTCTGGCAAAGATTTTGCACTGTCTGAATACAACTCTATTTTTTTTCCCCCCATAGCTTTTATAGTTTCATTTTTTAGATTATTTAAAGCTGGTTTAAACGAAATTTGCCAACTCCTGTGGCACAGCACGAACTCATACAATGCAGCTCTTGCATTCTGTGCAATACCTGCCTGGCGAGAACCCCCCAGCTCTCCCCGCCGCTTAGCGCAGGTCTTTTTGCTAAAGACACCTCTGTGTCTTAGAACAGGATTTCTCATTACCCAAAACGGTATCAGCTCCTGCTGATAGCTTTCCACTTTGTGTTCTTAACCTTCTGCGCTGACATCCCAGTCAGCTTTGCAGCAACTGAGCTGTCAAACGGAAGGCTGAGGCTGCGACGAAAGGGCGCACCGGCAGGAGGAGGGTGAATTTGTATGGAGCAGAAAGCGGGCGCTTTTGGGCATCTCTACCTGTTTATGACAGTAGAGAAATGGACAGAAAGAGCTGCATCTTTACAGCTAAGTGAGTAACACAAACCAGATCTTTACACTAGAGAGTCCAACCTTTCCTTTATTCAACAGGCCTTTCTTTTTTGGTTTGTTTTGTCATTAAACAGGGAAGTTGGGTTGCCAATGGCTAACGTGAAACGTTAAGAGGAAAAAACCCACCACACAAACACACACCCAGCAGTCTGCAATCCAAGCTGTTTTTTTTTAAATCCAGGAAAGACACCAACTATGTAACTCGCATCAACACTGCGTCGCGGCAGAAAAATGTTATGATGAGAGGTGATTTGAGGAACACTAAGGCCTGCTCTCTGATGCTCTCTGAATCCCCTCACGCTGCACGCCTCAGGGTTTTTGTTAAAAGCAAGATGACAACAAGCTCTCTCCTCTATCAGAGTGAGAGGCCTTTTCCCCTCCTGAAGCGCACTGGTGAATTTCAGGTGAAGGTATTTCTACAGCACTGCTAAATGCATTCAGAGCACGCAGACTGGTTAGTAGCACAGTACTGCTCAAGAGCAAGCCCCTCCCCAGCAGCCCTACTCAACAAATATATACACCAGTTACAAAATCCATCATTACCCTTTGACAGCTTTTGCAGAAGATGTGACAAAGCAGACACGGGTTAGACATCAGCTGCCCTCCAAAATGTTATAGAACACTCTTCTGAAGCTCCTATTATGCAGGACATTGTAAAGACGAGGTTTTTGTCTTAATACTACACCAGCATTGACTATCACTAGTTTTTGGAGAAGTTTAGGGTAGCCCAAACAAGGCTTTAATGTTGCTTTAGCCCCGGGCCATCCCTGGTCATTCATTTCATGAAATGAGCCGTTCTTGCTGAATCACAGCTCTGTCTGGAAGCCTGACTTCCTGCAAGACAGACCTCCTTTTCATACCTGTGTAACAGCAGCAGAGCGCTCTCCTTCAGCCTCCAGCCTGAGAGCGCGGCTGCTCACCCCTCAACAGGAAAACTCCTCCGGCACAAAGCCCCCGCAGCCCGCGGGAACGCAGCAAATTGTACAAGAACGGATACAAAATCTGTCAGACGCGGGGCCAGTTACCAAAGTCAAAGGTAGCACGAAGCTTGGAACGGAGGAGGATCTGTAAGTGAAGGCATCGCTCCAGTGCCTTTGGGGAAAATGAGAGAAACTCGTCTGTTGTTCTAAAATCTTTGCAGGGCCGAGGCTAGCAAAGATAACCTACCACCAGTCACTCAGGTTTAATCAGAGCCATCTGGACCTGCTCTAGCTTTTAAATGCCTCCCTGGTACCTACGCTAGCTTCTCCCCTCCAACCACGTTAAGGATAGCTTTTTAAAGGAAGGCGGGTTAGCGCAGGCAGCAAAGCGCTTGACAGCAAGAAGGGGCCCGGTTACCCTCCCGTTACCACGGTTGGGTCATGTGCAGGCTGTGAAGTACAACGAAGAGCCCAAAGCAAACCCCGGGGGTTGTATGCTACCTCTTCGACCGCCACGGCTACAGAGTGTTCAAGTCTCAGATGACTCTTCCAGAAAATCCAAACCTGAATGAAGTACAACTAATTAGCAGGAAAACATCTTTAAGGGGTATAGTAAAAACTAGAATAAGCAAATTTCCCACCAGGCGAGTATCAGTAATTTTTATTAAAGTCTGCTCTTCCCTCAGGATTTAAAAGTTCCTCCTCTTGGCTGTTTTAGAAGCTCCTGATGAAAGACACAATCCCCCCAACATATAAATTAATGTGTACTTGCCTGTGAAGGAAGGAGTTGGCTGGTGCCGGTTACCCTAGCTTGGCAGTGTAACAGTTAACTCTGTTCTGCTCCCTCCCCAGTACCACTGGGAGAGCATAGTGACTGAGTGAGGACTGGAAGAGACTGGAGCATTCAGGAAGGACTTAGGTGGGGGAAAGAAACTGGTGAAGAAAAGCCCACGAGACAGCTCGTCAGTGGGCAAGCGTGTACACAGGGGACATGCAAGTCCCTGTCCTTGCCCAGGGGAGGGGAAGTGTGCAGCCTCCCTTGTTCGTGTCAGGAGTTCAGCCCTGAGACACACAAACTCCTTGCAGAAGTTAGACAGACAGAAACTCAAGGGCACCATTTTGCCTTGTACACATCCAGACCCCTGCAGTGTAAGTGATTCCAGCAGAAGATGAAAAGAGACAGGAGCAACTGTTCTCCCCTGCAATAAGCAGGTAGCGGTCAAGTGATTAAAATTTATTCCCACCCCAGACATTTCTATCGAAGAAACAATACAGACAACCATCTATTTACCCCAGGATTACACAAGCCTCCTGGGTTTAATATTTTGAACCAGATGACAAAGTTCAAGATACTTTATTTGTCAGATACAACAGGTAAATCTCAAAGAGAGTTCTTGAATGCATGAAAAAACCCCACGTCACTCAAGTGACCTCTGTGACTTACACATTCCAGCAACAGACTGTATTTATAATGTATTATTCTCATGATTTAATTTTAACTTTCTCTTGCAAATCTGCTCCTCTCCTTTTAAAGAGTCTTTTCTATTTTCAGACAACGGTTGCTTTGTTCATTCTACCACTTTTATTTACATCAGTCTCACCCCAACTTTTGGTGTCACACAGACTTCAAATGCAGTTCTTGCTTTCTAACTGTAAGAGCCTTTGCAGTCTATCGACGCTTTAGAAGGATTTGTGCACAGCACAAATTAACACAGATGGCTTTCTCAGTGGACGTACTGAAGGAGATGCATCTGGAGATCGTCCTGTCTGACTGCATCTTTCAGTACCCCAGGCTGAATTTTAAAACTATAGATTTATAAAAAGAGGTACAAAAAAATTTTCCTTGGACCAGTACAATGTCTAAGACACAGTTGGTAAAGGTGTGAATTACTTGGGTATCTTGAACTCTGAAATAGTATCGAGTATTATGGTGTAAACTTAGGTTACACAGAGAAATAGCTTTTTCTTAGATCAAGAACTCTGTAACAGAATAAATAATTTACAAGCTTGAGAAGATCTGCATTGTTTCTTACCTCTATTGTAGAAAAAGCCTAGAGGAACTAAGTATTTCTATCGGTGGTTGTAAAACATAAATACCTGGTTTTGTTCAAATAATTCCCCTCTTTAAATCTGCTAGAGGTAGATAAAGATAAAACAAGCCCCGAAATGTAGGGATTAAGATACTGCAAATAAAGTCTAACCCTGCAAATCTAGTGAACATATGTTCTCACCAGATTTACTGAAAGCGGTTATTTTTTCCTTCTTTTTTTAAGCAGAACAGCACTCAGCTTCTTCCTTCCACGTTGTCAGAATCAGCACTCCATACCCGCACAAAATCACTTCCAAAGCGTTCCCAAATTAGAGCAGCAGCAGGTCCCTCCTCGCGCTCCTCAGTCTCTCTAATGAGGTTTCCAGGGCCTGTCTCTGCTGAGGACCCGCTGCCTCCCTGGCACTGCCCGGGCAGCCCCCGTGCCTCCCCCGAAAAAAGGCGGGGGACAAACCTGCAGCTCCCACCACAGGGAACTCTCAGGGAAAGGGGCGGGAGAGAGGGAGGTGGGGTCTGGAGGCAGGGAGAGAGAACTGGGCAACCTTCACGTCCATTACAGACGGTGACCTTTCCAAAGATTCCTCCAAGAATAGTTTTAGACGGGCCTGTCCGTGCACGGGCTGCAAAATATTTGGCTATTACCACAAAACCGGCGATTTTATTAGGCTCAGGAGTACGTTTGAGTTCTCGTGTAAAGCCTTGGTTTTGGCATAGAGAAAATGATAAAGCAGTAACAGAGTTTTCTGAAACATGAATGACTTCTCACATTGTTCTTTTGGTCCATAAGGACATTACCTGCTTAGATCTGATTTCCTTCTTCCTATAGCTTGGCCATCGGCTTCAAGGTTTCCAACGTCTCCACCTGCAATTTTAGCTACTTTGTTCGGCCAAAATCCATCCATGTGTTGAAGCCAAGAGCATACGTAAGAAACCGTACAAGAACTAGGATTGAGCTCGGCAGCCCTTTTGAAAGCTACTGAGCAAAGTATGCTTCCTCTTCCTCGTTCACCAGACAAAAAGGAGGAAGCATCATTACAGACCAGAACATCTGCATAAAAGTGCATCCAAGTTTCTTCACAACAGTAATACTGGCATGATCACAAAGACAAGATTCCTTTTCTCTCCCCCTCTCTCTGTATCACAGAAGTAGCCACCATGATCTCATTTGGGGTGCAAGAAATACAATTACTTCAGAACAATTTCCACAGCAATTTGAAGTGTGCTTTTTTCTCTGGTGAGTTACCAGTGAAGTCGAATGGAAACGATGGGACGGACTGGGATGGCAAACCCCAGCGCTTTACAGAATTCAGTTCATTGGGTTTAGTTGCAGAACAACGATCCTGGGGGTTAAACTAAACCCACAGATCTAAGTAAAAGAGGCGATTTTGCGCATTCTAGAACCAATGCATATTTAAATACTTGTTTTCCTTCACATCATTCCTAACTTCCAGAAGCCCTTGCTTCACGGACGCTGAACCAATTTACTCTTATTGCTTTCCTGCTCGCTGAGCTTGAAGTGGGTGTAAGCCAAAATGCCCAGCAACGTGCACAGAATCCCAAGGCCTTGATTCACAGACAGTGGATCCTTGAACAAGAGGCACCCTCCCAGGAGGGTGATGCAGAACTTGAAATGTCCAAACATGTTATATCTAGACCTCTGTTAAGGACAACAGCAAACACTGGGCTACAGAGATGATCAGGGGCCTTGGGAGCATCTCTCTTCTGAGGAAAGGCCGGGGGACTTCAGTCTTATTAGTCTGGAGGAGACTGAGGGGGGATCTGATCAACACCTAGAAATACTGCAAGGGTGGGTGTCAAGTGGATGACTGGTGGGCCAGTCTTTTCTCAGGGGTGCCCAGTGACAGGACAAAAGGAAATGGGCACAAACTTGAACAGAAGAAGTTCCATCTAAACGCAGGGAGGAACCTCTTTACTTTGGGGGTGGCAGAGCACTGGAACAGGCTGCCCAGAGAGGTGGTGGAGTCTCTGTCTCTGGAGACATTCAAAACCCACCTGGACACATTCCTGTGCAACCTGCTCTAAGGTGGATCTGCTTTGGCAGGGGGGCTGGACTAGATCTCCAGAGGTCCCTTCCAACACCATATCACTCTGTGATTGTGTGATTGCCTGTAAATAGAAACAACTCAGGATCTTCGTTAATTACACCCAAAGCATGCAACAGCACGTCACATTAACTTCAACTTGTGCAACTTTCCTGCATCTTCGCAGCTGAGGACCCATCATACACTACAAACCAACTGACACTTCCTCAAGGTAGCCCAAGTGTGCGTAAATATTCTTTACAGGTGTAAAGGTCATGCCAGCAGGTGAACCACCATTATCTCTACAAACCCTGAACAAAGGAATAATATGTTCTAAACACACAAACGTGCTTTTCCAGCTTCATCCTTTAAGATAAAGCCGGCAGGTTACCAAACAGAATCCCCACAGTAAACCAGCCCGAATGAATGCTAACGGCACTCCTCTGGGAAGAGGAGAAACAGCTACTGTTACAAAGGATACGTGACAGGTGATGTATTTCCAATGATCCAGTAAATGGACAAGTTTACCATAAAGGCTATTATTCCAGACAGCAGTACCATTATCTGTGGATTAACAGACAGAGTCAGTAACCCGACACGCTTTGAGCCATTTGTAGGTACGTTTCAGGTTATTTCAGTTTACTTTCAAATGCAGAATATCAGGTGAGAAAAACATATGGAGAACAAGAACAGAAGCAGCTTCAGATCAGTGCAGACAGTGGCCATGTCTGTAAGAAGTTCAGGCTATGACCTCCATAAATAGATACCGGTACAACCACAAGCCTTTTCTCTCAGGGAACATTTAAGAGTGATTTGGAATAATCTGGCTACTCATGCACATAGAGATTGCAGTCTTTACCTTTGAGACAAAGTCTTATTTATGGCCACAACAAAAACTATTTTGGAAAAATATCCTGTTTTTTTATTGTGCGTATTTGCTGTCCCGTTCATTAACCCCATCGCTGAGCAGCACGATCAGCAGCGGTAAGAATATGTCACTGTCTCCTTTTTCAACAGAAGGGTAAGGAGAGAAAGTCTAGCCTTCTTGGTGAAAATAAACCAGCAATTCTAAAGAGCCACCAACGCTGGCACCCCTCCACAGAAGGGGAGCTGAGAGTGTCAGAAGCCAGCATGCTTATCTCTTTTCTGAGAGGACAGTAAGAGCTGGAACTCGGGCACTTACGAACTTTTTTTTAGTTTAATACACTAGGGGAAGCTTCTGGATTTTGTCAGATTTTCCTGTTGTTCAGATGCCCTCTAAACAGAAACAAGAATAAGGAGGTAAATCACCTGACAGACTCTTGGGACCAAGCCGGGCAGGCACAACAGGGTTTGCTTCTTTTGCACATGCCCATCTTATCATACCACACAATTGGACAAATATCCATTTCAGGAAAAAACAGATCTTATGATCAAATCTAACTGCATCAATGATAATTAGTTATTTAATAAAGTCAATAAAAGCCTTACCACAGCAGAAAGTGTCCAGGGACCAAATATTCCTCCTTCTCCAAAGACTGGCTCGAAGAAGGGTATGATGAACAGCAACATCGCTGAGGACATTGGTGCCTGATAGTACAGCAACTGCATAGAGTTTACCTGCAACTCATGCTGCTTAGCTCCTACCCACTGCAACCAAGAGAGAAAGCTGTTAAACGTGGAGAAAAACAGAAATGGAAAACCTGAGCAAAAGTAAACTGGTTACATCCACCGAGGGAGTCTCAGGTGCACAATCACAGAATCATTCAGGTTGGAAAAGACCCTTCAGATCATCGAGTCCAACCATCAGCCCTACTCTACAAATTCTCCCCTACACCAGATCCCTCAACACCACATCCAATCTACTCTTAAACACAGTCAGGGATGGTGACTCCACCACCTCCCTGGGCAGCCCATTCCACTGACTGACCACTCTCTGTGAAAAACTTTTTCCTAATGTCTAGCCTAAACCTACCCTGCTGCAGCTTGCAGCCATTCCCTCTTGTTCTGTCGCTCATTGCCCGTGAGAAGAGACCAGCACCAATCTCTCTACAATGCCCTTTCAAGCAGTTGTAGAGAGTGACGGGGTCTCCCCTCAGCCTCCTCTTCCTCAAACTAAACAGTCCCAACTCCCTCAATCGATCCTCATAAGCCTTATTCTCCAGGCCTCTCACCAGCTTTGTTGCCCTCCTCTGCACTCGCTCCAGCACCTCGATATCTCTTTTGTGCTGAGGTGCCCAGAACTGGACACAAGACTCAAGGTGTGGCCTCACCAGTGCTGAGTACAGGGGGACAATCACCTCCCTACTTCTGCTGGTATAACAGAGTAAACAGCAGCCCTGAAGCTGGTCTCCCTGGCAATACTACATAAAAAGATTGTTGAGCATCATCTTCTACCTTTGCCCAACTGGAAGCTGTGTGAGGAGAAAATCCCATGCAGAGGCAGTGAAAAGCCCTTGAGTGCCTAAACCTTCCTTCTCCCATGGCCTGGAAAAAGTATGATATATCTAGTTTTAATATATTATACATATTGGGAGTGTTGGTGGTTGAAAAGCTGGACAGTTCATCAAAAGCAGTGTGGCCAGCAAGCTGAGCGAGGTGATTCTGCCACTCTGCTCTGCTGAGACCCCACCTGCAGTACTGCCTCCAGCTCTCGAGCCCTCAGCAGAGGAAGGACGTGAACCTGTTGGAGCAGGTCCAGAGGAAGGCAATGAAGATGACCAAAGGACTGGCAACACCTCTCCCATGAGGACAGGCTGAGAGAGTTGGGGTTGTTCAGCCTGGAGAATAGAAGGCTACGGGGAGACTTTACAATGGTCTTCCAGTACCCGAAGGGGGCCTGTAGGAGAGATGAGGAAGGACTCTTTATCAGCAACTGTAGCAATAAAACAAAAGGTAATGGTTTTAAACTGCAAGAGGGTTGGTTTAGAATAGATATCAGAAAGAATTTTTTTTCTGTGAGGGTGCTGAGACACTGGAACATGACAGCCAGGGAAGTTGTGGATGCCCTGTCCCTAGAAGCGTTCAAGGCCAGGCTGGATGGGGCTTTGAGGAGCCTGGTCTAGTGGGAGGTGTCCCTGCCCATAGCAGGGGGGTTGGAACTAGGTGATCTTTCAGGTCCTTTCCAACTCTAACCATTCTATGATTCTATTACACTTAAGGAAGATCAAAAAAGTAGCAGAGCTGGGAATAAAATGCCAGCTCCCTTTTTTTTCACAAGACAAATCCCAGATCCTGGCTGTGATGTAGCTGAGCACCTTTATGTAAGCAGAGATCTGCTTCTGCACTTTTCTTCTAATTTTCCTCCAAACACAAGCTAACAAAATCAGTGAACACTTGGCTTTCTTTTGCCAGTTTATTCCAAATTTACCGGATTTCATTTCAATATTGACTATAACTTGCAGTTTCAATGTAGCACGCTTTATGATAGATGGTATGGACAAAAAGACGCATCTTTCTATCATATGGAATGATATTTAATTTAATAATTCATAAATAACATTAATTGGCAATATGGATTCCAGCATATAAATGTACTGGTTTGGTTTTTTTTTTTTTTAGAACTACAGAATGATTTCACTCAGGTACTGCCATTTCTCCAATACACGCACCATCACTTATTTTAAGTTATTACAGCATCTCTCTCCTCCTCCTGTGCCCCAAAACAGGACAAGAGATCATTATTTATCACCTGGCATGCTACAGGTCTAAGAGCCCCACTTACTTGCTTAGGAGACACAGTCCATCCCTCACAAAGAAACTCACGTTTAAATTGATGATGACTATAATATCGACGTGATGTGGGACTCTAATTTGGGAGGCTTCTCAGTCATGGCTGATAATGAACTGGTCCTGAGCTGTTAGTACCATGTTATAAGCCAAAAGGGCTAAGGTATTTCTTGGATATATCGAGTTTTCTCAATCATAATCTGCTAGGTAGGTTCTATTGTATGTCTATATATATATACATACACCTTATTATTATTTATACATATTAATGCACCCTCTACACGTTAGACTGTGTGAAGGATACTGATAAAATGTAAATAGCTCAAGGATAAACCATGGGATTAATTGAAGGACTAGAAAATGTCCTTTCTAGGGAAAGGCTCAAATGCAAGGCACTTGTTTCAACAAGGAGAAAGTCTATGCTCTCTAGAAAAACAGAGTTTTACCAATAAAACAACCTTCATCCCTTGGAAAGACACTCATGGGCACGTTAAAGCCGACACCCCAATTTTTAGCCGCAAGGACGATCAATTCCTTAAAACAATAGACCAGGGGATATGGAGGATTACCACAATTTGGGGTTTGCTTAAAATTAATAATGAAGTATATAGGGGGTTTCCTGGAAGGAAAGATGCTGTTCAAAGGGGGATCTAACCGAGGGACGAAGCAGCTCGAAGACCACCACCACCACAGCACATCACCTTTCCCTCCCTCCCTCCTCACCCCGCCATTACCCACCACTTGGTAGAGGGAGGTCACCAGGACGCCCAAAGTAGCGAACGCCATCCCCAGGAGGTTGAACTTGACGTCGTAGTAGGAGTTGAGGAAGACGCCCAGCGTGATGGGGACCTGTGGAAGGAAAGGAAAAGGGGTGAGGTGGTTAGGCCGGGCCTTCCCCTCAGGCGTCGCCTCAGGCCGGGCGGGCGGAGGGAGG
>VZTM01037687.1:59743-70477 GCA_013400555.1 Jacana jacana
TGGCTAACATAGAACGCTATTAGATCTGTGTGCTTCTCAGATACCATCCTCTGCAGAACAAGAAGCAAAAATTGAGAAAAGCACACTACATTTCTCTGTGCAAACACAGCAGCGCCTTCACATTTACGTAAAAACATATTTTATGTTAAAAACATAAACGTGTAACAAATTTCTGATTATTTTGTTTCGATATTGTGAAGTTCCACTTCTCAGCTTCTAAACAAGGATCAATGAAACCGTCTCTTCTTTAAGCACAGCTGGCAGAAACTCTGTGTTATTAGGCAAGCTTCCATGCATCTCCTGGGAAGAGAGCATTAACTGCGTCATAGCTCCTTCCACCCTGTAACCTCAAGTCTCCTTTTCTTCCTCCTTTATGTCTAAATTACATCAGAGAAAGCAAAATAAACATATTTTTGAAAGCTTANAAATTAGATAATGTGGCAAAAAAAAAAACCCCAACCCAAACCCCCCAAACAAACAAAACCCCACCCCACCCCAAAACTTTAGAGGCTATTGCTATTATACAGACACAAGGTTATTTGCTTATCCCTGCTTCAGTAATCTACACGTTCAAACAGGCTCAGCTGGAAGAGCTGTTTCTCTCTGAGAGGTTAAAAAAGACACGTCTTCTAATTCCAAGATTTAGCATTCCAAGGATTTTTTTTATTCATCAACTGTATAATACAGTTTTTGGTCTAACTGGAAAGTTACCTTTTAAGCTGTTTTTCAAATCTTTCCATTTTACCGTACGTTTTTCATTAATAAATAACATGTCAGGTGAACAGATGACGATTGCAGTGTGCTACATAGACTGTTGTATTATAGAAAATTCTCATGTTCCTAGGTACAAATATCACCT
Organism: Jacana jacana; assembly: GCA_013400555.1. Lineage (NCBI taxonomy): Eukaryota > Metazoa > Chordata > Aves > Charadriiformes > Jacanidae > Jacana > Jacana jacana. The sequence continues at coordinate 60,603 of VZTM01037687.1, forward strand.
GGCTCATGTGCCATAGCCTACACTGAAAAACCAAAGTAGTGTCCAAGCACCTGAGGCTGCTTTAGCTAAGACTCAAGTGTTACTGTGAAGATCTATTGCTTCAGTTTGATGTGAGTAAATGAAATTTTCATCTAAGCATATACCTCTGTGAATTGTACTCAAACATCAAATAAGGAACATCGTAAAAGCTTGCAAAACTGCCTCTTCCCTCTGAGGTCTACCCAGGGTTGATGAAGTAATCTTCCAGTAAATTCACCTACCCCCAAATTGTGAAGGTAATAATCAAGAGTTACAGTCCCACAGTGGAATTTCTGGGGGAAATTGCACCTTTTTTGTCCCCTCTGTTAAACATCTCCTAATGACTAGTTCTACCAGACTTTAGCTTAAAGGCCTACTCTATCAAATTTTGAGTCTGGCTGAAAAAACCCCAAGTACGTGTACACACACACACAAGTTTGCCTTAATTAACTAAATGTTAACTGGCTTCAAAATAAATTTCAACAAGAGAATGAAGCAACAATTAGAGGCATGAAACAAACGTAATAACTCAGAGCTGTATTTAAAGCACGCAATGAAAACACACATTTGTCTTTTGCCAAAATAAGCTACATTCAGGAACTTGATGCAGAAACGATTGTAATCTTTAAAACAGGAGAAAGGCAGAGCTTCTAATCACTTGAGGTTGCCTCAGAAAAGAGTAATTGCAACCTATGCAACCCATCTGTGTATTTAGCATAAATAGGCTAGGTAGCTAGTAGGCTTTACGTACTGTATATTTGAGGAAAATATGAAAGCTTCAGCTCAAACAAATACATTTTTGAGGTTACAGCAATAGGTTCAACTCTAAGGACAGTGTATAAGGTCAGCTTATAGTCAAAGCATCTTGGCTGCTATGAATAACCCTAGCATTGAAGTTTCAGTCATGGCCTTCTCAATAAAGGGCTTATGAACAGAATCCATCATCCACAATACACAATTTTCAAGCTGAACTGGAGGGGAGGAGGATGATCTTTTCTAATTTTGACTGTTGTATTTAGGCCTCAAGAGTAACAAATACCCTATTTAAGCATGCAGTTCTTTACCAGCCTGGTAGTAATTCACCATCATTGTATGTAGTTTATATATTTACACACAATCATTCCTACTTCAAAGACTAGCTATTGCTATGACAACAAATCAGATACAAGTCAGTTTACCTTTGTTTGCATGCCCAAAGTGCGGAAAAACAGGATAAGGTGCGTCATGAAACGAAGAAGGTGTCCTGGGAGCACGCTTCTGTCTTTGGAAAGCCATCTGCTGAATTCTTCCATCAAACCTATAGGCACCGAGGAAACGTCGGTATTAGCCACATTGCAGGAAAAAAACACCTAAGAAATGTTTCAAAATTTATTCAACCAAAGTAATTTAGCTTCAAAAGCCCAGCAAAACTGAACAGCAAGAGTTTTGGAAAGATAGAGCTGTTTGGCTTAAATCTCTGCTGTGTGTATATTGTCAGTTCTCAGAAAAAGCCTCCCATGTGTTGTGATTGTGCCCCATTTACATGACTTCCTGACTTCTGCCAAACTGCAGAAAGTCCCTGTGGTTCCTGATTAAAGAAGCAGCTTAGCTTTTAGGTGGAGTTGGCCTCCTGTGTGCCTCTGAAATCCATTCACATATAAATTTCTGGAAAGGTCACTAGAAATAATGTAGCCAATTGACATTTAAAAATCACTTAGAGAAAAGCTTACCATCCACATCTCCCAGTATAATGAATTTCTGAATCACGTGATAGTGTTCTTGATTCTCCTCTATAACCCTCTGGGGAGAGAAAAAGAAAGTTCAAACTTCAAATAAAATCTTATAGCATAATGTATAAAGAAAGCAAACTTATAAATAAAGTAAAGGTTCCTTAGGGAAAAGGGCTATCCTATTTCAAAGGGTATTATTCTGCATGAAGAGCAGGAGGAAAGGCACTTGCTATCTCAATGTCAAACCGCAGGAATATTGACAAACGGAAAGAACCGGAATATAGATCTGTAGAGTTAGTACTTTGATGGAAGAGATCCAAGACTGAGGGCTGTTTGTACTGAAGAGGAGAATAAATAATGATGTTACAGAGAATAGATTCTACAAAGTCACAGACGAAGCAACAGATGTATAAATCCTGAAAGAAAAGGCCTGTGAAACTTACTTGAGGAAGAAGAGAGATTATTTTTTTCTGCTAGAGGATGTAATGCATGAAATACAATTCAAATGCACCTGTAAAGTTCCTACAGAGCAAGGATTGCACTAGGAAGGCAAAGGCAAAGCTGGGTGTATCTAAGGCCGACTGCATCAATCTGTGAGCTGTCTTTCAACATGTCTTTGTCTTTGCAATATGGGAAAAGCTACATGTTTATTCCATCCAGTAAAAGTAAGTGTAGTTTCAATTTCAGCGTCACAAAATGAACGTATAAGCTATATATTCCATCTTAAATAAAGTAAGGATCCTGGCTGCTAAAAGAAACACGGTCTGTTTAAGCAAATACGCTTTTAAAAGTGTACAAAGCAAACATATTTTTAAAAAGCCTGTTTTGAAACGTGCACACAAATCTCCTATAAAGACAACGACATGTAATCAGTCTTTGCACATTTTATCAAAGTGTTAAATAGTTGATTATCTGCTTTGTGTGTCTGACACCCCCTGCCAGGGAGAAGTTTCTTCAGCACACCCAGCAACTTTGGGGCAAGACAAAATCTGTATCTTTTCCCTCGTTAAAAAGTTGCAGCACATAGAAAAATCTATTTGAATTGAGAAATTACGTATTACAGAGGTGGAAAACCTCTCATGAATCAGTCACTGTGCATATTTGAGCATTTTGTTAAATAGTGTAGTAAAANGTTTATTACATGTTTATTCCATCCAGTAACATGTATAACATATACATGTTTATTCCATCCAGTAAAAGTAAGTGTAGTTTCAATTTCAGCGTCACAAAATGAACGTATAAGCTATATATTCCATCTTAAATAAAGTAAGGATCCTGGCTGCTAAAAGAAACACGGTCTGTTTAAGCAAATAGGCTTTTAAAAGTGTACAAAGCAAACATATTTTTAAAAAGCCTGTTTTGAAACGTGCACACAAATCTCCTATAAAGACAACGACATGTAATCAGTCTTTGCACATTTTATCAAAGTGTTAAATAGTTGATTATCTGCTTTGTGTGTCTGACACCCCCTGCCAGGGAGAAGTTTCTTCAGCACACCCAGCAACTTTGGGGCAAGACAAAACCTGTATCTTTTCCCTCGTTAAAAAGTTGCAGCACATAGAAAAATCTATTTGAATTGAGAAATTACGTATTACAGAGGTAGGAAACCTCTCATGAATCAGTCACTGTGCATATTTGAGCATTTTGTTAAATAGTGTAGTAAAAGTATAACTCAGCAAACAGTTAAAAATGGTAAACAGTGAGGAGAAAAACTGTAATTAATATGTACCTTTTTGTCTGTTGCCTGAAGTTCTTCAAAAACTTTTTCTGAAGTCCAGCTTCAAAGTAGGAGAGAAAAGGCAAAAAACGTTATCTTGAATATTCCAAACAGATCATCACATTAAGTGTAGCAGCATGATTTTACTCAAAACTTACTTTGTTTCTAAATAATCTCTAGGGAGTTCTTCTGTCTCCTCTGCAGTTATTACTGAGGTTCGTATTTCCTGCTCAACAAGAGTGTCCACCATGACCCTGAAATATGCCCAAACAGTATCTTCCCAGGTATCACAAACTGGAAGAAGCTACATATTAAAGAAACAGAGCAAAAATTATCAGTCATGGAGAACTATCAGAATCCAAACTGTGCAACTGTAATCTGAGATCAGATTTCCAGGCACCATGGCAGATTAATAACCATCCTGAACAGTGGCCTTTCCTTCATCAAAGCAGGATATAAAAAAATCCTTTTGCTGAATAATCACAGAATCAATCATAGAATGGTTAGGAGTTGGGAGGGATCTTAAAGGTCATCGAGTTCCAACCCCCCTGCCATGGGCAGGGACACCTCCCATTGACCAGGTTGCTCAAAGCCCCATCCAACCTGGCCTTGAACACTTCCAGGGATGGGGCAGACACAACTTCCCTGGGCAACCTGTTCCAGTGCCTCACCACAATGCTCTCATTCCTTGATTATCTGATATCAAAAGTAGGAAAAAGAGTGTCCTATCCTCCTTCCAGAGGCAGCACCACTCTGACACCACTCCCCCTCTTGTGAACCACCACCTCAGAAAACCAGCACACATGAAGACTATCTGCTTTTCTGCCCGATAGTATAGCAAAGCAGGATTGGTTTATGCCATGCTCACACAAGTCACAGTGCAGCCATGAGTGGTGAAGGGTAGGAGGGAGGAAGTACTGCTGCTTTGGTGAGACTTAAAGAACGTTTTATCCAGTTCTCTGAATCTTGCTAGCCTCCTCAGTGAAACCCTGGAAGTTCCAGAGAAAAAGCTACATTTCATGAAACACTTCTCTCTTACAGTAATTTTAAAATGATTGAATTTTGCTGAAATTACTGAAATTGAATTTCCTTAAATGTCTCTGTCACAATAAGGCAAGTATCTTCTCTTCCATGAGTCTGTATAATTTTACAAGGACTTTTTTCCTGTAAAAAAACTGTTATATTTAAATGAATAAAATCTGAAAACATTCTCTATTAATCTTTTTATTTTCTGAATTATCTTTACTCTATCATAGCAATACCATGGTGTAGGAGCAGGGAATCAAGCTCCTCAAGTAGGACCTTGCTACTGATTACTGTAACAGTACGGAAACTTTTACGAGGGTCTGCAACATCCCTCATTGTTCTTAAAAATAAAATAAAAATTAAAAGTCACTAGTTTGGGAATGGGAGAGCTCAAAACCATCCAGAGGATTAAAACTAATGAGAGAACTACTTGAAGGTAAACGAGATCATTGTACACAGTATAAAACCTATTGATAATAACATTCAGGTACAGAATATCTTTGGATATAACAACCTGTCTGTAAGAATATGAGCAGGAAGGTGACTATATAAACAGTGAAATCATACTAAATTAGAAAAGAACTAAAACAACAAATCAGAACTGCATGTACCCAATGGCAGCAAGAGTAATACCATGAAAAGTCTCATGTATATTTAGTTAAGGCATGTCATTCGCACAAAGAACATGTCAACTAAAGCAGCAATGTTTGCTATTGTCCTGCTTACTAGATTTTTTCAAAGGGCAACAATCAGTAACTGCAGTATTGCTGGTACCAGTGGCACATATGAAAAAGAAAAGTGGTGTTTGGAAGTTAAGCATTAAGAGGCTTGACATACCTGTTTGAGGTTTCCACTCAGTGCTGCATAGATTGCTCTCTCGTATCTATTAAACTGCTCCTACAATAGACAGTAAAAAAATACAACTTTTAAATAGAGAGCATATATGTTTTCTAGTCAGTTTACATTTTACTAGAGATTAATCCATCACAACATGTTCCATCAAACTATTTCCCAGAAAAGCTGGAAACTCATATATTGTGCATAGCCCGTATCAGGAGCCAAAGCAGGAATAGCAACTGACTTCCCTTTCACCAGTAACTCACATGAAAAATTTATATTGAGCTGGAAAGAAAGCACTTTTTTTCCCTTTTCTATTCAATGAAGTCAATATGAAAGACAGTGTCAGCAGTTTCACCTTCAACCAAATAAAAGAAGCCAGACATTTCCTAAGCCTGAAAAAATGGTGCTGTTTATGTAGATTTCTCACTACAAGACATAAACACGTTATTTCAGAAGTCCTCTTAGAAACATTAATTGTAAATTCTATAAGCAGCACACACAGAGGGGGCAGGTTCACTTAAAATCAGGTTAGAGCGTTCAGAAAGGCTCAATTACTATCAGGCACACCGGCGTTCCCTTACCTCTTCAGCCATACGCCAACAGCTTATTTTCCAAATGCACCTGTAGGGGTTCCCTTGAACAGGCTCCAGCTCTTTTCCTACATGCAAAGGATAATTACATTAACAAAAAAGACAAAGGTGCTATTAAAAAAAGAGAAACCAGCAACAAGGTAAAGCCTATTGGTCGTTATTAACCCAATTTTAATCCCTTTGGAACTCTTTCCGAGGCATTTTAATGCTTTTGACTGGATTGGAAGGTGGCTTTTCTGGGAAATTTGGTAAATGCACATCTTAAAGTTATAGCACTTTGAAAGCTTAGCTGTTGTCTAGCTTTGAAGGGAATAATGGTTTGGACCATAACATATCTAGGACGTTTACAGGTGGAAAACACACAGTTAAGGAGAAGAGGATTTTTTTATCTTAAGGAATGCAAACTTGTAAACAATGTTACCGCTTTAGCGCTGCTGTTCTGGGCAGCTGCCCGAGGGCACCCACCACCCAGCTAAAACTCACAGAACAGCAGGCTCGGTAGGCACCCTGAAACCAAGGCTAGGACTCTGGTGAAGCACGCAGAGCGGAGTAACAGGCTGTCAGGATTTGATTTGAAAAGTAGGAAAGGACGATGCCTTCCAGACCCGGCTACGGACAACTTTCCAACACATCCTTAAATTCTGTCCTATATCCCGCAATGCCCTCAGCACCAAGAGAAGAAAGGTGCTCTTAGAAATAGGACCATGTGCAAGGAACTATAGAACCAAGGAGAAAGACAGTTAAACGATTTTCCTGTATTTTAAAAGCATCTCTTTTTCCTGCATTTACATTTGCTGAACCCTAGCCCTACTATACCTTTCTGAAGCCAGATACAGAGTCCAAGTATTGTACCCAACAAAGTGTTTGTTAGGTGGCACAAGTCTGATGTTGAGAAAATACAGCCTGAAATATTATATGGAAGTGGAGCAGATCTGTCTAGAACTTGAGACACCTATTTCCTAGTGATTATACTTGGTTTTCAAGAAGAAAGGGACTTTAGCCCGTTAATTAGATTCAGTGAACTCATACCTTCAACTAAAACAATTTCATATTAGCTTTTACACATTCAACAGACACTGTAAAATACAGAAAGGGCTCTTAAGGTGGAAAGAGCGAGCTATTTCTCTTTGCCATAGACAGGTACTATGAGAGTGCCCTCTGCCCGATTTTTACATGTCTCAAATGCACTTTGAAGTGGATACCTCCGTTTATGTTAGGATCGTGATACAATTTCCATCCCTCCAAAGTCGCAGCTCTCCAGGCCTGGCCACATCGTTTGCATAAGCGCTGTGCCTGAAAATTAATGGATTTCCTCAGCAACAGACTTCAAGGAAGGAAAACCGCCCTCTTCTCCTTTAACCATCTGAACGTTATTAAAACAGTTGATTTATCTAGAGATTCTACTATGCAAAAAAATGAGCACAAAGAACCCTAAACTCAAAACAACTGAAAGAATTCTAAGTAAATAAAAGTCATCAGTGGTTTTTTTCACCAAATGTCTTAGTTTTGCAATCAGTATTTATAGCAATGTGAGCAATATGCTACAGTCTTCTTTGCTGGCTTAAACAGCTGTTACACATCCTTCTGATAAGTTTACTTGAAGGTGTTGTCTTATCACTTAGATGTATAACCCATCTCTTCATACAGTCACGTACTTTTCCAGTTGACTTCACTTTCCAAACCCCTCACACACTTCTGAAAATAGCAATCCCACCTCTCCCATAACGATATTCAACAGGCTATGCACTAGCACAAACAGGTTTAATTCAAAGATATTTTGAGTAGCATGGACAGCAGAACAGAAACTACACAAAAAAAGATTGCCTGCAATTCTTCCAATCTCCACCTCAGGGGGAACAAAAAAACATAAAAAATAGAAGTCAGCTCAAGATTGTCTAATTAGTCTGCCTGGGACTGTTCCAGGACTAGCGAAACAGCATGAACAGTGAGAGAAACTGCAATATTCAGTCTCAGTTTGTTTAGCCAAATTCTGTTCTTTTCACACTGGAAGGGTGCAGACATTCTGCCATTTGGGGAATGGTGACAAAGAGTAAATTTAAAGAACTGACAAGTTGTTTGGGCTTACTTGCTGTGTATTACCTATTGCAAGGTATATGCACAACAGCCCATTCTTAATTCAGAGCAAACTCAAAGTATTGTAGCTTCCTCTTCCAGTAGTGAATAACCCACTTCTTGCTTATCAGAGAGTAGGGACATCACAACAGCACCTGCAGAAAAACTGATGCTGCAAATTTGTATTCACATTCCCCTGCAGCAACACGCTTCTGTGCCCATACTATCAGAAAACCTATAGATGTGCGTCACAGTGGAACGGAATACTAGCAAGTAATCACATTCCTAAGTTCAAGGTCTTGGGCACAGGAATCTCAAGTCCCTTTCCACCCCCCCATTATTTAAATGTCATTATGTACACACATAGAGCCTAGTATAAGGGAATCAGTTTCCAGCTGAGGCCTTTAGACAACACCACAATACAAGTACTTATATGATTAAATCATGAGAGCTACTTCACAGCTGGGAATCGTTTCTTAGAACAGCTTTGGGACTGCAATTGCCTGGATGTTACTCAGCTAAGGATTAATGCAAATTATACACATCATACATTCTCTAAGCTGGGGGAACAAGCAGACTTATGCTAAGAGTTACTGAAGGACAACGATGTGCTTTCTAGAACACTCAGATAAAGTCTATCAGAGTTTTCACTGCTGAAGACCCTGCCAAACAATAAAGGTAAGAAAACAAAAGGTAAAAAGCAAGGAAGAAAAGTTACTTTAACTAATAAGAGTAAACAATGTAAAGAGCTATGTTTCCAGACGGCAGTAGTAGCCTTTGGAGCTTGTGCACTGGTTCCCAGTTCTAATTCCCAAGACACACCTCCAGATGTGCCATTGCAACTGTTCATACAACAAGGTGATAAAACCAGGCCTGAATCTCTTCTTCCGCTCCATTCAGATCATATACTCAAGTGAACGAGCAGAGCAAGTAAAGTTTGCTTAATTTAATGCTACTTCTAAGAAAAGCATACATCAAACCTCTCCCTTGCTAAAACTGCAAGCAGGATTTGCTCCAATGTAGCTAAGGGAAGCCTGTATGACAATCCACTGATCATTAGAAATGCAGTTAGGAAGTTCTTTGAAACATTCTGTGTGTTTGTCTGGCAATAGTTAGTGTCAAGCCACTACAGCAAAAAAAAAAAATACTATGAAACAACCGAAAAAACCTAAGGATACAATATTTCTCCCAAAACGTCTATTCTACATCCAACAATTACTTAATTAAACACAAGATTTTAGTAGAATACTAATTTAGCAGTCCATCACTGTCAATATTGATATCAATAGAAAATTAAATCACTACAAGCCAAATTTAAACAGACATTCCAGTATGCAGATTTTCATTAGCTTTACTCTTCAGATTTAAAATAAGTTAAAACTAGTTACTGCAGCTTACCTCATCTGTCATTCCTGCTCTGATGAGGGTGAAGAGATACTTCAATAACCTCACATCATCCTCTCGATCCAAATCATCAAGTGGCAGTTTCTGCCTTATAGGAGCATCTGGATCCTGCAAGGAAGAAAAGTCACCACCCACCCACTCAATGTTTATCTGCATCTCCTCATGATTTTCAGCCATTCTATAATTCAGAGTTGTTTTTTCACGTTGCAACAACTCGTACAACCCATGCAATATCTTGCATGATACTTTCCTCTCTTCCCTCTCTCATTCCTTTGGTCTCTTCTGTCACTGTTTCTATCAAAAGAGCCAATGCAATTTCTTTATTTACTCACCTTGGTTTTTGGCCCAAACTTCTCACATTCCAGCTCTTCTCACCTTCAAACATACTTTCCCCCTCTGCCTCTCTACCTACCAGACTGTTTCTCCTTCTCTGCCTTTTAACTGAGAAGGCTTTTCACAACAGGCTTCTAGTTAAACAGATTTTCTCCAGCCGATCAG
>VZTM01037688.1:5639-31966 GCA_013400555.1 Jacana jacana
ACTGAAAAAAATGTATGTTCATGAAGTCCCCCAGGAATTTCTCAGTTGTCTCCTGCCTTCCAATGTTTATTTTTCTAAATATCTGTGAACCACGTTTGACCCCGAATCCAGTATCTATGATACTCCATCGTTAGGTTTTTTTCCACAATACACTTCTATTCCCACTTCTTGTATTCTCCCTTTTACCCAGCTTTTTATCTCTGTGAGTGCTTTACCTCCTCCCAAAACAGCTGCTTATTCTTCATAATTGCCTCTTGAAGCTGCCAGTGTAATCACAAGAAAAGAAGACTCAGTGGAAAAAAAATGTGAATGAGAAGGAAAGAATGAGAAGGGAAGGATAAGTTAAGAACAAAAAGGAGAAACAAAAGGCCACATTTGAACTTGGAGGCCTTCCATATTGCATCTACCTCCACTGCCAAGAAGCCACAGATGCTCATCACATAAACAGATGAAAGTGTTACTGTGAGGTGTTTGTTGCTGATTCAGAATCTTAATAATGCATATTTCCCCCAGCTGCACTAATATATTTTTCTCTGGTTTTGAATACTTTTAACTTTAAAAATACTGAAGTTTAGAAAAAAACTGAAGAGATTTAAGCCTTATAAAGACCCTTGAAATAAATTTCATACACTTTTTTCTTTTCTTTCTTTTCTATTTTCCTTTTTCTTGCTCAGTTTCCCTTAAAAAGCTAGGGTAAAATCAAGCGCTCTAACAGATCTTGCGTTGCTAAGACTTTATGGAAGCTCCTATTCAGAAGGTGTGGGCAAAGACTGATAGATCACTCCTCTCAGCACTTCAGCTCAGCATTTCAGTTACAGTTGGACTTGATGATCTTAAAGGTCTTTTCCAACCTAACTGATTCCACGATTCTATAATTCTATGAAACATTGGAATAAAGGGTTACAGCTTAGTGATACTAGCATGTTTTGCTCAGAGGAAATAGTGGATATAGCCACTGATTACAGTATCATTGTTTTAATCTCAATTGTATTTCTTTCCTCATGTTATAGAAGAAAACGTTATTGAAAAAAAAAAAAAAGACCCTTATTTACCATCTCATGTAATATCATCAGGAAAAGGAGTATTTTCAAAGACTATACTAGTTTGGGGCTGGCCAAGTACTAAGAGATTTCCTTAAGGATATGTCTAGGAGTCTTCTGACTAGTTGCATGTAGCTGAAGCATGACAACTATGGTAGGTATGAAATTTCTGTGATCACTTCTCATGGACAACAAGGGTTCTAGAGGTTTAAATATCAATCAGATACTCTATTTCTGATTCACTGAATTAGTCATTATGGCAAGTACAAGACTTCTCCAGCCAAACAGTGGAGGCCTTTGCCCATGCAGGATCTCCCTGCAGCCACCATCCACTGAAGGCAGATGTACAGCCAGTTTGTTCCACACGAGGTAAAGGAATGCAAAGAGCATCCTAAGTTAATGTATGCCTTCCTCTCTCTAAGGAGAAATGATAGGCATTACAGAATTCAGTCAAGTCTATTTTAGCTATTTTGGTCATCCATGTCATTAAACACCATGTAATTTATTTTTGTGTGAAGCATATTAATAATAAAAATATCAGAAACTGTTACTGGCAAGAAGAGACAGGATTAATTTTTTTTCTAATAAGCTGAATCTTGCTTTGAGCTGTTGACTGAATTCATTACATTTCTCCCTAAGACATTCTGCTGAGGGAGAAGGAAAGGTTGCTCTCATATGGGGCAAAATTGTACCAAACAGCTGTCTGAGGTTAATTTTAGTCACTGCCAAACAAACGTACGGTGAGAACATCCTCAGATACTGCCTCCTACATTGCACACCAAGTAAAATGGCCAGGCTTTAAAAGAGCTCTGTGCTCTGGTTTGTATCAAAACTCTTTATTTTTCTAAGATAATGGCAACAGTATGAAGTCCTGTGCTAAAAATTAGGGGTATTTTCTAAAGGTAAAGGAAAGCTAATCAGGAAATCAGAAATATTAGACAAAAAAAAATAGATTATGTAAAAGTAGCAGCATCTCAAGGACTATTTTTATTACAGGACATGTGCTGAAAAAATTATCCAATTAATGCCTGCCTGTACTTATGGTCTTTAATGTATCCTAGTGAATTTCTGCAGCCTGTAGTTAATGACAAAAGCAAATTTAAACCCAAACGAAATTAAAAAATAGGTAGAGATCTGCTAGTGACAGACTTTGTAACAGACATGTAATGAAATATCAGCATTTTGAATATGCTATTATGCTGTGGGTCAGAACCATTTAGGGACACATTAAATGGTTTCTAATAAATCTGAACACTGAAAGCCAGAGAAATAGATTTGGAATCCAGATTTATGTGAAGACTTCCTAGAAGAAAAAGGTTACTATATTCCATTAATAGTGAAAATGAAGTTGAAAAATTCTCATGTACAATAATTGCTAAGATTTTGTGTGAGAGACCACCACCAAGATAATCAGACTTCAGATGTGATATGTGATCAAGCCTCCATTTAAATCAGTGGAACCCCGTGGATATACTGTGGGTAAGTGTTTTACACCAAATGTTTTCCTTCAATTAATAGATGCAGGGAAAAATAATTACACATTTTATGCAACCTGATGCTACAGGATGGTTTAAAAGTGATTTGCAGCAAGTGACCAAAAGAGGCTGACTCATGGCACTGTGTACTCCGTGGGGCAAGACAGGTGTTGAGCGCCTCTGGAAAAATGGATATACAAATGGTCAGAAGTTTGCTGTGGTACTGAACATAACTAAAGTGAGAAAATATAGGCATTCCAGGAGGCTCCTGGAATGCATTGAGGATTGACAGCCCCACCAGAGGAGACATGATACTGGACCTGATGGCCACCAACACAAGTGAGTTAATTAGTGATGTCAAGACTGGAGGCAGCCTGAGCGCCACTGATCATGCACTGGTGGAGTTTGCAGTCCTGAGGGATGTGTGTCAGGTGAAAAGTGAAGTCAGGTCACTGAATTTTAGGATAGCAAATTTCCAACTCTTCAAGGAGTCAGTAAAGCACCCTGAGAAACTGCCCTTAGGGGCAAGGGAACAGAATAGAGCTGGCAGATCTTTAAGGATGTTATCCATAGGGTACAAGGCTCTTGATCCCCAGGTGTAAGAAATCAGGAAAGGAGGGCAAGAGACCCTCAGGTCTGAGTTGATACCTGCTGGTCAAATTAAAGGGCAAATAGGAAATACACAGGCAGTGGAAGCAGGGACATGTATCCTAGGAAGAGTATAGGAACTTTGCTTGGTTGTGTAGGGATGGGGCCAGGAAGAATAAGGAGCAGCTGAAGCAGAACTTGGCAGGGGACACAAAGAATAACAATAAGGGTTTCTGCAGGTATGTCATCCAGAAAAGGACGGTCAATGGATGTGTACCCTCCCTTAGTGAGTGAGACTGGCAAAAATGTCCCTGCTTATTGCATGGGTTTGGACTAGATGAACTTTAAAGGTCCCTTCCAACACCAACTATCCTATGATTCTGTGATTCTAACTGTAGAGACTGGTGCACAGACCTAAAAGCAACCCTGAGAATCTACTTTTCTCTCCTGCCCCTGGTAAAATGATTACTAACATATGTCTACATAGAATAGTAGACAAGGGAGTTATATTTTGAAGAGCATTTAGTTCTAGATAAGAAAACATTCCAAAGTGCAAATAAGATCACGGCGTACATTAAACACTGACACCAGTCATGGTTTGATTGAACTGAAATGGAAAGAAAGGCTTCTCCATGCTTGTCTAAGTAAATACCAACGGACACAGAATTAGGAGGGGAGTCAAAATGCTTCTCCTGATTTGTTTTTGAACTGCTGAATTTCAAAGAATTAGCACTTTTCCATGCAAGGGTGCATGACTTGTGAAGTCAGGCAAAGAATAAGTCAATATGTGATGTAAAGAGGACAACTTTCTAGTAGTTATGTGTGTGGCCAGTGATGATCCTGGGGGGAAATAAATGCCTGTGTATGCTGCAATGCTTTTAGACAACAGGATATTTAGAAAAATATATTATGAATATATATTGAGAGAAAGAGAGCAATATCATCACATTTGCTTATCGGCTGGGGTCCTGCCCAGTATACGTACTGTAACCATAAAAATGATTAGGTTGTGTTTCTTCCCGAGCTGGAGTAGATGTGGGCAGTATGACTGACACTCCTTCTATACTATTATCACAAACAGATAGCTATCAGAAAGCCAATCTCTTCCCAGCTTTGTGATGTGTCTCCAGGCTGTGACAGCACTGACATGAGGCATATTTTAAGCTGCCTGTAGATTCCAGGATGAATGAGAGATTTTATATGGAGGAATGTTCGCTGATAAAAGCGACTTATTTACTATGCCTAGTCTGTGTGCTCTATTCCAAAAGGAGCAGATAAAAAGCATAATAATAATAATAATATATATAGGTGGATTTATTCAAATGTGATATTGTCCATCACCAAAAAAATACTTGCCTTGCTGCAGGACAGAAGACTAGTAAAAATGGATGGAAAAGGTATGTGTCCTCTTAAGCAGAAGTTGGAGCAAGAAGAAATTATTTACAGGGAAAGAAGTAATGTTCATTAAAATAATGATAAAGCCAGAATGCATAAGGACATACTTGTAACCTAGTCTGCCCTGTGTTTGCAGCAAGGAAGATAACTTATTAGGTGTTTTCAGCATTAACGTATTGAACTATGAAAACTATGGATCTTCTATGTGCTACTAAAGACATGTGGGAGATGTCTCAAAATTCTTCTTTAAATTAAATGTCAAAGGAAGCAGCTGTTGTGGGCAAGAGATGTAGGTCCTGCTGCCCACCCCATCATAGCCCTGAGAAGCCAGAAGCACTGCACTGCTGCCAGGGGGAGAGGCTGAGGGCGTTTGCATTAGGGAGGTGACTTGTTCCAGCAGTAGGAAACTCCATCACCTCTTTCTCCACCCATCCACTAATAGCAGGACAGACAACACGTATGACCAGAGCTCTCCTTTGGACTATGTTACTGCTCCACTCCTTCCAGTATCAATGTTTATTAATGAAAAGTATTAGATTTAAGATAGGAATAATTTGGTGCCAGGTGAGGGGGAAAGGTTAGCTATTTTATATCTTGGAATGTGTTAACAAAACCTTTGCTGTTATCACAAATAAGCTGAATTTATGACTACAGTATGGATGGTAACAAAATGCAATACAGATCACGTAATCTTGTTTTCCAGCCAGACCACTTAGCAATGCACATAAAAATATCACATAAAAAGGAGTCTAATGCCTCAAATCTTTACAAATGTCTAACAAATAGCAGTTAGAGAGAGAGAGAGAGGAAGAAACATTATGCATTAAAAAAATCATCAATATATGTTGCCTTATTCAAAGGACATATTTATGTATTTTGAACATTTGCACTTTACCATGAAATATTCACTTTCTTGGGTTTCAGAGGAGAGGCAGGCAGCTGGTGGAGTCACATCTGTAAGAATGTTTTTCCATTTAAATGGTTGAAGCAGTTATCTTTCACCAGGACAGAGACCAGCTATGAGAGGCAGCAAAGATTATCTGTGTGTTGTCAGACTGTGGCAAAGGGTGTATATTCTTGGAAACGCTACGATTTGTAAAGGTATAGTATTAGACACATTTCAGAGATATGCTTTGGACTAGGCAAGAAATTAAATATGACTTTTCAGTAGGAACTCCCTATTGGGGTTTCTTCATGACCTTCAACTGAATCCTTAATGTTGTCTTAACCCTTTCATTGTGGGGATGTGTGCAGGTGGGGGGAAGATTTATTTATAAACTGCTGGTAATTTTTATTACCACTTTTATGTTAGAAATAGGAAATTATATTTTATTCAATTAAAAATTTAGTATAACTAAATACTGAATATACATAAATTATAAATTACCATACGTATACAAATTATATATATTATATTATAATTATTATATGCACACATAAATTATTACACATATACATAAATTATGTGAATATATATATTTATATTAGATATTTCAGTATTTATAAATTACAAATTTAAAAGTGGTAGAAAGAAGGTCACATTTCATGCCATCTTTTTTCATTAATTAAAAAGCAAACTTAAACGAGTTAAAGTGAAATTGTTAGGAAGAGAAGGATGAACATTGCTAAGAGCAAAGAGAATATAATTGTCCAGTTTTAGATGGAATCAAAGAATAGGTTCATCATTTTTCCCTGTGGCAATTTAATTCACATTTTGTACTGTTCAGGTAGAAGCATATTAATGACAAATTACAGAAAGCAAGTCATTGTAATGCAGTGAATAGCTAATTCCATTGTTAAAATGTATCAGTGATTCTCAGTCAAGGATAAATGACGTTGGCTTTTCTATGCATAAAGAAAAATCCTCAGTGCAATCAGGAAACTGAAGTGGAAGATACTCTGTCTTTTTGAAATTCACTTCCTCATCTGAATAGCTCATGCCCACTGCTCCTGCACGCCAGGTCTGTTAAAAAATACAATAAAAGTTCACAAAGGAAAAGTTCCATTTTCCAATGTCATGCTGCTTGTTTTGTTCATTTGTCAGCCCCCTGGGGATATGGTTTTCACCAATTTCACTGTACAATGGTCCTAACACCTCAGTGACTGTGGGATGGACCAAGCGGCAACATTTTTCCAAGGTCTACACAGACCCATAGAGTATGATGGAGGAGTGCATTTAAAAGGACTAAGAGAATTGAACTACAAAACTTCACAGTCACTGTAAAATCAAGGAAAAGTCCTGAAATCACTTTTGTTTGGTGCAAAGCAATTTCAGGTTGATGTGCTTAACCTACACTTTCCTGCTTTTCTTCCTGCATTGTGCTGAATAAACTTCAGGATCACAAAGCTAACAAAAATGAAAAGCTTTCCTCTAGTTCCTCTGCAAGTCAATGACATTTGTCTCTGAAGAAGGATGGGAGAAGAGTGGCAAAAGGTAGCAAACAAATTGATTTGAGTTACTGGATGTTATTCAAGTGTTATTTAGCATTAAGCACAGCATAACCCTTCAGATAGACACAGCAACTGTTCTAGTCACCAAGATATCTTTCCAAAGGGGTATTAATCTTTTCAAACTTACAGCCCTTAGGAACCATAAATATTTTCTTCTTGCATGGTATTACTGGTCTTGCAATTATGGGGAGCTTTATCCAGGTATATTTTTAATCCCTTTGAGTTAATAAAAGCTCTTACTTCTTACTCTGAATCTAGATAGCCAGTAGGAGTCTTTTCTTTCACTTCATTGTCCTCTTGATAGTTTGCCAGAAGCTCTCACCAGACTACTCAAAGAGAGAAACTGGAGAGCTGTTGAATAGGGTATTTTTGGTTGTACAGAAGCACTGTACAAAATTTTTCTGTGCTAGTTCAACAATTTACCATCTTGCAATATGTTAAGAACAGTGAAATGTAATCCAAAGCTAATGACAAATTTTCTTTTTCTTATCAGACTCTTTTTTCCCATATTTATTATCCCTTGTTTTTATTTTTTTCACTTTCTGAATATGTTCTATCTCAGTGTAGAGAAAAAAAAATAAAAAAGGAAAGATATTTGGGCTCGCAAAAGCTCAATATTGCTCCATTGAATTCATAGATACACTCAAATGCAGGAACAAAATAGCTTAGGAAAGTCTCTTGTTACCATGGCAAATTGAAGTAAATACTTGTTGATTACTAACACTGGTTAAATATTTTTACTTAACAATAAGGCTTTAATATAAAAGATATTGAAGTGTTATCATACTAATAGAAATGGAGACAAAAGTCTTACCTCCATAGTACAACTAGAACTGATATTTCCATCTGTTCCACTATGGAAAAAAAACAGCAGCGGAGGATTTGCTGCTTTTCAGATAAAGATCAGGTAAGGTCACAAAAATGGCTCTGAGGCTAATCTCTTGGGTTGCTTTATTTATTCTTTCCTGGCAGTGGCAGGTTAAACCTGCTTCATTTAACAGTCAGAAGCACAGGGTAAGGTTGACGTCTTTGTTTTGACTTCCACAGCTTCAACTTCGAGCTGGGGTTTGAAAATCGGTTTGATTTCTTTATCCATTAAAGATTCTTCCACAAGGGTCTGGCTGACTCTTGTTCTCAAAGCAAAAACACAAGGCAGATATTGCAGATCTAAATGCTAAGAGTAATTCCCTCTCTTGCTGAGAGGACTCCCAGGACTCGTACAGGCTCCCTGACATCTGTCTTATTCCCCAGCAACTAAAGCAAATCTCCGTTATTTTGGTCCTTTTGCACTCAGACTGTAAAATCCTCACAAAGATAGCTTTTCTTACTCTGTTTTGAGTTGTTTGTAGCATAGTCTTTAGTTACTGCTGTAAACAGTCTCACAGTGTACCTTTAGATATCTTGGGTGAACTAGAGATACCTCGGGTGACCTACAGATATCTCCCATGTCTTCTGCATTAGGCTTTATGATATAGAATTCTCAATTCTAACAATAGCAATTACAGCAGCCCATGTGTTACTGGAATTTGAAGAGGTCTGTGTGCATTTCATGGACACTGCTGTGCTGTGCTGTTTGAGATGTCCTAGTGTCAGTTGGCTTCAGTAACTCCGAGACAAGACTTCGTGTAGCAGTCTGGCTGTCAGGAGGAAAAGAAAAAGCACAACTCATGCGCAGATCAACTTATGCAGGAAAGTTGCAGTGCAAACTGTAAACTCTACCATTGCCATATGTTACATTTGTACATATCATCTATATATGTATACACAAAATACTTTGCATTTTATCTAGTATTTTTGCCTTGCCTTTTTTAAGTGTAATTTTGAAAACTGCCAAGGAAAAATTAAGTCTGTCCTTTGCTGACAGTTTTCTGTGTGATTCACCCTTAGCACATCATCCATCAAAGATTGCTCCTCCTGCAGGGTCAGTCACCAGTGAAAGACTGTGGGTTTCATCAAGGGGTCATTTTTATATATTATTAATTTTGATTGTTAGTCTTTCATATATATTATTAATTTTGATTGTTAGTCTTTCATAGCATAATGTGGAGAACTGGGGAAGGGGGGGTTGAAACAACAAAGTTTTTTCAGTCTTAAATATCTTGGATTTCAAGATGAACTAAGAATCCCTGAATCTCCTCTGCTTAGAAATAATAACAGCTAACTTGCCTACCACCTATTCAATCACAGATAACAAAGAACCACAGACCAAAATTTACCTATGGCTCCATAAATGAGAGAGCTGAAAGAAGGGGGATTGCTGGGGTTGAATCTCGAGACCTTGTGCCATGGCCATCCTCTGCAGCTGTCCCCAGCCCTGGGGTGAAATTCGCTGCAGCTGCCACACAGCTCTGACCAAGTCTTTTGGCACAGCACCATGTGGACGGAGAATTTGATCTGCCTGCAGATCAGGCTGAACACCCATATTCTGGTGTGTACCTACAGATCTGGAAGTACCAGAGCTGTCAATATCTGACATTTCCCATTGAAGGCAATATTTGGGAAGTGCTTGAAAATCAAGAGACTCCTTTGCATGAGTATAAAGAGTTGCTAACCATCTGTTGGGGATGGAGCAGGGACTGGACTTCAGATATGAAAGAGAAATTAAGATAAAACTGAAAATTGTCTTTATTTTTCTATTTTATATGATTTTAAATCCAACCCAGTACTTTGAAAGCCCAATCAATTTAAGAGGCACAGCTAGACTGCGGACATTCATATTCTTTCTCTTATTCAGTCAGTGAAGACTCTTCTGCCAAAATAATTTTTCCATAAAAAGCGGTTGTTGCTACCGAGCCATTTCTTTTTCCTTCTTCCCTTCTTTTTTTTTAATAGGAGTTTTCTAATTTTAATCCTCAGAGATTGTTATCTGGACTTCTTTGGCCATCCATCTCCCATATCAGATAGTAGTGATTGACAGTAAGAGCAGTAATAATAATAGTAGTAACATTTTAATTTTAGCTAATGGGATATTTTTTTCTCTCAGAAATTTTATTGCTCCATGTCAAATGGATGTATATATTGGTTGCTGAAATAAATATAATAAACATAAATAAAAAACATAAAAATAATGATGGCAGTTTTGTGTTTCTAGAAATTTTGTTTAAATTGATTTGTTAAAAGAACCGATGTTTTTTCACTGTATTTTACCTTCTGGTACAACTTCTCATGATATTTCATTAAACATTACAGTCTTCATTATGCATCATTTAATGCAAATATTGCTACTTGTGTTGTTCGGCACAGTTTTAAGAATGTATATATCAAAATGAAACTTGCATTTTTACAGCTATTACGTTACAGTATCTCAAGATAATAGAACACGATTAAATTACTTATTTTACATAGATTGGAAATTTATTTTTTTTTAAGTCCTGACAATGCTACAGAAAGTGTGGGGTTTATTTCCTTTTGTTTGTAAAAGAACCAATCAGATTTTGCAAACACACATTCTCAGAGTAGGAAGCTTTTTTTCTGAACAGAATTTTTTTTTTTTTTCATACTCCTGTTGCAGTGAGCAGAACTGCACTCCCTTTTTTCCCCCTACTGGTTAGAATCACTGTGAATAACATCAAGCCATGCTCAGGACTCCCTTCTTCCAGGGCAAAACTCTGTGCTTGACTTAACTTGCCCACATTTCATCAAATCCTCCACTGAATGGAAAGGGCCAAGTTTTGGGGAAAGAATAGGGAAATGGTACAAGATCTGTATGTGTGCTTTAAGAGGTGACCTTGACACCTGAACTGGGACACACTAGGGCTGAAAATAAGTATACCATCTATTTCTAAAATGGAGTAGTTTTTAAGTTTCTTGGCCAAGATTGTCATAGATCATCAAAGTTTTGAATCCATGCACACAGATAAAACGTAGTATTCACTCATCACTCCTCAACTGTATCCACTCAGCATCTTAAGCGCAACTTGTTCTACAGTCTGTGATCTGACACACAATTATGTTATACCTGGCTATTTGAATTAAACTTAAAGTGAAACATTAAGTCTGCAGTTCAGGCTGGTGATTCCAGACTGATTCTGGATTTTTAAAAATTAAGTAAAAAAGATGTCTCTTTCCTTAAAAGGCTGTTCTGCCATCCCAGTTGCACATAACGAATTCCAGTGCAGGGAGTCCAGTCAAAAGTTCAAAACACTGCAATCCAGCAACCACTTACAGGTGTGAAGTCTTGGAGCCAGGACTTTGAAGAGAGCCAATAAATTTAGGAGGTTATCACTGCAAATGAGGTGTCTTTAAAGCAATTCAAACATAAATTATTTACCTGTTCCTAATTTCACAGAAAATGCCTAGTAATATTCCAAAAATTTCTCATTCTAAATTTCATTATTCACTACCTTTTTAAAGGCAGTAGAACTGCAGTCACACAATTTAAATTCAGACACTTACTGAATGGGGAACCTTTTCAACATATTTTTTTTTTCTTCAGAATGCTCTTTAAATGGCCCTTTGTCTTAAAAAATAAACCTTAGAAATTTTCAGGGCAGATCAATTTTTGTAAACAAAGTTATTAAGACATAAATATAAGGTATATAGTGGAATTTGGCTGAACTGGAAAGGATTTATGCCTGTAATTAAGTATAAAGCCTGCAACATGGCTCTCTAAAAAAATTTTAAAAGGAGTGAAAGACAAAAACAAAAGGTTGTCTGATGAGCTGAAAATAACAGCTTTGCCACCAAGTTAGGCAAGTAAGAAGGGTAAATATCATAACAGGAAAAAGCTGTCTAAACTAGCAGACAATTTTAGCTGAGAGTCCTCAGGGAACGTTTATAAAGGGCATGTCAAGTAAAAATAACTTATTCACAGTGGAGGAAGTACTTCAGAGAAGACAATGGAAGAGAAAAAGAAAGAGGGCATAAATGCAGCCTTTAAGCTTCCTTTGGCAAGTAGGATGGTTCTGGGACCCCGGGTTCAGTTCTTGCTTACTTTGGTGGGGGGAGGGGGATGGATGCGGAGGGCAATCGCTTTGATGAGTGGGCAGGGAAGTCAAATGTGCTTTCTCCACTCCAGAATACTAAAATATCATTATATTCTCAGATCCCTTTCAGAATAGGTACTCAAGCCTGACAGCAAGGTAACAGGGAGTATTGCTCAGAAAACAGAGAATACATTGATTGGAGAAAATCCTTTTGTGGGGGATAGGAATAAATGTGTTGGGGCACACAGTAAGGATGACTTAGTTACATCTTTCAATGTCTGAACTCAATTGATAGCTTACTTGTACAAGAAAGGAAGAAAATAATAATAATAAAAATAAATATAAATATAAAAAGAGAGAGAGAGAGAAGATGGAATTATATTAGTCCTGGGAAGTAACATCTTGGAAGAGATATCTCTATGGGAAGAGCTATTTCCATATAATGGTCTATCCAGATCATATAATTACACATATTACAGCAAAAGAAGAGTTTTGATTTTAAATAAAGTTGGACAATACATGTAAGTCTTTAAATAGTGGTTTGTTGCCAGGTGGACACCTTCCCAGTTGATTTGTTCGAAGGGTTGGACTGTATAATAGGGAAACGTGAAAACTATGGGGTTTGTTCTATTCAGAGGGGTCTGAAGTATATCACAAACATTTTTAAAGCTTCACTAGCACAGTAGAAGCCCCTTATTTGTCAGAAATGCTGACATGAATGTGCAGAGCCTAAAGAAAACTTTCCAAAGCTATCTGATAGATACTAAGGTCAAACTCACAAGCATTCAGCCCTGTGGTACTGATGAGAGAGCCTCCGTACGTGTGCCAATGTACTCTCTTAGGACACAGACAGATATCTGGCATTTGTTTTAGTCTATTTTAAGCCTTCAGTTGAGTGTTTTGGTGCATCATCCTCACATGCCTCCCACTCTAATCATTCCCATTGCACATAGCAGAAGTGGCTTTCACCCATATGAGCTAGAAGTCCCGTTAGGTTGAAATTACATGAAAATATCCAAAGGGATATTTAGCTGTTTTATAGAAAACTTGATTATCACATGGCTGGCTTAGCTGAATGGAACCTTCAAGATTTCCCATACATGGGTGGATGGTACTTTCAGTATAGATGGTGTACTGTAGTAAAAGGATATGGCAAAGAACAAATTAAAAACACCTCATTGAAGAAGAAAGAAGTACTTTCTGTTTCTGTCCCTCTAACATTACAACTGTTTAACAGCTTTAACAGCAGGCAGATAACTTTTAAGATTTATAAGGATTGCATGCAAGAGTGTGAGGCTGTAGATACAAATGCCACCTTCACATTTATATATCCTTCTCTTTCTATTTTGAATCTGTGATCTCACTTGTGAGCAAGATCAAGATGCATGATCACATTTTGTAGAACTAACACAAGGGCAACTGTAGGGTCCTGCACCTGGGGAGGAAGAACCCCAAGCACCAGTATAGGTTAGGGGTGGATCTCCTGGAAAACATTTCTGAGGAGTTGGACTTGGGAGTCCTGGTGGACAGCAAACTTTCCATGAGCCAGCAACATGCCCTTGTTGCCAAAAGGGCCAATGCAATCCTGGGCTGCACAGTGAAAAGTGTGGCCAGTAGGACAAGGGAGGTCATTCTCCCCCTCTACTGTGCACTGGGAGGCCACAACTGGAATGCTGCATCCAGTTCTGGGCTCCCCAGTTCAAGAGGGAGACTGGGAACTAGTGGCGAGAGTCCAAAGGGCAACAAAGATGTTTAAGGGATTAGAGCACCTCCCTTACGAGGAAAGGCTCAAAGAGCTGGGGCTTTTTAGCCTGGAGAAGATAAGGCTGACAAGAGACCTTACTTATGTTTACAAGTACCTAAAGGGTGGGTTGAAGGAGGATGGACCCAGACTCTCTTCAGTGGTTTCCAGCAATAGGACAAGGGATAATGGGTACAAGCTGGAACATAGGGGGTTCCATTAAAATAAGAGGAAAAATTTCTTTCTGGTGAGGGTGACAGAGCACTGGAACAGGCTGCCAAGGGGCGATATGAAGTTGTCTTCTTTGGAGATTTTCAAGCCCCACCTGGATGCAGTCCTGAGTAATGTGCTCTGGGCAATCCTGCTTTAGCAGGGGAGTTGTACTAGATGATTTCTAGAGGTCCCTTCCAACTCTGAAATTCCGCGATTCCATGACTTCTCTTTTACTTCTGTATAAAGGATATGAAGAGTTTTTAAATCATTGCAATATATAGGTCCTATCATCTACAGGATTGCCTCATCATCTTTATTTATAAATATAGAAATGAGTCACATCCAAACATTATCTGCAAATTTGCAGTAATGTCCTCAGCTTGCCCATTCAACCTTTGGTGGAGTAAGGTCATTTTAGCCATACTAACTACCTGTGTTTTGGCCTATACCAGCTCCTGAGAGATACAGCCTTAAACCCTCCTCTTTCTCTGCCTTCTGGCTGGGAACAGACTGATGCTCCAGCACCACAGCACAGACCTGGCCTGTAGGAAAGGACAACAGGTAAAACCAGTCCCTTACTTCAAAGGCAGCACAGTGTGAATGCCACCAGCTGCATAATCTAAGCAAGCATCATATAACTCTTCCAAAGCTAGATCATGAAATATGGACCCTTGCAGATAAAAAAAAAATGGAATCACTCCTCAAAATAAGACATTTTTTGACTTATTTTTTTAATAATTCTTCGGTCCGCAGTTTCAGCTCTCAGAAGAATTGTGTACGTGCACGCAGAGGATCATGCTTAAAATGTCATGCTGAAATATCACCATGACATACACCACATTGGTGCATCAAAATAGAATCAACGATAAAATGCCAAAAGAAAGGTTTCACTGATATCCAGTGAAGATATTTGAATAATTATTTCAGTGTGGCTGCAGTGAAGTCAGCTGGCTCAACCTCAGCGAATCCCTTCCTGAAATGACATATTGAACCAAAGCACTTACGGGATCCTTAATGTGCATATTTTATGGTAGAGAACATTATGAAAGCCTGAATAAATTACCATGAGGAATTTTTAGTAATTTATTTTAAAATAATAACAAACCTTTCTCAATACCATTTCTTTATAGTTGATGAGCAAAGCCTACACAAAATCTTTATAAAAAGCTGCTAGCACTTTGCAGTGTTCTTGTGAGCTAATTACTGAAATATTAGAGTTGAGATTAACTTACAGACTTCCTTCTCTTTCTTCCATTATATACTCCTCTTCCCACTCGGTAGGCTTTTATCCCATTCATATGCTGTGTTCATTTCCATGAGAATACAATGCGCTTTCAGAACAGCAAAGAAAACTATACCTCACTTTTGTGCTCCCTAAGGAGGGTTACCAGTGTACATATAGACAGCAAGAATGACAGCTCTTTCCACTCAATCATTGGAATCCACTGGAAACACACAGTGTTTACAGTTAGTGATATTCGGGGCCAGACACATTAACAGCTTTGGCTAATAATGTAGGAGTCATTCATCAACATACAAGCAGCCATGTTCAGCTCAGTGAAGGAAAAGATTTCACTCCATATTCACAAGCTACATGACAAGAAAATCATTATGGTTTCCTATTATGGGGCAGATGCAGCTAGTTTTGTTGGCGCCTGGCGAAAGGCTATTTAGGAGCAGGCTGTACGACACTCCTTCATGGCTTTTATTAAGTGGATATTCAGATGGTATTCTGCAGTGGTGATATCCCAGATTTGATCCATTTTGGATTTCCATGAGAATGTCACAGACATAACAAAGAAGAGAAAATATTCTGCAGTGAAGCAGCCACAGACCCCTAATGAAATTTGGCACATTAATTTCTGAGCTATGAAATTATGTAATCCTGGTGGATTTACATTTCCAACTCAAGAATCCCAGGGAGGACAAGAGACAGACACTTTTGCAAAAAATGTTTACTCTGCATTTCCCATGTGGATAAGTTCCATGTAATTGTCTCTAGGAGCAACCTCTGTCTTGAAAATGTAAGATCATGAATTACTGTGTGCCTCCTTTGTCCAAGAAATTTCAACCTTGTTTCTTTATGAAAACAGGCCAAAGGATATATAGATAGATAGACAGACAGACAGACAGACACCTATAGAGAGTCCAGGTTTTACTGTTTGATCTGGTAAAAAATTCCTGAAGAAAATGCAAGTAATTTATGCCTTCTCTTGTTCTTAAACTGATCGGTGGTAGTGGGGGATAAATTTAGTTTCATTTTCTTGAGAATTAAATTCAAATATCTCCAACTGAAAAATCCCAGCATTTTAAACTGAATGCATATGCAGCGTTATTTAGGATACTGCCACCAAGCTGTCACCTGCCTCAATTCACACCAGCTTTATCTTGATGCATGACACACAATAATGAAAAAGGAATTGATTCATTTCCATTTGAGATTGTAGGTACAGTGAACACAAATGATATCACCATGAATAAGTTTCACTTTCTGTCTCTCTGTCCCCAAGAGCCCCCAGCAAGCCAGCAGCCTTGAAGTATTTTGCTGGGTAGGGGCTCAGTTTGCAGCACTTTGCTGATGAAAGCAAGGATGCATCACAAAGACCATAACACACTTTCGTCTTCACAATAGGATGCATGGTATTGTCTCGGACCTTCTTACATCCAGGCAATACAATTTCTTCTGTCATAAGGCCAAAACAAGCATGTTTCTGAAGCCGAGGAAGAAAATCAGTGATGTCACTTGTTGAAGCAGGGGCTGAGAAGATGATGGCAGCACAACAGCAGGATGTGTTCACACTGATGGGACTTGGGAGAACACTAAGCACACAGAATCAAATTCCCATGATCTGTGTGTGGAAGGGACTGGCATGATATCCCTCTGAGCCATCCTTGGAGAGGAAGTAGATTCACTTAAGCACAATGCAGCTAATTTTGGGCTGGCTAGCTTGGAGCACAGACAGAGAAAGCTTGCAGTGGAAAAATAACCTAGTCAAAAGTTTGGAGAGGCCCCATATCTCCCTGGCAACTTGCCATAACTTTACTGATGTTACTTTCATGCAGGTTGGTAGACTCTGCAATAACCTAAAGGTAATGCAGATCCCAGTAACTGCGGATCACATGGCTCTTCCATCACTGTGCATCATAGGATTCTTGTGCATATACACGGAACGTGACTAAACCAAGATAGTTGTCTCATTTTTTATCTGTTGTTTTGGTTTTTTTAATATGGAAATAGAATTAGCTTTTTCATCACTTGAATTCCTCTTGTCTGAGCTGGATATTACTGTAGAGAGTGTGGCAGATTTTCCTCGGGCAGTATAATTTCCATATTTACTTGCTTTTTGTTATTTGTTCACAATGGATTATTGAGATAGAAATGGAAGTACTCCACAAAAGCAGCAGCTTTGTCCAGGATATGACAGTCAAGTAATGTTTCAAAATGGCATCGCAAATTACTTGGATTATATATTTATTATAATTTTGACTTAATGTTTTTCCAGCACCAACATGAAGCAGGTTGTATAATTACAGGCTTCTGGGCAGCTTTGAGTATTCAGCTGCTAAATGTCATTCCTTAAAAAAAAAAGCCCACCAACACACTCTTTGCAGTTTGAGTTGGTTATGAGACTACAAACTTATTTTAAAAGTTACTCAAAGCAATTCTTCTTTTCCCAAGTATTAGATTGGAAACATGATCTAGGCAATAAAAGCAATCTATGACCATGACAATGAAAGAACTATTGAGTAGACATAGTGAGGTTCACTTGTCAGAAATGATAGCATTGGGAAAAGGGTTCTTTGGAAGATGCACTGTGGAGTATTTTCCATACAAATTACCAGAAAAGATGATTAATGCAGCAACGTATATTACTTAACTCACCAATTTTAAGTGATATAGTTTGAGATGCACTGATTTTACTCTTCCTTCTACCCAGCAACATGAACTCTCCAGTGCACAGTTAACACTGAAACACTCCTTGTTGCTTTCATTAATCATCCTTTTTCCCCTTTTCCTCATTTCAACTTACTAGTCAACTGCATTTTTTTTTCTTTTTCTTTTTTCTTTTATTCTTTTTTTTTTTAATTTCTAGTAGAAGGAAAAAGATTTTTAAAAAATCAACCCATTAATAGGGGCCTATTTTAAGCAGAGTAATGGGGAGGTTGCATTTGTACTATAATACATCTCAGGAAGCATTGACAGTTTTTCAATACAGAGGAAAACTTGGGAAATTATAGTATCTATCAAGTGGTTCTATGTCAAAAAATGAGAAAGGATGGAAAGAGATTCCCACTGAAAACAAAAAGTAAAAAATACTAAAATATATATAATACAAATCTGGCACATCAGTGCTTTCTTTTTTGCCAAGGCTTGGTTTATAGTGCAAGACCTTATATATGATAAAGGTATGTATAGATATGTATGTAAAGATATGTATATATATCTCTGCCATCAACCTATCAACAGATATGAGATCATAGGCTGTTTCTTAGCTGTTATCAGAAGATGTCCAGCTGAAGCTGGTCCAAAAGTGTATTAATCATTCATGTTCAGGTAGAGATCAATATGCTGTGAAACACTTTCATCTTTTCCTTAGCAATAATGTTCAGATACCTTACAGCCTATTTGGTGTTTGCAAAATCTCCTAATGTACTAGTAAGGATTAATCTTTGTATATTTTAATTTAAGCTCATGCTGTACAATGTAATAATATTATCCACTGACAACACTGCATGAAATCTGCTTATTAATTACCTGTGAAGACACTGGTAAAACTCCAATAACCCAAAATTAAAGTAGAGGACCAAGTGTTACTCCTTGGGATGCAGGTTGCATTTTAAGCCTCAGATGAGGAGTCCAAAAATTGTAATATGGCTAAATGATGTGGGAAGAAACTCGAAATTATAAAATTAAAATTATCTGGGTTTTTTCCACAGTTATTAACCTGGGAAAGAAACACTTACAGATCACCAATTTTAGTGTTGAATGTCTACTAGTTCTATAAATGCTATTTGGCATCAGTGCTATTTGGTGTGCCTGAAAATCAAACCCATGGTACTGCCTATTTTTAAACTATTTAGCAAACCCACCCATTGCCTAGTATATTCTTTGCCATATAAGAGAGAGAAGAGTTGAAATATAGAGGAAAACAGATCCAGAGAGGAGTCATGCTAATTGAAAAGTAAAAGAAAAGTTAGAAAGACACCTATTCTCTCCTGTTGAAAAATATAACTGTGTGGAAAAAAAGTGTCATATATTTTCTTGGGTTCAGGGCATTATTTCAGCCCAAGAGAGTGAGCGTATTACTCTGGCTCAGATGCAACATCAGAGCTGGAAAAGTTTGTCTCATTTTTCCTAGCTTTAAGCACTACTTGGATACTCACACAAAAACTCTCCCTTTTCAATTATAAGGAGATTTTTTTCTTTCATGAGACTGAGGTTTCAATTCTTCTGCCATTTAAACTGCTTGGTTCTCAACGGAGGTGAATATTCTTTTCTGGACTTGCAATTTTCTGTCTCTCTCTCTCTCTTTCTCTCTCAACGGTGCTTGGCTTTGGCCTCTTCCAATACACTTTCTTCTCTTTGTTAGCTTCCTGGACAGCTGCCGTGTTGGTCTTAGTAAATCACTTCTCTCCAGGTGGGGCCCTGCTGGCTCTCCTCAGTCCTGACTACTTCAAATGTAGCACTCATTTTCAAAGACTTCACAAGTTTTGGGTTTTTTTTACTCATCATAGCTGCCTCAGGGTGGATACTCTCCCTGGCAGCAGCCTTTGATGACAGGGTGACTAATTGCCACGGAGCATCTTCTGAATGTCTTCAGCATCAAGGCCCACTCCATCAGGACGATGGTTAGTATGGTTAGGAACCATTAGGTTCCTCTTTGAAACTCGCCTTCCTGAGAAGCCAAGGAAAAGGCCTGTGGGGTGCGGGGGTGGTAGAGCTGGCAAGCTGATCAACAATATGGCACTTCTTTTTTGTTTGGGTTTTTTTTTTTGTGCTTCAATTTTTTAATTAGCTCTGGACAGTACCAAGCAGCCCAGGGACCTGGGCAATGCCAGAGGACTCCAAGTGCTGCAGTAGTAAAAATAAGAATTATTTATAGTAAAAATCCTCTAGCCAAAAATAAATGTGCTGAAGTGGGCAGGTGGAAGGAAGGCAAGAAGCCATGAGATTTCCAGATCTCCTTATGTCATTCCAAAATGTTTGTTTTAATCATTTACCCTGTGCAATATACTTACTAGCAATTAGAGTAGCAACTAATCCAGTATGAAGGGTTTCATCACTAATTCAAGTTAAACCATTAAGAAGTACTTTTGTATCAAAAATATTAATGTAAATACTTCAAGTTAGACAAATCCTGACAAGAAAATCCTCTGATTTCTTCAGCTTGCTACAATACTGTTAGAAAAGATCTCTGTTAGTAATAGGTATTGATTTCAGAACTCCATTTGCAAGAAGATGAATCCAAAAGTATGTCAAAAAAGCCATATTTTCTAGAGATAATGGAGAATGTTCTTTGACTAAAATTAGGTTTTTGCTGCTCTCTCACTACTCCCTTTCATATATGCCCCATGGCACCTATTGTCAAACTAATATGGCTATTCGACGTTTCATTGCTTAATTGTAAATTTTTAAATGAGATAATTTATTTTTATTACTGATCAATCAAGTAGAATTTATAGCTTGTATTCCCCTCACCACCCCCAAACACACTTACCCCCAAAGGTAAAATAACTTCAAATGGGTGTAAAAATGGAATTAAATCAATATGTTTTTATTCTGCTCCAGCTCTTTCCCCACTGTTTTACAATTAAAATTCTATGAGGAATATAATATTGAAGAAATAAATCTTAGAGTGTTTAATCAGACAAGATGCAAAGAAATAAATCACAAAGGAAGCGGTGAAACATCTTCTTCCAATGAATGCATAAAGGAAATGGTGACTCTTCAAATGAATGGATAATTATATAAAAAATATTTGTCTTATTTTAACATGTAAACATTATGGCCAGTTTCATGTCTTATTAACCAGGGCTGTAATGAATTAGCCAAGCTGATATACTTTGTATACCAGCAACACAGGCAGTTGTGTTTAGATTTCTTCTTAAGCCAACTCACAGAGCTTATGGTCTTTACCACCTATTGATTCCCTTCTACCTTGCTATTATGGCTGTCAGCCATGAACACATATGATGTAGTACAGAAGTACTCTCCTAAGGTCTAAGCCACAAAGAATTTGCAACTGCTAAAGACCCAATGATGAATACAAAATATGATGAATGAATGCAGAACATGATGAATACAGACAACTGTATTTCCTGCTCTGGTATCACTAGGTGGGCTGGAGGTGTCACTCTCTCCATTGGCTGCACAAAGAAGCTGAACACCTCAAGGGAAAAGAAATCCCTGAGCTCATGGGATGCTCGTTGTCACAGCAGCACCGAGGAGGCATGTTCACAGCCGGGAGAGCGACATTGATAGAAGGGACACACAAAGATAACTTGTGACTTCCTTAGGCTCCCATCCAGAAAAAACACTTAAACCCCATTAAACTGTAGACACCTCAATAATATTGAAATCAGTGACTGTCCCTTCAGGTTTGTACAGAACTGCTGAAGGTTTGCACTGAGTTTATGCTGAAATCCTTGCTACTTTGAGGCTTTAATCACACAAGAAGCAAAGCAGCTGAACAATAATGATGGAAAGCGGAAGAGCAGCACGGCATCTGCAGACTAAGGAAATGCTCCTGTTCCTGATCTTCTGCAGGATGGAGAAATGAGGGGACCATAGTTCCGCTGTTACATCTGTATGACAGGTGTATGACAATGAGAGTGACACCACAGGAGACAAAGCTAGCAAATAAAGTAGGTGCATTTAAGAAGAGGGATGAGTGAGGAAAGTGAACCAGGAAATCACTTCTGCAATTGGTCTGTTAGTCTGACTTTGATCCATTACTTTGAAAGAATAATTGAAAACATGAAGGTAAATGGCAAATAGAAAAAAAATGCAACAGTACTGGTCAGAAAGAGATACAGTCAGATGAACCAAAATCTTACTTCATTTTGTTAACTTTCTGAAGGAAATACAGTAACTCTTCTGCATCTGAATTTCATGGAGCATTTGACATGATTCTACATGACAATTTTAAAATGGGATCAAGCTGCAAAATAAAAGGAATACAAAGAATAGCAAAAAATGGATTATGTAAGGGAAAGTTTCAGACTCAAGGAAAAGTTGAGAGTGAATTTGCCAAAGACTAGTTCCATCATGATTTGGTTATACTATGCCTTTCATTAACCTGCATTTACTTCATCAGCACAAAAATAAGCTTCTGAGATTTGCTGATGATACAAAGGTGAGAAGCATCATCGATACTGATAATAATCACTATACTATCCTGACTGTTCAACCTTGAGGAGTGAGCTTACAGCTTTGGGGATTAAAGTGCAAGTTCAAGCACAACAGTACATATTTCTGCTGTAAAATAGACCATATGAGTTGGAAATGACAGGAGTGATCTGGGATCACTCTTGTAAGGGGAAGGTCTGCAGTATTAGCAGATTATAGGATGACTGTGACCCTCAACTCCATCAGCCGTGAAAGTGTCAGCTATCAGGTGGTAAAGTGACAGAGAAGCACTGCTGGTATGTCTTCTGCAACACAGGCTGAGAGTAAAGGTGAGTTTTCAGAGGAAATTGTACAGAAAGAGATATTAAAATTATATGATGGATGAAGAACTCATGTGAAAATAGAAGATGAAAGAGGTTCTGTCCACTTGTCGAGTTCAAGAAAATTCAGGCTGAAAGAGGATTACTATCTACAGAAAAACTAAAATAAAATTAAGAAAAAAAACCCCACACCCACCCTATTAAACTAAAAAAAAAAAGTAATTCTGTTAAGTGAACAAATCAATATTATATTTCTTTCTATATTTAATCTGGAAATCTGTTTAAAAAAAAACCAAACAAAACAACAACAACAACAAAACCCAAAACAAAACAACAACAACAAAAAAAACCCTAAAGATCAAGGGAACAATAGAATGTCACAGTCTTCTTACTTTGGAGTAAAAGTAAACAACTTTACCATTAAGACACTGCTTGAGCTGTTTATAAAAAGGATTCTATCATGGGATTGTCTGGAGTTAGGGATTTAAGAACTTTGTTAGTCCTGTGTGTCTCAAGGAAGTATTGTGAGACAACTGTGCTATTAACTACCTGATTATCCCTGGGCTTGTCCCAGTATTTACTGGCCATGTGGTTTTTTCATAATGCTGTCTCCACATGTGGAACATCCCAGGAAAGTGCAAAGCATCTGAAAAATGCCAAGAATCATTTAATTATTCTTGATAGAATGAAGCAAAGGGATAAATTTTGTTTAACAAATTACAAATTATTCATCTGTCTTCTGGCACAAGCCTGTAGGGGTTTTCTTTAGAGAGGGTTTAGTTATTGCAACAAAAAGAAAATTTGCATCATGGTGTTTCCTTTTCTTTTTTGCTGCTTTCAGAGGTTTTTTTGATTGTGTGTGACCAGATCTAGAAGGCAAATCAAATGGTAGATATTATCTTTAATAAGATGTGGAATAAGAGTGAAATATTTCAAAACTCTTATTTCTGTAACTGAAAATAATCATGACTTGCATCACGTGTTTTTAATTATTCACATAACTGATATTAAATATTAATTGAAGATCCATGTAGACATAAGTACTTGCTCTACACAGTGCAGACATACACGTTATCAGCAACTGGAATGCTCATAGGCTCGATTTTTGCATTTTTATTTCTATAATTGCAGGTTAACACACTTTCCAGGACACCTCTTTATACTCACACCATGATGCTGCCCAGCAGTTTCCAGCTGGAAGTCAGCCCTGATTAGATGGATAGTGCTTTAGAAATGTCATGGATGGATTTCTCTAAGCATTGTTCTAATAAATGGAATGAATAATTCTTACTGATCAAACATTTTCACAACTTCAGGTAAATCAGGCTTTAAAAAAATGCAGATGTATCAGTTACAGAGGAATTAGATCATTCTTAGGGATGATTCAAGGCCGAGCATCAGTACCTGGAGAGCCCAAACAGAGCATGCTCTTCAAGCACAGGTGATTACTTTCTGCCACTAAGTGATAAAAATTGGAATTGCTCTTGCTCTCATATCTTGCATGTTGATGTACCCTGAATTCAGTAACATGACTTAATTTCTTCACTCTTTTGTCTCTTTCGATGAAATAGCAATAATCATATAGTCATTGAGAAAATTAAGAAAGTATTGTGTACTGCTGTTTAGCTGACTCAATGGAGAGTGGTGTAACATAAACTGTATTGCTATTTTGGACAGGATTATTTCAGATGTTCTCTCTTTTTTGTTATTTTTTTTTCCTAAGCATCTACATAATCTGTCTTTCTGACAGAGTTGCTCCCTAAAGAGTGTGTGGTTCTGGTTGTGTTGCCCAGGGAATGGGGCAACAAAGAGATCTAAAAATATTTTATTTTTTTTTCCAATAAAATTGCTCTCCTTCACATCACTGCTAATGCAAAATATACATTCTAGAATTTTGTGGGTTGAAGTGTATCTGCCCAGCAAGAAACATCTCCATACTTCAAATTATCCATATAAAATATTCTTTTTGAAAATATTCAGAAAATAAGTAATCTAATACGATTACATCAATAAAAAAAAAATCAAATACCTTGCATGTAGAACATAAATACGCAAGTTTAAAACAAATAGTTTCATAGCAATTTTGAACAGATTTAAAAAGTCATAACCGGTAGTGGTTGTGAATAAAAAGAATAACATCTGTGAGTGGTAGCACTTTAGGTTATTACAGAGCAAACAGTTCAGATGAACTCTTAAGTCTGACTGTTGTAATCGTACACTTGACATCTTTGCCATTTAAATCTGGAATTTTGTTATATTATATATTAAATTTTATAGAAACTGATGCCATCATAATCAGAAAATGATGATAAAATCTTATATAACAGGACTTAAGGAATTTTTGTGATTTAAATATTAAATTTCATTCCAAATAATCATGGACTATTGGGAAATGTTAAAAGTCATGTTTCTGAGAGCTTTGTAATGCCTTCTGACATTTGGACTGCTGAAGTGTGCAAGGCAATAGTTTAGAAATAGGTAATAGCTGTTGACTTCAAGTAAGATTTCAACCTCAGATTTTTTTTTATTCACTGCTCTTTTCAACTTAGAGCAATTCTTCTAAGCTTGGTATTTTCAACCTTGAGCTCGCTTGTTTCTCAAGTTGTACAACACTTCAGTTCCGCTTCCTCCAATTATCTGCCAGTGTGGAACACCTCTTTGGCCTGATTCTGACTGCAGAATGAGCATGGATTTCATTAGGAGAGTTCTTGGAAAATTTGTTGGTACATACATCTTTGGCAGGAGTTGTTGCTCTGTCAACAGTGAATTACAGCAGACGTTTTGCTTCAGCTTGGCAATTCCAAAGCTTTAATGCTTTACTGTTTTTTAATTTTGCTATTATAAAAACTGACAGTAATCTCAACTCAATAAAAGGGATGCATTTCTCCTAATTCTTCCTTGTTCAGAAACACACAACTTTCTGTGTTGCTGGGAATGCAGGGTGCAATTACTCAATCTGACATAAGAATTAAGTCTTTTTGGTCCCTGAGTTAACAAACCAATTAAGTATGTACTTAAGTTTAATTGGCTTGAGTGAAAACAAAGAGACTTCTGTCTTTTATCAAACAGTGAAATGTGTCAGTGTTCATTTGACATGCAGCTGAGGTTACACTGAATGTGTAACTGCTTATCCCTCTTGGCCCATCACAACAATGCCATCTACCGCACAATTATGTGACATAAAGTTTTCATGCATGTGTTTTTGCCACAGGTGATCAGGATGAAAAACACTGTCAAAGTCACTAAACCCCACATACAGTCTGTCTCTACTATCAGCATAACTGGAATGAAATAGGAGTTTCCTATAGTTTGTTTGTTTGGGTTTTTTTTTTTTATGCAATGAAGACCATAGACACACCTTCTTCACTTTCAGGAACAGAGGCAGCTAACAGTAGAATTTCAAAACCTGGACTCCACAAAAGAACCAGATGTTAATGGAGAAAATTAGTGTCTGGTTTGGTACATTGTTACCACTAGTGCACATGAAAGCACATCTTTTCTGATTTTTTGAAAATGACCTCTGACACCATCTGAGATGGAAGGATCGTCAAATTTCACATTAGCGACCCTTCTCCAATTCAGTTGCCAATAATGGAAAAAGTACCAGAATTTCAAAATTCTCCGAGATCACAAATTTGTCAGTTACTGAGCAATTCACTTTACCTGGGTGTTTATGCTAAATCAAACTGCATAGTAATAAAGGAAATTTGCACTATTTCCGTTCTCATCTGAGGATTTAAAAGTCCTTATAATAAAGCTTTTCAAACAGTAGCTAAGCTTGACAACACTCCATGTAGCAGAGAAGATGCAGGAAGCACTTGGCAAACAG
>VZTM01037690.1:0-20655 GCA_013400555.1 Jacana jacana
TAATTTCATTTATAAAAGAAAAGACTTTGTGAAGTACAGAATTTTGTTTGCTAGACAAAAACAAGTATATTTCATAGCAGTGACAAACATTCTTATGTTACTTTCTAAATTCAATTAAAAAAAGCCAACTATGCTTGTCTTGCAGCTACTTCTGAAATGGTTCTCTTCAAAATGAATTATTTGGAATCAAATCTTCAAATACCCTTATTCTCTCCTTATCACAGGTTTGTACAGAGGAGGAAATTAAGAGCTGCATGAACACTGAATTCCCCAGTGTGAAATTAACCTGGCAGGCACTACTTCATGCCCTAATAAGTTGAAATAGAAGGCGTACAGTTCAGGATGTTTATGAATTACATACACAATCTTCCCTTCATTTATGATCTCAAGGGACACCGCTAACAATCCAATTTGCTTTTTTTTCTTTTCTTTTCATAAACCCTGCTATTGGCAACAAGAAAAGCAAAGTGATGCAGGAAAACAAACTCCCACTCTATCCCCATCCCTCATCCCCTCATTTGTTTACTCTGTGCATTTCACAGCACTTTACAAAGGCAGGATTTGTTTCCCCTATAAAGTTGCTTTCCTGCCCCTGGGTCTAGCCAGAAGCAATGAAAAGAAATAGAGTATTTGGGCAAAGTAATTACAACAGCATTAAAACTAGCAGGAGCAATTCAAGGGCAGTGCATGGCAGCAAAATGGATTTCTTTTTGTATTCCCGACCAATGTGGTGGTTAATAAAATGGAAACTAATTTCACTATAAATTATTATAACAAGTTATATCAGATTTCTGCATCTTCCACAACATATACAACGCTTGGAAAGGCTGACTGGAGGATATTCATGGTTCACAGAGATTGGAAAAAAGACAGAAGAGACATAGTTTACTAACAAACAATCTCTTAGCAGTTCAAAATATTGGCTGTTAATTTATGAGCACAGCTGCAGCTTATAAACCTAGACATCTGTAGTTTATATCCAGATTTCTGTATTCCGGTGTAAAGCTGTGGTTTGAGATCCCCTTCCCAAGGACATACACATTTAACAGATCAGAACCAGACCCAAAAATCATTCTGTCTCACTAAGAGATGATTTAAGTACCTGAATACACTTTTTTTAAGGCTAAGAGTTTAAGGCAAATGCTAATTAAGTGAACAATACACAGAATCCATAAGCATCCTGGTTACAAGTGACAGAAATTAATAAGAAAAATAGCTTCTCAAAAGGAGCTGAACTGCTTTGGGGCCAAAAACACCTGACTTAAACTTCACTGACTCTTCAGGTAAATGGGGACAAGCTGCCATTAATCTCTCATTTAATTATTTCAAATCACACAGAAGTTAAATAACAACAGACTTCCCTTTCTAGAAGGAGGCAAACAACAACAAAACAACAGCAAAAGTATGATTTCCTTGGTTTCCACCCGATCAAGGTGTTCTCTTACCACCTGCTAATAGACTAACAGGTCTACAGAAACAATTCTGAACCATTCCCCTGGTGGCTTCCTCTTCCATGCATTCACCATTCTCCCCCTCATCCTCTAAAATCTGACATAATTGCACCATGTTTACTGTATACAGACCTCTTCTTCCAACCACTTGTTTAACTTTGCCATCATTCTCTTTTACTGTTATGTTACATTGACACATTATCACCCATTACGATGTATTAATACAAGTAACTGATTCATTTCATTACAAATGACTGTGTTTTACTCTTCACTGAAGAAGTTTAAGAAACACAACTGTACTTATATTCAGAGAGCTAAGATTACTTTGTTCTTGATGTAATTTTAATTCAGTGCATCTGTGCTACACTACTAAAGTCCAATCAGGTGAAGCTTATTTGTTTAATTAATTAGATTCCTTTAGTACATGCTATTGGGACATGTAGGATTATCTTAAAGATTTTATTTTAGTCTTACCCATGACTGAAGTTTGGAGATGAAGTTCTAATGCAATTGCTAAACAATTAAGACTCTTTTGTGTTGTAACTGATAGTTACTACACCACTTAGGACAGACTTCTACATACAAGACAAGCCACCCTCCTTATTCCTGCCCAAAAACATCTGTCCTAGAAGCTTTATTCGTCCTGGAGCTTGGGCTATCTTGAGTTAAAGGGCCTGTAGCATATATACCTTCAAATGTCCACAAACACTAATGTAGATATTCTAAAAACAAAAAACAAAAAACTATGACCATAATTCACTCAAAGACTTACCAAATATACTCAAAAACCTCACACTACATTGTGTGTACAAAGCTAAAAACTAAAGCGGCCTACAAATATTTACAAATGTCTGAAGCATCTACTATCTTAATTAAATCAGGTCAGAGAGGGAGGTTCAGAACACAACTAGCAGTCCTTAACAAGTTGGTTTGTTTGTTTTTTTTTTCTACACAGCTGTTCCTATTTGTTTCCAACCTTGCATTAGAAGAGCTTCAAATTTTGAATTAGCACTCACTGCACCTCAATTCAATTTAATAAGCAACCTCTCTTTTCAAATGGAGATCAAAAAGAGATTATGTCAACAGAAGCAGGTGCAACTACTGGTGCAAAGAAATCCACTCCAGTTCTTTCAGAGCTTATTTGCCTGTATTGACTTCCATTTGCCATCCTTTCCTCAAATTTAAATGACAGATTCCAGAGTTTATCAATAGCAGAGATCTTCCAATTTAAGGAGTTCAATACTCCATGTATATCTGCAGTGTACACGCACCACCAAATATATTAGCTTATACATGTACACACACACACGTGTTACATACTATTAACACACGTCTGACTCAACTCTATAAAGGCTTTGGTCTACAACACCAGAATCTGATGGTGCAAATGCTGCAGGACAACCCAAAACCCTGGCCAAGCAAAGGAGATTTTGGGCCGATGCCATAGCTGCCTCAAGATCCAGCTGCTCACACCCCTCAGTCCCACCACATTACACAGGGACCGGCTCCCCAGGGTTTTCATGCACGAGCTGTTCCCAGCCTTCCCCCCTTCCTCTTTCTCCCCGAAGTACGCGTCTCCAGGCTGTCAGCTCTTGGAAGATTTTAACTAACAGGAAATTCTCCTATTTTCCTGGATGGAAGCCAAATTTGTATATTAGGAATGCATGCCCTTATTTCCAATTCTTTCCTTTTTCAGTCATCCTTCCCTTCCTCTCAGGAAATGCCCAATTAAGATTATCTGGTTTATAACCTCACACAATAGCATATTCAGTAGCTGTGCCAGCGCTGGTGAAGCAGAAAAGGACCTACACTATTATCTGCTTAGGGAGATACTGTGCCCAAATTAGTTCCACAGCACTGTAAACTCTGATAACTTATCATAATCAGAGCAAAAAGCTAAATTGCACCAATGTTTTTTTGGACAGGGTACATCTCATAAATTGACTAATTCTGAATTACACTTCAGATAAACCTAGTGAAAAAAATTAGCTGTCTTTTAGTCTGTTTTATTTTCTCATCACTGTAGCTTCTGAAGAAGTACATGTAAGCTTTGGCTTTCTTCAGGGTGATATCCAAATATTTGTATTTGCAACATAAGCGCTTTCAAACTTAGAAGATAAAACAACCCTCTTCAGCTCCCAAGCACAGAAATAACCGTATGTTTAGTAATGAATGAGATGGTCCAACCATTACCAGGAGAAAACAGGGCCTGCTGCCTCACTACATAGTTCATTTAAATAGTACATAATGAAAAGGAACTACGGGTATCCCTCCTTTCAAGGGATGAATGTTTCTACTGGAGACAAAAAAAGAAGAAAATGGGGAAATGCAAATGCCCAGAACAGCGTCTTGAATCACTTCCTCTGTACAAAACCCACTTGCTTTACTTTTCAGTGCAACACTGATTTATAAGAGCCATTTGTTGGAGGAAAACTTGAACAACATTGCACAAAACATTTCATATTCAAGACAATTCTAACACAACCCGAGACACTGAGGACCTGCCAATGGTACTGTTTGCAGACAAGTAACTAATAAACTACTTCCCTCATATGGTGTTGCTGTAATGAGAATGCTGAGAGATTAGAGGAATGTAATCCTCTGTAAAAAGGCTTTCAGTTTCTGCTACAAACAAATAAACAAAAATTAGGAAATGTACAAAGAATGAGTATACTAAAGACCCTCAATTACAACTGTGAATGTTATTTTCTGCCACATTAATCATATCTCCCAGGAACAGTTAAAAGGCCCACATAAACTGCTGAGCATTATGGCTTCCAGCAACAGAGATATATTAACCATCTTTTAAATAAGCTCTTGGTCAAGTTCCAAATAGGCAAATAAAAACTGATTCTTTCCATTAAGTTAAGTGGAAACGTAGGGAAAACACAGTCAACTACAAAAATCTTTATTATGTGTCTTTGCTCTTGTCATCTTGGCCCTCAAGACTTTTTTTTGGTGTGCATAAACACACATACGTAAATATGTAAATTTTTAAAAGGCGATATGTATATTGATATAAATTTTTTAAACAGTATTTTGCTAGTGCAAAGACAAATTAAATCTCTGCACAGGCTTTAAGGTGTTCATTCTTACAGTACCTTCCCAAAGCACAGCAGAATTAGGTTCCTTTGCCTGTATCTGCTAACTGGGTTTCCTTTTGTTCAGTTGTGAAAAGGAAGACCTTTTGCATGACATTGTACCCACTAAGAAAGTGGGTAAAGATATATTTTTAAATACACACAAATGCAAAATGCACCTCAGCTTTGGCTTGGACAAGATCACCTATGGAAAGCAAAGGATGTGCACAGAGACTGCAGATTTTCAGTCTGGGACTGCTCTGCTCAGCCTGCCAACGCTTGCCCATTACAGCAGCAGCTTGCATGAGCGGCTGCTTTGCTAATTATCCACCTGAACCAGAGTGAGAGCAAACCTACTTTAAGGAAGCAAAAGGACACACTGTATGGCACTGATTTGTAGCCA
This sequence comes from Jacana jacana, assembly GCA_013400555.1. NCBI lineage: Eukaryota > Metazoa > Chordata > Aves > Charadriiformes > Jacanidae > Jacana > Jacana jacana. The sequence continues at coordinate 4,935 of VZTM01037690.1, forward strand.
GTCACAGTGTCATGGGGAAAAGGCTTGAGTGCATTACTTACAAACATCCCTCCACAAAAACTTGAAAGAAGGATCCTACCCAACCCTAGCATTATATAACATATGTTCATCATAAAGACAACACTCAGAATACTCTTACCACATTTCTATGGTTTCTATTCACAGTAACAAAGCTCTACTACTTCAATTGAAAACGCTTTAACAAGTCATTTCTCAATGAATTTCAAGGCTTGATACTAAGGACTCGACACAACACGAGAGCGTGCATTCATGTAAACACTCTCTATTCTGAGTTTCATAAATATGCCCCCCGCCCCCCCAATAAATCTCATTTGCTCTACACATAAAAAAACATACTTATCTTAATTCAAGGCTATATTTAAAGTTTTTGAAATGAGATCTTTTAAAGAGATGCCTAAAGAGTTTGGGTAATGTTTACTGACACTAAACATAAGACAAACCCACCTCGGATAGTTATAGACATTTACAAAAAACCCCAGAAGTTAAATGTGACCCAAATCATCACCTATGTGGGGAATACTCTTGCAATGAGCAGGAAAGCCTGTCAGTTCACATAGGGAAAGTCTCTGACATTCCAAACTACTTCACCCATAGGCAAGAGAAATGGTGTCAAAACCTTTCTTCTACATTGATGTGGACAGCACAGGGAAGGAATGAGATCCTAAAGCCAGATTTCTTACGCAGCTCAAGGAGGAGTACTACCTTATTACTGTAAAGGTCTTCCTAGGCAAATTTTAGAGTGCGGAATCATTGTAGTAACAATGCAGCTGAAGAGGTGCCATTGAGTACGTACCTATGATAACAAGGAAAGCATTCAGAAAGCAACAGAAACGCACTTCCTTGAACATGTTTAGTGGATTTTGTCCCATTTTTCACTCAGGCCACAGAAGTACTGAAACTCAGCCCTGAATTTCAACTCAGCATTCCTGCAGGTCTACTGCCTGGAGGACAACTAATCATGTTTATGTTATTATAGAATGGTCCAGGCCAGAAGGGACCTGTAGGGTCATCTAGTCCAACCTCCCTGCAGACAACAGGGACACCCCCCCAACTAGACCAGATTATCATGAGATTTTGTTTTCCCCAGTAAAAAAGAAACAAAACAAAAATAATAACAACGAAAAAGAAAACAGTGGTTGAAGGCAACACAAGTAGTCATCATAAAGACACAGCAAGAGTTAACACTAGTAAGGAAGCAAAGGCATTTAAACTAACTTAACCCCATAATAACTAGTGCCATCTATCACAACAGCAGTGTTAACTGGCTCAAAAAACTTGTCATTTCCATCAAAGCAACATTGTTTAAAACCAAACCTCCAAAGAGAAAAAGGAACAAACAACAGAAATATAGATGAAGTTCTGGCTTAAAATTAGTCTATGAACTGATTTATAAACATTGTTGCTTGAGTGAAGAAACGTGAAGAATTGTCAAGTTCCACATCGCCAACTCTTATTGTTAACTACTCCTCAACAAACATCAGTGAAAGGCTTATAATCAAGAAAGGATAGCAGCCTTAGTACGTACTAAAAACATAAAAGGTGTCAGAAATGTAAAATTTTTGAGAGCTTTGAGGTCTGTGTGTTTTAAACTACCATCCTGATTTCTCCCACCCTGCTCAGCACAATGAAGAGCTTTCCCAACAGTAAGTGCAACAGCTCTAAAACTTAATTAGCTATCATACAACCAATGAGAAATCTAGTTAAATGAAACTAAAGATAAGTTAAACTTCAGGTTGTACTCACTGGTATTGCCACAGAAAAGTGTGCTTTACAAAGATCACTTTCCATTCTTGCAACACTCCAATAACTGGGACAGTAATTAGCAAAAATGCTCTGATCCAAATCCGATGAGGGATTAGTTATGGTGGCAGCCAGGGGGTCTTTCAAAGCACCAGCACAAGTTATCTCTAAACTAGGTATAAAATTCAGGATTCCTCCGAGAGCACACAAGCACCCCATCCCAGCAGCACGCTCCAGCCTCAGTTCACAGCCTAGTCCCACCTCAACGCATTCAGACCCCGAAGAGCTACCAATAGTGTGCACAAGCCACAGCAAATTAAAACCAGCAGGCTCAATGATACCTGACATTACACAGACATAAAGGAGACAGAGGCTGGAGGATGATAGATACACGACTAACTCTGTGTGTATATAAATATACACAAGTATACACACATTTTTTCCGGTCACCCCTGGCTGCTTTCTGTTGTAAAAGTTTCCTTCTTAATTTTTTTTTCTTTCTTCCATCCCTAGGCATTTACCATTGTGCCTGAACACAACAGTGTATAGTGCCTACCCAGGTAGTAGCACCAAAACACAGAATTTCTCTCAGGAAAGACTATTGCCCACGGTACCGTAATTTTACTGTAGCAGCTATTAAAAAATGTCCTTTTGAATGTCTTTTAAACAATTCATGAAATCTTGGCTTTCTGAGGTCTAAAACAAAGCTACAAAGATCCACATTTTAACTTTCAGCTTTGAGATATTTTTCCTTTGCAACCCAATCCCAGTTTAACCCATCACAACAAACACAAGCTATTCTGGCTCATGTTTGAGGCTTTTCAAAATCCTTTCATCGTCCATTTATCATCTCTCACTGAAACTGCCTCTCAACTCGAGAGGGCAGTCACACTAGCCCATTTGAGTGTTTAGCTCTTTTTATGCATTAGGTGGTTGCTTTCTCCTTAACTAGCCAACCATGATAATATCTCTCTGCTCTGCACAATACAAAAGAGCTCTCAAGTTCTAACTAGTTCATTCGTTCTTCTTGCTCTACTCTTACAAGACCAAGGACAACTCCAGGAACGAACAAACAAACCCTGGCAGCTGCAAGTGTCCTCAAATCGGTGAGATCCCAGTCTCTGTGATACTTGCAAACAATGAAGTTTAAAGGGGACGTCAGGCCACAAGCTGTTCCTGAGGAGTCAGTCAGATGTCCTTCCCAGGCTGTAGCTCCTGCCAGCACTGGCCAGCCTAGGCTGGGGCTGCCAGATGCCACTTGCTCTGGCCACGAGCCACTCCTCCCTTTGAGTCAGCGCTGTCACTGGCCTGAACCTCCAGCAAGCCAGCCCAGGCTCTCAGTAAACCATCAGAAAGCCACTCTTTGCTTTTAATTAATCTCCTGCTGACTTAGTGAGAGTCAGGGGTGGGACAAGGGTGAGGACAACACCAAGTCCGAGGCTGTGCCTATTTCCACTTATACTACTGTGGAACAGCAGCCTTATGAGATGAACTGTTTATCTTTATTTTAATCCTATTTTTATCAAGTAAGAGAAACTGAGGGGGAAAAGACTCCCACAGACCTCACTGTACTTGGACACTATGGCAGAAAACTTACTCCAACAAGAGCTGAATATAAAATGTATCCAGCAACAACATGCTTGCAGGAATCTGATGCTCCTTGTGTGCCTGGGTGGCACAAAGCTGCACACCACACCTTATAAGTGAAGGCACACACCCAGGTCCACTCCTGCATAGGCCTGCATATAGCCACATACTCTGCTCTCTGCTCCATCATTTAGGTGTTCACATCCGGAAAGATCTCCTTTACTGCAACTGTTAATAACACAAGTACCAAAAGCCCACCTCATCTCAAAAATCCCACCTCACCTCAGAGAGTTCCACTATCTGCCCTAGGTAAGCAATACCAGAGAAGACTCCAGAAGCTAGACAATTTTTCCACACAAAATTCAGAATAGCACAGCTTGGAAATCCTAAATGAAAAGTTAAACTGCATTTTTAAAAGCAGGTCTTTATTACAAAGGGTCCATGGTATTCAATAGCAGGGACACATTTGGGCAAACAACTCAGCTGTCTGGTTTGAATAGAGGAACTTAAAAAAAAAAAAAACAAACCAAAAACAAAAGCCCAAACCCTAAAAGAAAGCCTTTCAATAAAGGCTTTTTGATTTAGTCCAATTAAAAAAAGTTACTAACCTGATTTCCTACAGAAACAGGCTTTGTGATCGCAAGAGCATGCCTGTGCTTCCGTCTGTCAAGAGTCACACTGAGGCCACCTCAAACAGCTTGTCCAGACCCCAGGGCTCCCCAGCACCCCTGGCAGCACCCCCTGACTGCAAAGGAAATGAGGACTTTCCCCAGCAGCTCATCTGGCCAGCACACAGCTCCCGACAGTGCTACCTGCTGCTTGCCCACCTCCCAGGCCACAAAGTGACAGGTGAGAGGTGGTTAGGGAAGAACAGAGGGGAGCACCTGTGCCCCATTGCAGGAAGGTCTTCCAGAAGTGAACTTAGCTTGCACACTCAGTGGATCCCCCACATCCCACCCCAACTTTCAATCCAAGGTGCGTTACAAGAGGAAATTCCATCAGAAGAGCAAAGCACCATAGAATGGTTCTGGTTAGAAGGGAACCTAAAGATCATCAAGTTCCAACCCCTCTGCCATGGTTAGGGACACCTCCCACTAGAACAGGTTGCTCAAAGCCCCATCCAGCCTGGCCTTGAACACTTCCAGGGATGGGGCATCCACAGCTTCTCTGGGCAACCTGTTCCAGTGTCTAACCACCCTCAGGGTGAAAAATTTCTTCCTGATATCTAAGTCTGTCCTTTTCCAGTTTGAAGCCATGATCCCTTGTCCCATCATGACATGCCCTTGTAAAAAGTCCCTCTCCAGCTTTCTTGTAGGTCTCCCCTTCAGATACTGGAAGGCCACTATAAGGTCTGCCTAGAGCCTTCTGTTCTCCATTATTTGCAGCATTCAGTAAAATTTAGTAGCTTATCCTGCCCTTCACTAATCATTTAAAAAGAAATCCTGTGAAAAGACACACACAGTTACCTTGAGAGGAAAATAAATACATTCTGCAAGAAAATGAGACTACGGATAACACTAAGTCACCTAAAATTCAGGACAGCATTTAACAGGTTGACTACAAGGTGACAGGCTTCTGACAGCTGTTCCAGCTTCTCCAGCAAGTCAGCCTTTCCTGAGTCAAGCATCAGGACACTGCTGGCACGTGTTGCGTCCCCGTAGAAAGGCCACTGCAACACCACACACTGCCAGCCTGTGAAGGTCAGTGAGCAGCTTTCATTTCCCTCAAGTAACAACCTCCATGGATGCAGATGACACTAGAATTAAAATGAACCTCAGACACAGCCGAGGCACTACAGTATTTAAAGATGCGTCAAGATTTGTACTGAGGATCTGTGTATAATTTTACTACCTTACGATTAAAGAGATAGTAAATGCAGCAGTACGCTTCGCAGAGGGCAACTGAAGTTTTCTAGGACGTTTTCTTACAAGGGGAAAGGAAAAGGAAAATGAAAATCTTGAGCATCTTTGGTGTTTACTGTTCTTTCTTTTAATGGACTTTGAATTATCTTATACTGAAATGCACGTTTGCCTCTGCTTTCACAGAAAGCTGAATGTGTTACATTCTAATATGTTAGGACACGATCTCAAGAAACTTATGACAACTGTGGTTTATAACGGCCAGATGTCACGAGTTAGCCCTGTTGGTATTCTGTTTCAGTGGCGTGGTGGCAACATCACCAATAGCAACTTTCAGCCATCTTCTGTCACTGCATACCTAGCAGGTATGAAAGAATCCTCTAAAGAGTTCACATTTTTGAAAAATAACTTGAAACAAAGCATTACAAACTTGTGCTGCCTTCCTAGCAACAACACTATGCCAACACATTCACCATCAAACCATAGAAATAAGAAACTCCAACGGCTAAAATTTTCAACCCTTTTCTAGTCAGTACGGTTGCAACGCAACAGAGACCTCAGCATCTTTGCTGGGAATAGCAGGAAGCTGCAAACTCCTTCCTTGGTCTCTAAGAACCCAGCAGAGTCTGTACACTGCACACACACCCCCTGTCAGCACTAGGAAGTAGGTGGTACATTTACCAATCTTCTGTAAATCAGCCCCAGAAAAAGCTTCAAGGCAACGTGTCAAGTTAGCAAGAGCTGGAACTGGTGATGATGGGGAAATCGGTTTATCCTTACCATCAATAAATCCAGTAAACCAGCACACTGCAACCAAAAAAGCAGCCCAGTCAGCTTCTGGCAAGGAGACAATTACGGTCCTGCCAGGGTTACCACAAGGTATGTTCTGTGCCCTTCAGCATCAAGTCCCATCAAACAGAGACAAGACTAGAGGGGACTTTTAAAAAATAACCAACATATTACTCTCAACATTTAATTTCCAGACGACTAAACACATGCAGCAAGAAACAGAAGACTTAATTCTACTACCCCAATATTAGACTTTATTCTACTACCCCAATATTAAAAAATAAGCTATAAACTTAGGTGTCTGCATCCAAAAAGCTTCTTGATTACTATCACCAATTAATATAAAGGTTGTAACGTAAGAAAAGAAAATAATAGTGGTAAATTCTTTAAATGAGAAGAGCATGGTCCTCAAACAGGTGAGAGATTACATGAAAGATACGTGCGGAATTTGAAAGAAAAAGCTGATAAACTACAAAATAGGTAACATCAAGAAGGGAAATGAGCCTGTCCAAAAGCTTTTTAGCTTCACTAAGAAAAACAAAAAAGCAAAAAAAAAATTTTACAAATTTAAAACCTTTCTTGTATGTATTTTCCCATGATTCTGTACCAAAAAAAACCCCAAAATTTAAAATCTGCAAAGTATAGCAATGCTTTCTCAGTCATAACACAAGATTTCTAAGGTATGATGAAATACACAATATTCAGTCATCTAAACACGCCGTTTATACCTCAGCACTTTGGAAAAAGAGTCACCAAAAAAAGAAGAGCATTTCCAACAACCGCACTCCCAGGAGAAATTCAGAAATTCCTTTTTCAAAGTAGCTAACTTTCAGAGGAATAAAGTGAAACTGAACACAAAAGAAAAGTGGAGTAGGAGTCTGTTCTTGCTATCTCCTCTTCTGAAAAGAATGAAGAATGCCTCCTGCTTGTGCCTACTCAGCCTTTTCCAGCTACTTAAAGTACTCTCAAAGCATACACCTGAATGTAAATGAATACTATTTTCACCTTCTATAAAGCAGGGTTTTTTCCTGGCTTAATCCCAGTAAAATCACAATTAAATTCAACTTCTCAAAATGATTTTTTTTTCTTTTAATTGGAATTTTATTGGAATTCAGAGTCATTTTTGGTTTGAGAATAAAAATAGAAAGTTTCAGCATAGCTATCTAACTTTCCTTAAAGTCATGAAATCATTTAGGTTGGAAAAGACCCTTAAGATCATTGAGTGCAACTGTTAACCTAACTCACACAGCTGGGAGAAGAGTTATCATGGAAACCATGCATGAACTCAAGCCTGACATTTATTATTCACCAAAAGCAATAGATGGCATTACACAATGCCACATAATCGTTGCACGTTACACAATTACTACACAATTCACAATCCAAAACTTTCATGTCTTGGACTCAGACCCTAATGTCAAATGAACATTCTGTTTTAATTAGAAGGAGCCCTTTGGATTATGGGGTACAACATGAGCAAAATAATGAATGTCAACTGGCAGGAAAAAGCCACAGAAGCATATAATGTCATTTTATCATATGCATTAATTTCCATTAATTCTGTCTAGACCAAACTAAGATAAAATGGTCAATTAAGTTTAAATAGCTACAGATCATGTCTTGAAAACACTAATGCCTCTCCAAAAAGCTCCTATTAAATACATTATTCTGTCTACATGTGTTTACTCTAAGCCTTAAAAAATATGCTTGCACCTGATGGCTTAATAAAAGCTTTTGTCAAGCATATTATAAACACAATCTGCATTTGCTTGACACTTAAACTTTGATAAGCTTGTCTGTTGCCAATTAGTTGATAACAAACGTTTTAAAAGAAATACTGTGAAGGTTTTGGTTTTTTTCAGCAAGAATTGACTAGTTAACATAATTCAGAAACCTACTACAAGCAAAAGCCTCAAGTCAAATCTGTGCATGCCAGAAAAACTATTAGAATTTGCATAGTGATATTTCTTCTGTCTTACCAAAAAAACCAAACAAACAAACCAAAAAGGTATACATACAAATCTGTATATGTTATGGCAGTCCACCCTTGAAGCTGTTCCATATTGCACGGAACTTTGGGTTCCGCCTCTCCAACATCCTTACTTCAGAGCCCTAGGTTAAAACTTTGGCCACTCAGTGTTGTCACTTCTCACAAGATTGCTGTTTCTGTTGAAGTCCCATCATCAGGTAACATCAGGTTGCAGGAGTACTCTCATGCTGATGGCTTTCAACATGCTCCTAAATTTCATCCATTAGGGCAAAGAAAAGCAAAAGTTTGTAGCTAGTGACATTTTCAAAAGAATGAAAGCTATGAAACCTAACTGGGGAAAAAAAAAATCAGCACTTTGTTAAATTGCAAAGGCCAATGTGTAAATAGATTAAGTATTTTCATTGTTTCAAATGCTTTGAATTAATGCAATTAAATACATGGAAAACCAGTCCATAATTAAACAGACAAGAACTCAGAAAGCCTACCACAGAAGACTGAAGTTATCACAGTGTCTTTCTCACAACATTTTGTGTTCATCTGTCCTTTGCACTGTCTTCAGATCCAGTTCTACCTTCGTAGCACTTCACAGGAATCTCAATAATACTGACTCAAAATATTGTTTAACAACTTGATCCCATTAAAGCCCAAGACAACAAATTCTACACCACACTCACCAGGAAGACTACGATGCTTCTTAGTTCAGTATGTTAAAACCACCCCTCCACCGGATGATACAGCCTTGCAGACATCAGCAGAAGGCAGCACAAACCTCTCCCAATCCAGGTCATAGACCGGTGTACTCACCCCAAATATCCAGGGGTAACCCACCACATCAAAGGGACAGACTTACATTCCCTTAACTCACTTCTCAAAACTAGGATGAGTAACAGAGCAGAAAGTACTGACAGGCTTACTCAAAAACAGTTTCTTGAAAATTTCCCATTACTGGTCCATAGAGCCCTTAACTAGCGTATTACAGGTTTAGAAGTCTGAAGAAATCTAGTGACAGAAAGATCTAAAGTCCGCAATATGAAAGCACAAATTTTAATCCTGCAAGAAAGCAATATTTTAGATGGTGATTGCACTTAACCATGGCACACACTCCGACTGCTCTCCATTCTACCTTCTAGTCTTGCTGAGGCACATTGGCACAATACAGCCTATGACAACGTGTATGTTCAACACAGCATTAACCTAAAGTAACAGCAAAAAAAAGCCTGATGCACACTGTTCAGGAGACTGTGTTAACAAATTAGGAGCTACAAGTGTTCACAAAAAAAATTAGCAAGAAATACTGTTTGCCAACCTCATGTAGGAAACAGGGAGAAGTACTTCCTTTGAGTTGGCACAAATCCCAAGTTTGTTCCATCGCACAAGGCATGCCCCTGCTATCCTCCTCAGCAGCAGAGCATCTCACCACTGCCTCTTTACTTTACCCTCACAGCTTTTAATTACTTTATCACCAGATTTCCCCCCAGTTTTTCAAACGATAAAAAGACAAAGAATTTATCATAAAAGCTTTTCAGATTTACATAGTTTTACACGCAGCTAACTATTGTGTTTCTCAGTACTAGCTCTTCCCTGTTAATTATATTTGACCATTCATTAACTAGAACTTTGCACATATTACAGTCCAAAAGTGAATGGAAGGAGTTACCACCCCACCTATTGCCCACTTAGCTCTTTAGCAGAAGTCACATGAGAGTTTTATTAGTTTCACAGAACTAGTGAAACTGCACTAATATTCACTCCAGTCAAATATTTTCTACTCTCAGCAGTTGTTGACTTCTTTAACAGCACCTCAGCGGATGAAGTGTGACCATCAGCTAACAGAAGTGGTCTTTATTACCTAATGGGGAAAGAAAAAAAAAAAAAAAAGACTGAAGCCTCCCCTGAATTCATAAAATCCTTTTGAAATATGCTGTCACAACAGGCTCCTACATTACATGCCTTATACTCTGGCTTGTTATTTGCGTCATGATGCTACGCTGCTACCCCAGGCGGGAGCCAACAGCCCCCTTGTGAGAAGCTGAATACTCTCAAATGACAGGTGTCTATCTGCTGACTAAAGACCGCCACTTCGGGAACTTAGTCACTGGGGTTTGATGGGCAAGTTTTAATACATGCACCTAAATGCAACTAGAAAGTAAACAAAACCAAAAAGATGAAACCAAACACAGAGAACACCAACGCATACGCACCCCTTTACTGTGATTCAACAAAACCTTCCTGCCTTTACATAGTCACACTGGTTAACACCAGAGAACTAGAAAGTGAAAGCGCTCAGGATAGTTTCAGTTCCCAGAAAAGCTGCTACCCCACACGTGGCTTTCCTCTTCACTGAAAGAAACAACACTTTCCCATCTCTGTCCAGGTCCTGACAAAATACACACGCCCCCCTCACATTTTTGAGCTCTGTTCCATAATAAGTAGTTTCGTCAACCTAAAGAAGAAAAAAAAAAGAAAAAAAAAATTCAAAAACAAAAAGGTCAGGCTTTAAAAGGAACTTATTCCTACATGAAAACATATGAAGATGCTGCTCTTAAGTTTTTTGTTTACTTCTTATGCTAAGGAATACCAGGAATGTCACATTTGGCTCTTCACTTTTGCCAGACAACCAGCTGGGGATAGCAAATCAGCATCTTCACTGCAGAAAGCTATGAGCAATAAAACATAAAGGAACCCTAGAAGCACCCCAGGCACCTTGATAATTCCCCCTCATCACTGGCAGCACCAGCAATGGCTGTAAGGGGACAACTGATACAGCATCCCAAGCAATTCCTGACACAGGACACAGGAGCAGTAGATACCTCCAAGCTAGTTCTGCAAAGATCTCAGCCCAACCTGAGATGGCAGCCTCCAAGCCGGCTTGGGCATCAGGTTGATTGAACACCTTGGCCACTGCACTGACCTCCAGTGTCCAAGGTGTCCTTCCACCCATCCATTCACATCACTGAAGTTCTCAAACTAGCTTCTTACAGACTGAATAACTGGACTGTTGACACACGGGAATGTTCTTCAGTCAGGAAAAAGGGAAGATTTAGCCATAAATGGAACTGAAATTGTATCTATCTTCCATTCTATTTTTCATTCCTTTTCAGTTAGAGAAGTCCATGGACTGAATTCACAGGATTAGAGTGATGCTACTTCCTGCTGTAACATATCTTTTCAGACATAAGAGTGCAAGAAAAACAACTGTTTAATGATGTACCTGCTTATCTTTACAAAGCACTTTATAATATGAAATATTTTTCTATTTTGAGACACAGGTAATTTGCTTTTTGACCTTTTCATAGAAGCTGATGGGTTTTGTCATCTTTTGTAGCTGCCACTCTTAATAGCTAGAGATACAGAGTTATCTTAAAAATATGTTTGGTATTGTTTTCTTAGGAAGTACTAAAGATACTTTAAAGTAATCTTACAAAAGGTTAACAGGATAACATATAAACCTTACATTTTCATCTTCCTAAGCACTATTTTTCTTTCAAGGTGTGGACCAAAAGATATTTAAGACGTTGCTTCAGACAGATGCCAGCGATAGTACTACACTTGTACACTCCTGCTACCACAATCAAAATCCTCACATAACTTCTGTGAAAGGTTTTCTAGAACGCAACAGATTTTTAAACTGCTATTAAAGGTTTCAGAAAGGCATGGATTCACATCATATTATGCCAATTAAACAAACAAAAAAAAAGCCAAGATTCAGCAAGATTGCACAGCTACCAAAAAAAACCCCCAACCTCTAACCACACACACACACCCCTCCCAGCAAACCATCGGAACATTCTCAAAACCAGAAGGCATTCAGCATACCAGTCTGACAAAGGCTTTCAAAATTACTTTGAGTCACTGACCTTTGCACCTTGCTCTAGTTTAAAGCATGCAAACAGGAATCTATGTAGGTGTAACTACAAGTAATACAAACTTTTTTTAATGAACTTAAGAAAAAAAACAACATAAAAAAGATGTATATTTCTAAAAGCATAACTCCACAGGATTTCAAATAACTTTTGCAAATTACTTAGTAGTTGGTAGAAATACTTTCAGTAAGCCAGTCTGGTTGTTCTGCTCATGCTGGCTAAAAAACGATAGTAAGGCTTTCCATACCAGCAGCAGCAGGCATAACCTCCCATATTCAAGCCCACTGTGCCACACAGTTCAACCACAGGCAGCCCATTTGCGGGGAGATACATAACCCATCCTCATTATGTGACCCAGGGTGGATTTCTCAGATACAGGAGGACACCTGCATGTTGTCACAGGAAAGAGTGGCTCCAGCCGTGTGAAGACAGCGGGAAACTACAGCTTCTCAGATCCACCGTGCAAGTGGTTGGTCAGGAAACCCTGAACTCAACTGATCAAAACACAAAGATTTTAAAGGCTGTATCCTCAGAAGGTTACCACCTATTGAGATGATACAAAAGAAAAAATGAGCACAACTCCCAAAATACCTTCCTTACGCACTAAGTCCTCAGTAGGTATTCTTTGCAATCACCTCCTGCCACTCAGAACTGCATCAACATCTCTATTTCAATCTTCAGAGACATATGCCTGTATCATCTTCCATATGAACAACTACTGCAGTATTAATAAGTTAGTGGCTCTAGCTTTCAGGAAAGAAAAGCAGTCACTACCATATTATTAGCTATTAGCTAAATCTCTCAATAATAATTGTATCAAATATATGGGACGAGTACAGCAGAAGGATACACGTGAACTAGCACGATTTTCTCATTATTCCAAAAAAAGATGAAGGGAGAAGTAGTAAGTAGTATTAGACCTCGCTTTAAGTCATGTATTATTTCAAGTGCTAAACATCCTTAAACATCTGTGCTTCTTTAAAAAAGAAAAAAAAAACACCAACAACCTAAGCTGACACACCTAACTTTATTCTACTATTCCTCCGATTGCACTACCAATATGCTGCTGAATCAGAGGTCTAAAATAACAGTGGGCGTGGGAAACCAAAGGACAGATAAAACAGACTTTAAATCCGCGTATCAACCAACACTCAGTTTCTCTTCAGAAGCAGCAGAACTTGATGACACACATTGCTGAGAGGGCAGCTAAGTGTCACTCTTTAAAACCCAGCGTCTTCAATATGCTGTTCATATGATGACCATCACAATTGTTAGCTAGAGCCGAGACACTGCTGAAACACGTACAACCTCTCTGCCTTGATTCTTCCAATAGGAAAATCGCCATTCACCCCAGCCCCTGTTACTGAACCTGCTGTGTAAGCGACACTGACCAAGGGAAGGGTCTGCACAGCACAAGGATCAGCCTAGGACACTGTTCCCTGAGGAGAAAAAGTCAGTGTAAAGGTGCACAGCAGCAGTGTGGGACTGCCAGAGTACGAGGATTCCTGCAATGTACATGCCTTAGCTCTTCAGCAGCAAAATGCCTGACAAAAACTATTTTACTGTACAGAAATACACAGGCAGGACAAAAACAGAAGCTACTTTTTTTTAGCTCCCCAACCATTTACCTTTGTTCGTGTTCTTTAGTCTTAGTATGACTGTTACAGATAACCTACAGACACCTAACATTAGAGAGGCACACAAGAACTGTAAGCAAAGAGAAAATGATTAATTACTTGCTTCAGAAGATTAATTACAAGTTTTAACCGGGAGTCAAGATGACCAGTAAACATAAAAGAAAGAGTTTCTTTTGACCCTATCCAGATGCCTTAACTACACAATAAACTAAAGATAGCTTCAGTGGGAAATGGGCTGTTTGTAGTAAGAGCATTTGTTAATACAAACCTACATCTCCAAGTACTGCTGAAGTTTGACACATACTTCCTGTATGACAGTAAGAAAACATCTGATGAACAATGTTGGGAACCACTGTTCTGAATAAGGTATGCCAATGACTCAGGCATCTCTTGGAAATCCAATATACTTCTGCTTGCATGTGGTTTCTTCACACTAAGAGAAAACAATCATGACAAACTTTGAGGTCTCCAGAACAAACTCTCATTATTTGTGGCGCATGGAATTTTCTTCTTTTGAGGGAAGACTGAATTACTGGTATGGTAACCTCTCCACCTTCACAATTTTTCTGCTTACGTGAAAATAAGCTGAACAATGTTAAAGTTTGTCATCCAATTAGCTAGCCATTAATCTCACTAACCAATGAGATACTCGCTTTGCAGTCAAGTAATAATTTTTTGCAAAACATTCTGAAGACTGGCCTTCCCCCTCCCACCCGGCAGCATGCAATTAGGGATAAAGGTGGCAACAAGGAGTTTCAGATAACAAAACAGTCAGACTATTCAACAGAAATAAAGACAATCCTTGCCATGAAAAAAAAGCTCGTTACTTCTCAGTTTGTCTAGATACTTAACTAGTAATCATCACGCATAGATGCCAATTACAACTTTAGAATTATCACTAATTTCTTCTTCTTTTTTACTGCAGTATGGATTACCAGGTGATCAGCAACAATCAATCAATCTCCAATCACCCTTGAAGCTCATCCTTGATTTGAGACTAAAGTAACCCTGAACTACTGACCCGCATGCAGTAGTTTAGCTGAAAACTGGAACTTTCTTCTTCAGGATTACTGACAGAAAGTGCAAACAGGCAGCTCTGACCAGCATCTACCAGGTATTGCATACCAGATACAATAATTAAGGGATATTTAAGTAAACCATCAACAACAAGCTTTGTAAAAGAGTACCTTGCTCACAAAAGTTGTTAAACACAGAAGACACACATAGCATGACACCTAGCAGCAAAACTCCTGCTATGTTAGCCTGCTAGCACACCTCAATTCAAAACACCACTGACTGAGGAACCAACAGACAAAATTAGTCAGGTCAGCCCTTGCCTTCCTGCTGAAGTGGCCAAGATCAGCGCTAAGAGCGCTAAGTACTTCCAACTTCGATAGCAGCCTCTGATGAGACATGCCTCTCTCTAATTGAGCTTCTTGAATCTAAGTTGTATCACTTTAGCCAATTATACCTTAATCTCTGCATCCCCCCTGTCCAGTCTTACAACTAGAAACATTTAACTTCCACACTGACTATACCAAAGCAAATATACCTTTTTCTTCTTACAACAGCACCACAAGCTATTAAAAGGAACTAGTACTACTAATAACAATCAGGGAAAAGGAGACACAACGCTAACACTAGTAGTTGTATTAACCAGCAAGTTACCTTTAAAAAAAAAATAAATCAAAAAGCTTGGAAGGCACTGTGATTTAATTTGAGGTTTCTTTTTCTCTTGCCAGCTCACTTCAAGCAAGGAAGAGCTGCAGGTTTCCTTTTTTTTTTTCTTTTTTCCTTTTTTTTTTTTACAAAGAAACATCTTCCAGCAACTCCTGCTGCACGGCAAAAGATTGGGAAGCACCGACATTCGTTTCACCCCACTTGACCGGGCACGTTAATACGACTCCCTAAACCCTGCACTTCATGGTGGTTTTTTTTTTTTCCTAACTCCAGCGAGAGAGTCGCAGGGGTCATGTCACACGCTGGGAACGCCGCTCACCCTTGGCAGGCAGGGACACCGGGGGAACGGGACGGATGCGGGGTCACACAGCACATCTCACCCCCGCCTCCTTCCCTGGGACCACACCGGGGCCTCGGGCAGGACCCTCACCGACACGCCGCTCCCCCTCCCCTCAAAGTGTAACAGGCCCGTCCGGGGCCCCCCACGCAGTCCCAGCCCGGGGAGCGGCAGGTCTCCGCCGAGCCACCGGCGGGAGTACCCGGCCCAAGGGAAGC
>VZTM01037690.1:21419-69720 GCA_013400555.1 Jacana jacana
CAGCCCGCCGCTGGGTGCCTGGGCCGGCCTCGGGGCTTGTCCTGGGGGGTGGGGGCCACGGGTGGCAGCCACCAGCCGCCTCGAGGGTCACCAGCGCTTTTCGGCTTCGAAAGGCCGTCTCTTTGCAGAGGTTTTGCAGGAAATTTCTGACCGGTTCCAGAGCTCGAATCGACAACAGACCTTAGCACCAAACGGCACTTCAAGTTGTCAATCTTCCCCTCCCAACTTGGGCTTGGCTGGGTAGAGGTGAAGGTGTTCGGCGTCTGAATTAAACGGGAACAGCCTTAAATATTTCACTTGCCGATTAAAGAAGTGTGGGGAGGGTGTCAGGTCTCGGCAGCGTACAGTGAATTTTGGCACTGCAGCTAAATGGCGTGGGGAAGAGATTGTCCCTCTGCTCTGTAGAGTCAGAGGAAAGGGAGGGGAAGGACTAAGGTTCGGGCATCAGCACAAGGAGGAAAAAAGCCAGCCGTGGGAAATCCCAGAGGTGATGGTCCATCCAAATGCATTTCATCAGAAGCAGGCGAAAGGCAGCAGGAGGAGCCCACCCTACATTTTGGATGCCTGCACCATAAATGGTGGCCACGTCCCAGTTGGGTATCTAACGCTGGTGAAGCTTGGTCGGTAGGAAAGGATGAGGAGAGCAGCACTGGCCTAATAGCCCCAAGTATCTAAAAATCACGAGCTGGGAGCCTAATGCACCAAAATGAGTTGGCTACTGCTCATCAGTCACACAGTGCCTTAGAGTTTATGACTCTGTAATTCAATTCCCCCCCTTTCTCCTCAGCAGAGTATGAATCTTTTTCAGAACTGAGATTATCAGCTCATAACATCACTACAAGGCCCTGGCCATTAAGTAAAACACCAATTTTTGTACAGGTCGTGACAGCCTGCGAACACTGCCTCATTTCACTATAGCTTCTGTGCAGGAGATGTTGCAATTTGATCAATATTTGCTCTTCGAAGGTTTGCTGCTCACAGATTGTATCAGTTTTAATGTTTTTGCCTTTTACACTGCAACAGACAAGGTGATTTTAAAAATTAATGTTCCCAAAGAATTTATTGTGCGAAAGACGATTTATTGTGCAAAAGACAAGAGACTATGTAGATAATATAATGAGATCAGGAGTGGCTTGCAAATTACTTTTCTGAGGATAAGAGCAGAAATTATCTCTGTTCAGACTGACAGCTACATGTAAGTAAGATAACAGCAGTAGTTTGGGTTTTTGGTTTTTTGAGTTTTTTTTTATGAAAAGTTTTCTGTTGCAATGCTGTGTGAGAGCACTAGGCCAATTTCTCTATCTTTCTCTTCCAGTATACAGTCATACTTTTTTTCATACAATTTTAAAGCTTCCACACTGTGCTTTTGACATATGCTGCACTATTTGTCTTCAGATAATTTTCATCAAAGCTATTTGTTACTTCTATGATTTGAAAATATTTGCTTCAATGCAGCATTTTTTAGAAAAAATACATTTGTATTGCAATATTTTTTTTTCAAGTCTTTTCCCTGTTTCATTTAACTCAAATGAATAGCTTCCCCTGACAGATAGAATGTGTCCAAATTGAAAGTGTTGCAATGAAATTTCACTTTTTGTCCCATTCACCTCCAATTGGGAGAGGGTGACAAAGTATCATCTTCCATTAAATTCTTTTCCTTCTCCTCCCCTCACCCCCACCCACCCCACAACATTTTTAATGGCTCCTCCCTTTCCTCATTTTCTTTAAAATAATTAAAATTAAAAAAGGCCAATGAGCAATCCACTCCTGACAAAGGGATCTATCATTTAAATACTGACATAATCTGAACCACAGCCATACAAATTAGGATTCTGTCATGCATATGGTGCTGCTGGAAACCAGAGTTTCATGTTCTGTTTGCAGCACAAGCTCTATATGAAGTATATTGAGCGTAAGAGTGGAATGCATACCTCATCAGAAAACAGTAATGATTTTGTCAGGCTCACAATTTAGAAAGAGCTCTCTTGTCCTGATGATGTTAGTATTCCTTAATGTCTGTAATATAGTAAGGAACTAACATTTCAGAAGAAATTTAAAAAGCAGGTTTATTGGTTTCACCATTCCTTCCTTTTCTGCCTTCAAATCCCACTGACTAGAGGCCAGAGGAATTTTGTTCAAACCCAGCAGAGAATTCAGCATGTTAACTCAAGGTCCAAAAGCTGTCACACCTGCACTGGTACAGCACAAAAAGAACCATATGGGAGATTTGCTTTTTTTTCACTTATGCAATATCATCTAATCTCCTACAGAGTGGTACCTATAACGTATTGTTTCTGACACAGTACTCTAACAAAGAGCCCACAGTCTTCAATTCCCGAGCTCCTGTTGCTAGTCTGCAGTGATCATTTATCTCTCACACTTCCAGAGCTGCAAGCATTTTCTTCCTAGTCTTATTGATGATACCAGTGTACAGAAAGAGAAGTCATCAGAGGCTGCATGATGCCATTGGTTTACCAGTCTGTCCTGGTCTGAGATAAAATGAACCAATTTTCTATTCAGTAATTTCACTTTTTTAGCTGTATCTCTTCTAGCTAACTAAAGTCTGAAATTAACAGCACATTGATCAGAATCTGTTCACTCTCACAGTGATAAGACCGACTATACCAAGGGATGGTATGCAGAGAGGCCCTCACTTATACTTATTGCTAGAACAACCAAGGTCAGGGAACTTCGTAATTTGCCCCATTAGAGGGTCAGAAGTGGAAAAGCACAGAGGGGTCACACCTGCAGGGAGAAGTGGACAGGACAGGTGACCCAAAACTGACCAACTGGGGTATTCCATCCCATCCGCATCATGCTCAGTATAAAAGCTGAAGGATCAAAGGGTCAGCGTTCTTTCTTCAATGGCCGATGTCCAAGGAGGACCCTGTCTTCTATTCGTCTGCCTTTGATCCCGATCTGTGTGTTTCCGACTCCAGATCTGGAATCCAACTCCTGCCAGTCACCAAGTCCAGTCTGGAACTTTTCCCTATGCCTGCTGGCAATGTGACTGTCATCCTGGGAACTCGATATGATTTTGTATGTATTGTATCTATTTCATTATTTTTCTTTTAATTTTAATTTTAGTATTAATACTTCATTAAAGCAATTTAGTTAATTCTACACTCATAAATCTCCTTATCTCTTCCTCTCCTTTCTCTTTAGGGAAGGAAGGGCCATCTGTCTGTCTGGTTTTGGTAAATTTGGCTGAAACCACAGCAAGAGCTGAAATTTATTTTTCTTTTTTTTTTTTATCCCTTCCTGTTGCTTATATTGTTGGTTGCAAGTTGGGAAACCTTAATGTGCCTTAAATGTCTTAAATAGTATAAGGTGTAGCTATACATACTTTATTTCCCGGAAGTTTATCCTATTTCTATTGTTCCTCACCTTTTAACAATGTTACAGGGTTTAGTTACTAAACATTTGATAAGGCCTTGCACAACCTCTGCCTCCAGCTGCTTGGTCCCTCAGCAAGGCTACCCCTGGTTGCACGGTCTCCTCACCAGCAGTGCTGGAAAAGAGGTTCACCAGAAATAAAGCCATAAAGCCACAGCCTCCCCTCCCCCCCCACCTCCTATAAAGCAGTTGTTTTCTTCTGCTAGATCAGTTCCCCAAAATGGTTCGCTGACTGGCTGCATGAACAACTGTGCCGGCCCAAAAAGAGAGAGTGACACAGGCTCAACCGTGACACCCGTTGAGCTTCATTTCACCTATTTCTTAAATCGGTAAGTGACCGCGCCTTTCCGATCTGCAGCCTGCCGGCTGGATGCAAACCCTCTGCCTGCTCACTCAGCTCCTTCTCTTCCCATTTTTGGGAAGAGCAAACAAAATGCCAGCCAACCACAAAAAAAAACCTTCAGCACATGTTTTATTGCATACAAAGATCGCGTACAACAAGGAATAGCTCATTATTTCTCTCCGTTTTCAATAGGCTAGTTTTTGTCTTTAATTGAGTGCATTATTTATTTAGGGCATTAGTTATACTGTGGCTGCATTGGTTACAGCTGAGGAAGTACAAGTCAGGCCTTCTTGGCTTTCTTTCCCCAAATGTGTAACCTGCTCTATTGTCCAGGAGAAAACACTGTTTTAAAAAGTGCTGTAAATGCTATAAAGACAGAACTTCTATAGTTGACCTTAGAGAAGAGTTTCTCTGGATTCACATTCATAAAACCCTTTTTTGAGCACTTTCTGTTAGGACTTTTTGCTTTGCAGTACATGGTTCAGTCACCTGAAACAAAACCATCACCAATCAAGGAGCTTTTTAAGTACAACACCTTTTAAATCAGAGTTTGACAAATATTATGTCACTGGTAACCATTCAAACCATGCTTCTGCACTTGCAAAATCTTACGTTGGCTGTTCTCCAGGGGGACAAACCCAAATACTAACCAAAGTTGTAACTTAGGAAAGAGAGCAATTGTTATCCAAGAGCCTTTTGAAAATCTGAAAGTTAAACTAAATGGATGTGGATGTAGTTTTTGTTGTGGCACAAAACACAATTCCATGTTCCATCATTTATGTATCTTAAATTGGAGATTGCTCATCTTCCAGTTGCATCCTGACAGTAGATGCCTATTCATATACCTTCTAAAAGTCAGATGCTACATTCAGAATACAAATTCTGAGATTTAGAGTACTGAGTCCGTGTAACCACCACTGAATTCCACAGGCATCATGGATTCTCCAAGAACTTGGTTCAAGTGCCTTACGTTTAACCTTAGCCATCTTCACATTTTATTTACTTTCTTGACCATGCTTGTGCATTGATCATATATTTCACACAGCTTTCCTGCGAGGCAATAATGTTTTTTTCCTATGTGGCTGAAGGCAATTTAGGGCTCAGCAATGAATACTAGTCCTTCCAATAGGCATTACCTGCCATTTATCAAGCAGTAGAAAGTTCCAGAGCTTTTTGCCCAAGTACTTCTGTCATTGGAAAGGGAACTCATTTAAAGGAGCATGTTTTGCAACAAATAACTTTCTCAGCTGAATTTTCTTTGAGGTAAAATAATTAACACTTCCCCTGTTTTAGACTGCACCTAATTGTTATTTCCAATGCTTATTTTGAAATTATTTCAGCTCAAACATTTTTATTTTTTAGCGTCACGAGTGTGAAGCACTCAGATATTCCCAGGCTAAAGAATTTATTTTGTATTACAAAGTAATTAAGCCAGTTTTGCAGAAAATTCCATTTTTTTCATTCTTGCTTTGAATCTATTTTTTCAAATGGTAATACTTCCTGCAAAGAAAAATTCTCATTCTTGTCTTCCATTCGTGTTCTCAGTCATTTCTTGCTTTCTGTTCCAGCAAACGCTCCTTGTCCCTGCTGACAGCCTACAAACCTCCCAGACAAGTTTCCCATACATGCAGTCATGTGTATGCATGCAGTCTTCCTTAATTAAATAATGACAATTGCTTCATTAGCTAATGACTTTTCATCTCATGGTCTATGTGGATAAACAACATTGCGCTCCATCAGGATCCTATAATCCACAGATAAAACTAGAAGGCAAAACTGATGGGACTAGTACAAAATTCTCATTTTTCTTCCTTTTTTTAAGCCGGGATATACAACATCCAGCTAATTGCTGAAAGAGGCACATGCCTAATAACCTACCCCTACTATGGACTGAGAAGCTACTTTTGATCAGGTGGGAAGCTGCTTTAGATAAGGATTCATGTTTCACAACTGAGGCTTAATGATTCTTGCTCCCATCCAACAACACCGCTTCCTTATCGCAGGATGGTCAACAGCCTCCTTTTCTGACCTCTCTTCTGGAATGAGGGGAATGTTGACACCAAAGCCCTGATGGTGTGGGAGGACACAGCACCCAAATCTTCCATCTCCCGGGAGAGTACTCCAAACACGAGGAGATTAAATAAGTAACAAACATCATTACCGCCTCCCTCGCTGGCTGTATTTTTAAATGTAAGCACCCAAGGCTGCGGCGTGTCATGTTGATTCATTCCCGTCAGCGTGCTCAAAGCAGAGCTGTCGAGCAGTCCCAGGGAAGATGAACTGGGGAATACCACGCTTTCCTTTTAGGGAACGTTTCTAGGCGCTCAGCTCCGGCAGGGTGGAAGTGTGCACACAGACAGAGAGCTTCCCCAGCACTTGGGAAACTTTACCCACAAAAGTTTGTCTAAAAATTTAGGTGGGAATTGGACATTTTTCTTTGGCTTTTAGATCTTGATTTTCAGTCAGCCCAGCTGTGGACGGGTAGCTTTCTACAGAATATGATGGGTATTAGCACAAAGTTCACTGTATTCAGCCCTTAGAAACATTAAAGGAAGATCAAACAATCCCTCACAAGTTACTATGGCTTCCATGGCAGGACTTGATTACAGATTTTTTTATTCCCCCCGNACCTTCTAAAAGTCAGATGCTACATTCAGAATACAAATTCTGAGATTTAGAGTACTGAGTCCGTGTAACCACCACTGAATTCCACAGGCATCATGGATTCTCCAAGAACTTGGTTCAAGTGCCTTACGTTTAACCTTAGCCATCTTCACATTTTATTTACTTTCTTGACCATGCTTGTGCATTGATCATATATTTCACACAGCTTTCCTGCGAGGCAATAATGTTTTTTTCCTATGTGGCTGAAGGCAATTTAGGGCTCAGCAATGAATACTAGTCCTTCCAATAGGCATTACCTGCCATTTATCAAGCAGTAGAAAGTTCCAGAGCTTTTTGCCCAAGTACTTCTGTCATTGGAAAGGGAACTCATTTAAAGGAGCATGTTTTGCAACAAATAACTTTCTCAGCTGAATTTTCTTTGAGGTAAAATAATTAACACTTCCCCTGTTTTAGACTGCACCTAATTGTTATTTCCAATGCTTATTTTGAAATTATTTCAGCTCAAACATTTTTATTTTTTAGCGTCACGAGTGTGAAGCACTCAGATATTCCCAGGCTAAAGAATTTATTTTGTATTACAAAGTAATTAAGCCAGTTTTGCAGAAAATTCCATTTTTTTCATTCTTGCTTTGAATCTATTTTTTCAAATGGTAATACTTCCTGCAAAGAAAAATTCTCATCTTCCATTCGTGTTCTCAGTCATTTCTTTTTCTTGCTTTCTGCAAACGCTCCTTGTCCCTGCTGACAGCCTACAAACCTCCCAGACAAGTTTCCCATACATGCAGTCATGTGTATGCATGCAGTCTTCCTTAATTAAATAATGACAATTGCTTCATTAGCTAATGACTTTTCATCTCATGGTCTATGTGGATAAACAACATTGCGCTCCATCAGGATCCTATAATCCACAGATAAAACTAGAAGGCAAAACTGATGGGACTAGTACAAAATTCTCATTTTTCTTCCTTTTTTTAAGCCGGGATATACAACATCCAGCTAATTGCTGAAAGAGGCACATGCCTAATAACCTACCCCTACTATGGACTGAGAAGCTACTTTTGATCAGGTGGGAAGCTGCTTTAGATAAGGATTCATGTTTCACAACTGAGGCTTAATGATTCTTGCTCCCATCCAACAACACCGCTTCCTTATCGCAGGATGGTCAACAGCCTCCTTTTCTGACCTCTCTTCTGGAATGAGGGGAATGTTGACACCAAAGCCCTGATGGTGTGGGAGGACACAGCACCCAAATCTTCCATCTCCCGGGAGAGTACTCCAAACACGAGGAGATTAAATAAGTAACAAACATCATTACCGCCTCCCTCGCTGGCTGTATTTTTAAATGTAAGCACCCAAGGCTGCGGCGTGTCATGTTGATTCATTCCCGTCAGCGTGCTCAAAGCAGAGCTGTCGAGCGGTCCCAGGGAAGATGAACTGGGGAATACCACGCTTTCCTTTTAGGGAACGTTTCTAGGCGCTCAGCTCCGGCAGGGTGGAAGTGTGCACACAGACAGAGAGCTTCCCCAGCACTTGGGAAACTTTACCCACAAAAGTTTGTCTAAAAATTTAGGTGGGAATTGGACATTTTTCTTTGGCTTTTAGATCTTGATTTTCAGTCAGCCCAGCTGTGGACGGGTAGCTTTCTACAGAATATGATGGGTATTAGCACAAAGTTCACTGTATTCAGCCCTTAGAAACATTAAAGGAAGATCAAACAATCCCTCACAAGTTACTATGGCTTCCATGGCAGGACTTGATTACAGATTTTTTTATTCCCCCCGTCCCCCGCCCCCTTTCCAAGCCCCAAGATAAAACAGATCTTTTGGATCTTTTGGATTTTATTAGAATCTTGTAGGATCTTTATAGCATAAAGTTTCCATGTCCTCAGCTGAGAGGTTTTTTAAAAGAACTGCATGCTTGCTTATTTCATATTGTCTGAAAGGTTTTCTCTCTCTTATATATAGTTATGGGACCATGTGTCCTTCATTTTCTTGAATATGTATCCATTTGTTTTGTATCTTACTACTGGACATAAGAAATTACATGTAAAAATTCAAGTAGATGTGAAACATTACTGACTTATGTGCGTGCTCAGGCTCATGCCATCTTGTCTTTGTTACCCCTATGAAGAAAATAATTCTTTGTAAGATATTCTTTGCAGAAAATAATATATTCTCCATGTTATTTCAATAACCCATGGCATCTGATAACATTTACTGACAGCAGCAATAGCAATTTTCTAAGTCAAAAAGCATCTGAGAAAGCAAAAAAACCCCAAAACCAGTTTTCTTTCCTTGTCATGGTTTTAACCAAGAAGCCTGCTTCTATGAAATTTTATAAAATATCACTGACAGTTGCAGACCATTTCACATGCCATATTTGACTTGTTTGATCTGAGCACAGTTTTCATTTGAGTGATTAAAAAGTTAACATTTTAATAATTAATATTGACGAGGTTACCTACCAAAAAGAAAGAAAGGTTTTGGTTAATATAAAATGGGACTTTAAGACCTCTTTATTGGGTCTTAAAGTCAGACTCAGAGAAGCGTTGAGGTTACTGTGTGGCAGCTGTCACTGGGCACTGTAGACACAGCTGTAGGAACACCTCCAAATGAATACACAGCTATCCTCCCCGTGTATTCACATGAAGGACAATATTAGGCTCCAAGAGTACATCCGACACTGCAAAATCCATCACTTTATTCTAGTGCGATTTCCAGTCCTGCTTTTGCTGAGATGACCAACTGAAAGCAAAGTCATTTAATACATGCAACATTCAAAGCTGATCTTGTCAACAGACTTCCCTATGGTTCTTCCTCATCACGTTTGGTGTATAAAAATGAAACCCACCTAATAGTGAAGTCAGCTTAGTGACCTTCAGTACTACAGTATCAGGCACAGCAGACGCAAAGCCTTTAAATGTTAAAACATGGACAGCTGGGGTGAAACATAAGACTGTGCGGTGGGTGACATAAGGGTGACACATTAGATAAACGGGAGCCTGATGAGATGAGATGGGGTCATAAATCGTGTTAGTCACACTGTTTGACAAATGATCTCCAGTGGCACTTGCTTTTCCATGGGGACTTTCATTGACGATCTTTATTATTACATTGGTAACATTTTATTCAAACTCGTTACACTAGTAGACACTTGATACATGTTACCAAGAATAACCATTCTTAGGGCCAGCCTTGGTGGCAGAAAGTCAACATTTGTGCAGAAAGCTGGGGGGAGCAATGCACCAGCTAGGACTCCCTTCTGCACAGTTAGGGTTAATTTGAGGGAGGGGAGGGAAGATTCCTTGACTTAAAATGGAGACAAGACTGAGGTGATGCCATTAGCCAGTGCTTTTGGTGGACTTGGGTGCAGCAGTCTCATCAGAAACATTGCATACCAATTGACAGGAGCTGCTCTGAACAGCAGTTCACGTGTTTTATTGAGGCACGCTACACATACACGTACTTTGCAATTTAAAACAAGCTCAATCTAGTATTCCAGAGAATCCATGAAGCAAGAAAAACTCCAAAGACAAAAACCTAGGGGAAGTATTTGTGATAAAGATGGACAAAATGAAGACAATAAAATAATTTATTACACGAACAGGATGGGGAGTGATTATCTAAGAATGAAGGCAGAGACAGATTAAAAAGGTTTTTAGCAGTAGATGGTCAGCATTACAGATAGGTGAAGCCTCATGCATTTAGTTTAGTGGTCTGCCTAGAAAACAGGGGCAGAGCTATTCATTCTGAGGGCTTGGTCTGTTTCTGTTAACCAAGGCCGGGAGATGGTATGGCTAAACCTTGTTAAGAGATGGCAAAATGTTAACTGGAGAAGGATACATTCAATAGCAAGGAGGGACCATGGGGAAAAAAACCCTCCCCACAGTATGAGGGCAGCCAGCACTCTGCTCCAGGTTAGATGACTGTCATGGAAGTTCTGTAGCAGGTATGTGGGAGGTGGCCACATTATGATGTCTCCATCACTCCGAGCTTTTGCAAACACACACCTTTGTGGCCTGTCAAAAAGAAGTCATGATGTTTTACTGGAAATATGAGTTCTGCGCACACAGTGTCAGAGCAAGACAAACAGAGGAAGAAACACATAATTCCTTACCCTAACAAACATACATTTGTAATAAGTGGAGAGATTCAGGTAAACACAACTTATATGGTGTGATGGGGTTGGGTTTTTTTGTTGTTTGTTTTTCTTTCATATATATAATAAAAGGGAATTAAAATTGTCTTAGATTCTAGAGGACTGTCTTCCCCACAGAGAAAACCCATACATCAATGTAACATACAATTTAAACATCTTTGTTTAAGGTCCTCTGATTCAAAGCATGTGTCTATTACTTCACACAAAGACAAGAGTTTGGATCTTCACTAGAGGCATTATGTGGAAGGAAAACTTTGGATCTAGGCATCATGCTTAAAGACCAGGTTGTACAGA
The DNA here is from genome assembly GCA_013400555.1 of Jacana jacana. Lineage (NCBI taxonomy): Eukaryota > Metazoa > Chordata > Aves > Charadriiformes > Jacanidae > Jacana > Jacana jacana. Next base: position 32,236 of record VZTM01037690.1, read on the forward strand.
TTGCAGAGTCAATTTTGGCACAAGCAGTCACAAATTTGAGGACCCATCTGGAAAGGTTCTGTATTAAGGTATCTGTTTTAGAATCGGTGTTGCTTAATTCTGACCATCAGAATTTTCTTCTTAAAGCCTGCTTTACTTTTTAGAGTCACCAAGAGTTAGGTTCATGAATGATACAGCTCTATTGACAGGTATGTACCTAAGGCTTTCACAGACGGCCAGGAGAATTACTAAAGGCCAGCGGAGCCTCTTACCTTTTAAACTCATGACTCCCCTTTCTCTGTACTGGAGCTTGTACCCAAAGCTTGTCACTCAGCCTGCTCCACTGCACAAGGGAGTCTGTAGTGTAATAGTCTGCTGCTGACAATAATTAGTACTAATTTCCTTCCTGGTTGCTTACAATTGCAAATTTTTCAAAACTTAAGTGTCTTTCCTTTTCCAGTCCTGCCAGACAGATGCCCTTATGACAAAGGAGGAAAAGACAAACTCCGGAAGTAGATGGTATCAACCCATCTATTATTACTCCTTAGGAAGTTGCAACACCTGCTGGTTCTTCCGCAGCTATTACTGCTGCAGCGTCAGCATAGCAGACACCCCTTTCGTGGACTTCCTGGAAACTTTCAAAATGTGGGCAGTTAGAAGCCAGCTCTTGCACCAACTAGGTAAGGGAGCTTCCAGTTTGCGACCTAGAAACTCGTATCCCCCTCCCCTCCGAGAAGGCAGTTGCACTCTCAACTGCAGTGCTGTAACTCCAGTTGAGCTCCCCGGAGAAGCTGCATAAAGAACACGCATCATGCCAGAGGGGCAGAGAGGAGGTACTACCTGCTGTGGCTGGAGCAGCCCTGTTTCCGTTCGGCGTGCAGAGAAGGGCTGCAGCCCACCGCCACAAGACCAGTTCCACAAATCAGGAAACAGAAAAGACAGTAATTGGGAGAAGCCAAATTCTTCGATTGGATATTGGGTAAAATTTCTTCACAGAAAAGGTTATCAAGCATTGGAACAGGCTACTCAGGGAACCGGTGGAATTGCCATCACTGGAGGTATTTAAGGGAGAGTGTCTAGTGGTGGACTTGGCAATGTTAGGTCTGTGGTTGGACTCGATGATCTTAAAGGTCTCTTTCAACCTAGACAACTCTATGAGTCTATGAATAGTGGAACTTTTGCCACCACAAAACTTACTGCTCGAGTCTAAATTTAAAGTGAGAAATTAACAAACTTTAGCCATAAACCAGCTTTGGTAATATCTGAGCCATCTAACTGTGGATTTCTTACTTTGCCATGAGATAAGCTGCAACAGAACTGCTGTCAGATTGCCACATAGGGTGTTCATACCGGCAGTATGAAGCTACCTTCTCTTGTAATGCTACTTTACTGTTTTGACAGTGAATAGTAGAAAGAATACAGTTACTAGTAAAAAATGAGAGAACTACACCCAACATGAAAGAGTTCATTTTACTAGGATGGATTAACTTGCAATTGAAGACTCAACCTATTCCAGGATGGTGACAATTGTTTGTTTGAACAGACTCTTCTCTGAATGTGTGCATAAGTTAATGTTGCCATTTAGGTGGCGCCACTCCTTGCGTAAAATTTACTTTGCATAATTACAGACAGTTTTGTAAAATATTTATTTGTAATTTCCAATGCTTGCATGCCACGTATTTTTTCTTTCAGTTGAGAATGTTTGCAACAGCCTCCTGTTGTAGTCATTTAAACGGGACTAAGGACTGGTTTCTTCAATATCATGGAAAAAAGTCTTCAGATACTCATGACTGAAATGACTGGTGATTTAAGACACTATTTTTTTCTTCTGCTTCCAAGCCCTCCACAATCCATTACTGCTTATTTGCCAGGGGAAGACATCCCTGCAGAAAAGCAGCCGGCTGGGGCTGCACGTACATGCCTCAGATGCAAAGTCTGATGAAGCTGGCTTGTGCTAAGACAGCAAACTTTGTGCTGAGACACGTGCAAGTGCTCCACCCTGCCAGGCCAGCTGCAGCCGGGATGGGACACACGGGACAACTTGGAGGGATTGTGTCTTGAACAACCTCAGCACAATTTGCCAGGCTGTCTCTGACCTCATGCCTGGACTAAAAGAGTGGGTAAGCTGCTTTGTTCAAGGAATAAACACAAGTGTTATGCGTAACAGGGTACCTGAGTGATGGATGAAGTAAATCTGTGACTTCTCCCATTTCCAAGCAGAAGACTTTTCAGTGGGAAAGTTCTGGTGCCATTGGTTCAGAGCATTTAGTTCACAACACCTTCAGGTTTGGTGGCCTTCTGCTGAATTTAGGATAGAGGTGAAACCATTCCATGGTTACAGCAGACAGTCATGAGCAAAAGAAGGCCTTTGAGTCTTGTGGTTCTGCATCAGAGCCACCAGCTGAGGTCATTCAAGATGAGGGTGGGCATGTCCCTACAGGGCAGAGAGACACAGGAACTGCAGGCAGCATCATGGCTTCAGGTCAGCATGGTGCCCACATGTGCGCTGGCTACTGCATGTGCCAAGAGAGGGCTGTACCTCACTGCTGTAGCTAGGCTGTTGGTAACCCCCTGCAAACTGCTCATGGCACAAACATGGATACCCCCACCTCGTGGGCTTAATGGAAGCTGTGGTAAGTCTGCTAGCTCACACAGGGGATTAGAAAGGAAGATGAGCACAAAGAAAGCACATCAACTATGGTGTGCATAGAGGGGTTAATCAGGAGACGTAACAGAGAGAAAATGATGATCTAACATACTGCTCATCATTCTTAGGATACAACAAGACTTTCATGTTCAGATTCATATTTCACTGGCGTTTCTCTTGTGCTTTAAATCTTTGTAACTTTCTCGTGTTTTGTTCCCCATTTCTTTTTTTGCTGTGCATTGCTTCTTCCAATTTTCTGAATATTTCCAAAATTCAATTTCAGAAAAGCTTATTTTTCACATGTACAAGGTTGTAAAATACAGGAGTCAATTGTCAGTCACTCTCACAGATGTAAAGATAGATCTAATATTGAAGTAAAAATGTTAAATGGCTGAGGTTTTTTCATGCACAGACAAATCTCATTATAAAACTATAAAAAATTGTCCTGTTGTTCTTCATAGATACATAGTTTAATTAATGCTGGATATATTTAGTTTTCAGAGTGTCTCTCCCACACACAAAAGCCAAGGTAAAATAAAAACATTCAGTTGCTACATAATGGGAGAATATTTATTTAAACAAAGCTACATTCAGCAAAACACTGTCCATGTAGATGGATGGGTTGAGAGATGTGACTAGGTCTCACTTCAATGTGAACTTGTACGTATATGATTAAGAACCCATACAAACAGCCAAGTTAAAAATCTAACTTGACTATGCAGAGTTTGCAACCTGATTGTTTTTGGTATACACCACAGGCCTGGTTTTACTAGTCTGTTAGCTATACAACTCCTTGGCACAACAGCTTTGTACCGTGTAGAAAGGAGGTGATATCTGCATTCTTTAATATGACTAAGTTACTGTGTCATGAATCTAATGTATACAAATTAAGATGAAGGACAAGATTCTTCATTCCACCCACGAGAAGGAGTAACTCATTTGAACAGAGAAATATTTCAGACATAGTTTGAAGGGCATTTTGAACGAGCACAGACACGTTCATTTGGTGACAAACATTCCTCTAAGGTCTATACACTCCTACGTGGTCTCCTACACAGGAGAATTCTAGCTAATTAATTTGGCAGACTGGATTTCTTCTTCAACTTAAAAAGTGATGGGAAATTTCTGGATGCAACAGAAAGAAATTGGTTCTAGAGGAAGAAGGTCAAAATCCTCGGAGAAAAAAAGAAACCTGGCCACTAGATGGCTGTTATATTTGCTGGTTGTTATTTCCAGTGGTTGTTGTATTTCAAAGCACCGTGCAATGCTGATTGCTCAGCAGCTCAGCACAGTGCAACTAGTCCTTTTTATTTCATATTTCAATTTCCAACGTAGAAAGAAGAGCTAGTGAGTGGGCTCTGCTTCCTTGACACTTTGTCACCACCAACATTTATTTTTTTTTGGTCTTTAAAATAACATAAGTTTCCCAGCTTTGTTCCGCTGTCACTGTCCAGCTCTCAGTGACACCTATGGCATACGCTCTGTGGTGACATGAGAGATGTGTAACAGCTCATCTGACATGTTCTTTTTATTTCAAGGGTTATACCCAATTTAAAGCCTACAGAGGTCAACCTGGACTCCCAAGCCGTCAGCAGCCAGCAAACGAACAGCAACCTGCACTTCAGGTAACCGAGAGTCTTAGACTTTGCAAAAGCAGGATTGGTCTGAGGCCGTTAATGCCCGCAGCTTGGGGAAACACCTTCTGCCAGCTTTCACAGAAAGGCACAACTACCTGCAGTGCTGAGGCACCTTTCTGAAGAACATCTAGAACAGGGTTTCCACACTAGGTTCAAGCCATCCTCCCACTACAGTAAGCAGGTGACTTGGGAGATTTTAATCCACTTGCATTTGTGAGTTGACATTCAAGAGTTTTCTCCTGTTTTAAAATCATCAGTCAAAAGTATTTACAGATTTAGAAAATTGTCACTAAGCAGACCTGGCAAGGAATTGGATTTTCCATTTTACAGGTAACTTCATGCTGCCATTTTTTTTTCCTTATTTCAACCTAATAAATTCTTTTTTTTCTTTTTTTTTTTTTTTGTAGTTGCAATTAATTTCATACGGAGTTCAATACGGAGTTCAAATTTCTTTCAATGGTTTTAAATAAAAAAAAAATTTACACTGTAAAATTTTCTAAAAGTGGTCAAAACATCCTTTCCTGGACTTTTATTTAGTGCATTTCATTTTTGACAGAAATAACACTGCATTAACAAAAAGAATCCCTGAACAAGCTACACTAAAGATCTCACCTCCTGTATTTGGCAAACACCTTTCTATTTCCTTCCTTAAATTTACAGTTCTAGATAGCCTCACGTGCACCCAGAAGAGGAGCATAAAATAGATGGCAGTCATTCTGGGGTTATTTCTTTAAAAACACTCTCAGTAATATTGCTCTAGTACCTATTTATATCTGAATTTAAAATGCCAGGAAAGAAAAAATGCCCAGCTGAGCTAGAGTAAATGTTAAAATCCATAGCAGTTTAGAGAGCCACTGCACAGCATCAAATCACTTAAAGGAATCACTGAGTGAAGAAGTCTCTTCCCCTCCCTTCAAGTCTTCTTCCAATGAGAGGAAATTTTTAAAGCTCTCATTACAAAACAGAAATATTGAAGGTCTTTTGCATGTGCTAAGCCAAGTGTACTGCAAGAGCTACTCTTGGATACAGACACCCCTCTGTAGGGTGTACAGACACCCCTCTGTACAGACACAACTCTGATCAGCGTTGTAAACTTCTTCTTATGTCAGCCTCTACTTCACCACATTAGGTTCCAGCTTGGTGTGACAGAGGAGGAGGGTGGCAGAGAAGTTTTCAATGCAGCAAAAGTCTTGATAAACTAAATTAATGAGCTTAGTTGAACCAAGGAGCTCTAAAATAATCACCAATGCACATATATTAACTGCTCCCTAAAAGGACTAGTTGTTTGATTCGTGACTTGTATTTTACCTTGAGGAGTGGCAGATCATTTTTTGACTTGATCCAGGGACTAAACTTTCAGAATACACTAGATATATCTCAGTTTATCAGGCTCAGTTAAAAAAGAGGCATGTGCAGCGTTTATATGGTGTTTTGACAGACTTTATTTTCTGCTTAAGTGATTCAGTTTCCCCTGGATACATATGGCCCTCTCTCTGTTTTGCAGCACTGTAATTGCACAGAAAAAGGATGAGGTCATCAACTAATATGTAATACATTCATTAAACAAGTCATCTCAAGTAGCCTTAAATAAATGAAATGTTCTGCAAGTAAAATCAGATTCTCACCTACTTTAAACATTAGGTTGCCAGGATAAACAAGAAAAAACCCATCATATCTGTTAATAAAAAGAAACACTGGTAACAGCAAACAAAATAGCGTTATACTCTGAAAAGCCAGCAGCCTTCAGACTTTTTTATCCACCAAAGTTTCAGACTCAGGTAAGGGGTTTTTTTTTATGTCTTAATCACTTTGGGAGAGCTGAGCAAGTTTATCAGATGAGAAGGATGAATACTGAAGAATCTGGCAACAAAGTTCAAGATCCAGATACTTAATGCATTCTGTCTGAGTAAAACTTCAATACTAACTAGCTAAGTGGATCTAGCAGTGCAATGCAAAAGAGGACAGCGGTTTACAGGACATCTTAAACAGAGAGTGTCCAGCACAGAGATGCAGGTCAGTGCCTACCAAGAGGATTGTCTAAAGTAAATCAGTCAGTGCGTACATCACCTTCAAAATCTGTTAGCGACCTCTCTGAAGTCCAGTTTTGGTTAGATCCCAAACTGTGAAGTTTAAAACACAATCTCAGTTATGCCTGAAGGTGCACCCACAACTGCAATCGCCTGAGCAACTCCAGTCTACTAGATAACAACTAACAGGTTCTTCACGGTCAGCTTGTGAGATACCTATGGGGACACCACATGGCAGATGAGAGGGCCTGCAGTCGGTGTGTACGTTCCAGAGACCACTCTTCAAGCGCAAAGGCACCATCCGTGCTTTCTGAATACAGATGTTAACACCCACAGCTGACAACCACAAGTGGAACAAAGTATTAGTCAGAACTTAACATCGTGTGATTTGCCTGGAACAATAAGACCTTGCCCCAAAATGTCACCTACAATGTTCTTGAAAAACAAAAGCCAGGTAAGACAGAGAATCTGTAAGGGAAGAGAAAGGGCACACTGGTGTTCCTAAGAATAGGTGGCTGAACTGGTGGCCTTCAGGTCAGGTACTGGGCACACGAGATGGTCCTAACTCACCACCTTTTCTGCAGCAGTTCTGGAAGAGACGGGGCATGACAGCTGGTGAAAACGGATACCTCCCTCTGCATCTGTGGACCGTACCCTCTCAGGGGAGGCCCAGACCTGGCAGGCAGCCTCCAGCACTGGAAAACTGGGACCATTAATCTAAGTCTATCCCTCACATACTTCCAAATGTATTTAAGTTTTCTAGTCTCTCTCATAAGTCTTCTCTGAAGGGTAGCACAGAATAGCTGAGGTAGACTTCTGGTCAAGAATGCCCTGAAAGATCTTCTTTCTCTCTGCTGGCTACAGAGGGAGTACTTGGAAATTAAAGCCTTAATTTTGTTGAACTAAATTAGTTGCCTAAGGCTAGAGAATGTGAAGTTCTTATCATTTCCTCAAGGCATTTCCCTTAGGCAAAGCAGACAACTTTTTAAGGTTTCAAGAATGTTTTCTGATACACCAGTGTTTGAGATTCAGCCTTTACATAATTTCCAAAAATGTTGAGCAACAAAGACTTCTGTTAATAGGAATGCAAGCTACAAAAAATCAAGTCCCTGGGCTGAGAAAACGACAACTCCTGCTCACTTCTGGAGTCCTTGTGGTGACACTTATTTTAGAATAGAATCATAGAATCACAGAACAGATTTGGAAGGGACCTTAAAGATTGAGTTCCAATCCACCCCTGCCATCTCTTGCAGTGAACATTATTCTCTGCTGATGTTAATCATACACTTACTTAAAGAAAATTACCTATGCCACTCTTTATTACTGGGACTGTAGACACCCCACTCTTTGAGGATGTAAGAAAAGGGTATCATGTCTGTTTAGGAGAGGTTATAAGTCTAATAACGTTTAATAAAAGAATAAAAACTATCATGGTAAGCCAGTTTTTTAATAGTATCATGGCTATACTGTATCACGCTCCACAGAGGCCATAGTGGGACAGTTGTTGAAAGCAGCTTTGTTTATTGTTAACCAATAAACTTAGCAGGGGGAGGGATTCCTGTCACAAGGCATGATATAAGGAAGGAAAAATAACAGTGTATTTCTGTTGTCTTTATTCTGTAGCATTCCGTATAATCCAAGTAGCTGATGATGCCATTTTCTTGGCAGCAGAACACGAAGCTATTGTAATTAGAAGCAGCTAGGCAATCTTCATATGAAACATACAGTGTTTGTTACCGCTTTCTGAAACACTGCAGCAAAATTGAAGGTTATAGTAGAAGACTGTGTATAAAGCCCATACAAATGAAATATGGAAGAATGGAATTGGACACGTTGATAATGTCTTCAGCTTTCTCATAGGCAAAGTCAGCCAGTGACACCCACTCGTCCTATGCATCCTCCACTGAAGTTGGTGTTACAACTTGGAGCCACGGCAGGACAACGTCTGAGCCATGTCTGATCCTGCCACCTGTATAAACTCCTCTGTGAGCGAGGGGCAACAGCAAGGCTGGGCCTTTGCTGCCTATATAACAACGTTTTTAATTAACACTTTACACAGCAAAAAAGTAGTCATCTGAAAAACATGACTTTCTTGCTGAAATACAGCATACAGAGAAATCAATGGGATACAATTACGTCTCAGCAGTCAGACATTGCAGATAAAATCACAGAACCATAGAATACCAGGTTAGAAGGGACCTCAAGGATCATCTGGTCCAACCTTTCTTGGCAAAAGCATGGTCTAGACAAGATGGTGCAGCACCCTGTCCAGCTGAATTTTAAAAGTGTCCAACACTGGGGAATCCACCACTTCCCTGGGGAGATTATTCCAACGATACATGATCTCCCTTTTGTCATTTTGTTTTCTGCCCCCTCCCTCTCCCCAAATGAATGAATTTGCAAAATTTGAAAGGGAGAGTTGACAGATTCTTCTGTAACTATGGTGTTAATATTGAAACACAGTGTTTACCTTTGCAAACTTTGGTTAAAGATACAGCTTCATAGAATAACACATCAAATGCAGGAGTTGTGATTTTTTTTTTTATAAATGCATTCCCCCTTGGGTTTTTTTCAATTGTGGAGTTATGTCAAGATATCTTAAGAAGGATGTACATTACTTGTGCTCCAGAAATTATACCTACCCAGCTAGATATTGCTACAGAAGGACAAGAGAGAGACTTCTGCGGGACACAAGTCTTTTTATTCCAGAGCACCAGCCTCTTTTGCAGCTGTATTTTCTCATTAATGCTATCTTTTGGATTTAGGATGAGAATAATATTGATAACACCCTGTTTTCAACTGTTGCTAAGCAGTCAAGGACTTTTCCAGCTTTTCATAGAAGCTGAGAGGGAGCATAAACAGAACAACTGACCCAAGCTGGCCAAAGGAATGTTCCATACCATAGATATCATGCTCAGGGAGCAGGGATCTGGAATTGCTGCCCAGGTAAAGACTGGGCATCAGTCACCAGGTGGTGAGCAATTGCACTGTACATCACTCATTTTGAATATCTTTTAATTAGTGTTGTTATTATTTTCTCTTCCTTGCCTGTGGTATTAAACCGCCTGTTTCTTAGCCCAAGAGTTTTACCTTTTTGATTGTTTGGTCGGTTGGTTGGTTTTGTTTGTTTGTTTTTGGCTTCTCTTGCCCACCTCCCCAGGGGCATGAGACTGAGGTAAGTGGTTGCATGGCACTTAGTTGCTGGCGGGGGTTAGACTATGACTACTAGGAACTGTGAGAGATTACTTGTCTAGTTTGCAGCTCTGCAGTCTGGAACTGCACTGGAGTTGGTACCTGCCTTCAGGCTAAAAAGAGCTATTGCATGTTCTGGCCTCACACAATTCAGTCTGAGCCATTCATCCCCAGACAGTTTAGGTTCATCTTTAAAGCAGTGAATAGACTAGTAATTTATGGCCCAAATGCTCTGAGATTTTTCAGCAACATAACATCAGAGCCATTCAGTATTCATGGGGGAAAAAAAACATAGAACCCCCCCCGAAACCTACCATTCGAAGTATCTTCTTGAATAATTAGCATTATCATTAACAACCTAGAAACCCAAATTCCTATCTATGACTGCAAAAAAAAAACACAACCAAGCAAGATACTCTCTGGGTTGTTAAACAATATAAGGAAACATCTCTGCAAGAGTCCCTTTTTCCCGGTGCTGGGCTCTATGCACTACTCTCAGATACCCAGCACTGACCCCATAACCTCCTGTACTTGTAGGTAACACCAAGGGTCCTCTAAGAGCCCACCTGGCACACAGCTCTAGGAAGAGACTTAGCAGCACATTTCCAAGGACATGGAATCGCCCCTTGCCAGGGGAGATTTAGATGAGATGTCAGGAAAATCTTTTTCTCCCAAAGAGTGGTCAGGCACTGGAATAGCACTGGAATGGCACTGTCCAGGGAGGTGGTGGAATCACCATTCCTGGCGGTGTTCAAGAACCACCTGGACGAGGTGCTACAAGACATGATTTAGTAGCTTAGTGGGTAGTATTGCTGACAGGAAGATGGTTGGATTAGACGATCTTTTAGGCCCCTTCCAACCTTGTGTTTCTATGATTTCTATGATTCTATGTGCTGATGGATGCCACTAGTCAGGATGATGACTGTGGGGTTATAGTTAGCACAGGCAGCACCTGCCAGGTCAAAGACCAGGGAGCAGGTCAGAGACCTAACCCAACGTCTTCAACAAACAGAATGAAGACCTATGTACTTCAATAAACACTTTGAAGGAATAAAATATGAAATTCCCAGTAAGTTTAACTTTTTAAAAGTAATTTCTCCACTACTTTGATGCAACTACAGAACAAATGCTTCAGAGAGTACAGCAGACATTTCAAATTGCCACAAGAGGTTCTTAAACAGCAATTCCTTTTTTTTTTGTTAATTTGAGAAATATAATTAATAAGTATAATTAAGGTTTACACAACTCCTTATTTCCACTTTGCTGAAACTAGAATTCATCATTGTATATACAAAATTATTTAAGATCTAGTCTTCCTTTCCCAAACCCATACAAAAAGGTCTTTATTAATAACTGCAATTCTGTGCCAATGTAAACCAGAGGAATGAATATTACTTGAGTGTAAAGTTAAGGGTCATTTGGCTTAAAAGAAATGACTTAAAATAGGTTATCTACCTTGGCATCACACTTAACTTGTTCTACTTCATCTAGTACAGTTAGAAATCCACATGCTGCTTTTTGATATCTTCAATGTTGAAGCTCAGGATGGTGATCTCAAGGATAAAATATCTGAATCTCTCTTCCAGTCTGCTGAAAGGAAGGTGGGGGGTAATTCATGGGAATTGAGTTTTCATACAAGATGGTCTTGGACTACAGAAATTAAATTCTACACTCCTAAAAGAAATAGACATCTTACTGTATGAACGGGTATGCATTACTATTATTTTAGAATGAGGGAGAAAGAAAAAAAAACAAAAGGATTCTGCAGCTATTTTAGGCCAGCCAATCACAGCTGTTATCACGCAGAGACAGCATAGCTAGTGCAGCGTGGTAAGAGAGACAAGTTAACTTTAAGCTGACTGGTCAAGTACTGGAAGTTTATATTAGAAGTCTATCCATGGCAGCAAGGAACTGAGCGTTAACCAGCTGAGAGTCCATTACTTCATGGCAAACTCTTGTATTGCAATTTCTGATACCTCAATTGCTAAATTAAAGCTAGTTCAAGTGTTGACAACTCCGGTTTATTATTTCTTAGTAGTTTTTTAACAACAGATTTTGAGATGGTAATGCATCTTCACAGTGACAACTCCTGCACATTCTCTCTCATTTTAAAAAGAAAATGAGGGTTAGTCCAGACTTGAAAAGGTCTCTTAAATTAGGAGCTATCAATTGCTGCAAATCAAGAAGCATTTGAAATCCACTTCTATAAAAATCAGATTATTTAGTCTTTCAAGTGGCAAATTGCATTTTTGAAGGGATGTTTATGAAATCTCTTGTATGATATTTACATATACGCGGTCTCTATATTTTTTCATTATTTTTGATTGATTCCTGGTGTTAGAATAATTTAGTTTATTGTGCAGCTATCAGATGATACTTTTTTTCAAAACCTCGGAATCCTTTGCAAGTCCTGGGGTATCTAAATTTTTTTTCCATCTGTCCAATCCAACTAAATCCAAACTTTCTCTGAAAGAATTATCATCACATTGTTGTGTTTCTATAGCATTAAGCCCAATAGTACTCTGAGAATCTCTGGCAAGAACTAAAGCAGTGCTATTGAACACAAATTATATTAAAAAAATGAGCAGCTTTCAAATTTGACATTATCAATAACCAGAAAAGAAAACTCTAAGGAATAAAACTTGTCAAGAACCACCTTCTGAGATTCCTTCTGTGCACAAGTATGACTGCAGTTTTTCTTGTGCAGTTAAATTTGCAGTTGAACTTCTTGTGCAGTTAAAACTGAGCACACAACTACTGCTTATTCTTTTTTTACCCTAATGCAGGTCATTCAACATTCCTCACGTAAGGTCAATGCAGTTTTTGGATATGATTTTTTGCAAGGGCAGAGTACCTGCCATTCCTCTGAAACTTAAACTTCTGCTATGGGAGATTTCTAAAGAGCCAGTCTGTGACATCTGATACAAATTGTGCTAAAGGTTGTAGTGGTGGGGTAAAGGCTGTGGTAGTGGTATAAACAAGGTAGAACTTGTTCCTAAAACACAAACCCTAAAATAAAGCAAGAGAAAGAGTAGAGGCATCCTGGTGAATCAAGATGCCTGGAAATGCTCTCAGAGTACTGCAGGTCGGACATGAATACTTGCAGAATCCAACAGCTCTCATATGCTCCCCAAAATAAAACCTGGCCAGTTCTCCCAGCTCTCCCAAAAAGTCAGCTTCCACTATGAGGTGCTTGCTGTCAAGTTAGCTGTCCCTTGAGAAATCAAATTATATGCCTCAAATTCTATATTTAAACCCCTGCTGCTACATAATCAGGCTATTAACACCATCCACTAACACATTCTTTGAGATCTGGGACAATTCCACAATTACTACGCTCTGGCTGGTGTTAAATTTCGGAGTCATTTACTCTGTATTAATTACATCATGTGAGATTATGATATGACTAACCTCTTACTAACATTACCCACAGTACATAATACATGCATAGGGACTCAGTGACAGATTAATTTTTTTTATGCCATACTCTGGCTGACAAGTAATAGTGCTACAGTTTAGTGATTTCTAAGATAGTGAAGGAAATAGTGGCCAGTTTACAGTTACTGTTAACTTCAGCTTTAAGAAGCAAGACAAACACCATTATATAAAATCTCATTATTGCTCTGGTCCCCCCTACTTTTGTATTTTGTTCCCTTTATTATTTGTTCCACTCTGCCTGTGCTGTATGTGTCTCCTCTTCTGCAGGTGACAATAAAAAAATGAAGAGGGACTAGGAATGACATGTAATATACAGTATATAAGAAGGTGAGCTTGAAAGTACCAGGCCTAAAATTGCTCTTTGCTGATGTCTTACGCATCTTTGCTTCTTGTCATATTTCAAGCAGCAAATGCAAGCACTTAATAATTTCTTTCAGCTTCAAACCAGTGAATTAAGTAAGAATGCTGATGTCCCTTAATTTGATTTGCTGAGATGGCATGAAATGGAAACACTAAAAAAAAAGAGAAAAAAGTGTAATGAGTTTTTCGCATCTGCACCACTTTCATATCAATGTGTCCTTACCTGTAAAAGGTTTCAATATTCATGTCATATTTTAATAATCAAAGGAACTCTTTACACCATCAATAATTTCTTATTAAGATGCAGATCATTAATAATCTCTGAACTTCTAGCTGAGCCTGAAAGCACTTTCTTAATTAGTCAAGCTCCATATAAGATCTGACAAGACTTCCCTCATCATAGGAAAACTGATTTTAAAGTGATCTTGTGAATTCACATTTGTGGTCAGCAATAAGGGGCTAGAATCATATACAAGCCATCAAAATCATGTGATAATTTTGAATTGTCACTAAAAATCAGCATACATTCTCCTTAACAAGAGAAAGTGTGAATGCTTTAGGTTAGTTGTTCAATCAATATTTCATAAACTGTTTCTGACACCTGAATTTCTTCAGATCCTAAAATGAAATGTCCTGTGCTAGACAAGCAGAACAGTATTTCACTGACTCAAGAGTTACTTCTAACTGCCTGTTAAAACTGAGTGTTTCTTCACGCTTTCTCTCACCACTTTATAGGTTTTGCAGTACCTCCCTTCATCTTTTAAATATATACCTTAGAAAATGTAAGTCTATAAAGCACCTATGGTGATTATGCGATTGCTACATCTCACCCGTTGTGGTCATTATATGGACCATAATTAACTGCCAAAATGCTTTGTTGCTATCTCAGCTTGAGTAATAAAATCCTTGAGACAAGCACCATGGCTTGCCTTCATTTTAGACAGCTTGCTTTCCTTGCAACCAATAACATATTAATAATAAATTATTAATATTTCTGTCCCTTTCAGGCTTTCAGTTATATTGAGCAGAACTTTGCTAAGACCAACAGGTATCTAAGTCCGAGCTGAACGAGAACTGTATCACATGGTAGCAGCTTTATAATTTTCTTCCTGCATTTTGGCAAACTGACCAGTCATGCTGGAGTTACAGGCATGTTGGGAAATCCCAAAGAAGGTAAAAGAAGGTACAGGTGGTTTCCACCCACATGCAAAAGAGCAAATGCTCCAAAGAGGCTGAAGATATGTGCTGATTCCGATTCAACAGTTTCCGCACCAAATTTTCAGTTTCTCCAACTTCAGTGGGACTGCCCAGTATCTTAATTTAAACCTTGAGCCTGAGGAGATTTGTTTAAAAGGACCTAATCCAGCTAAATACACTAATGTGAAGAACTTACACAAGCTTGTACTGTACATTTGCATTTTCCTCAGGCAGTATTCTAACAGCAGCACAGTGTAAGAGTGTACGGCACTACCAGAGCATTGCCTCACAAATCTGACATCTTAAATATTTTGAATAATTAAAAAAGAACAACAAAAAAAGAAAGAAAAAAATAGGATAGTTATAGGTCAATAACCATCTACCATCTGATTAGAGTTTAATTCAGAACATAACAGATTATAATCTGGCCAGAACAGCACTCCATCATCCATTTTGGCCACCAGGATGCCAGAAGGTCCATTTTTCTCATTATTTCATACGGTCAAGTTTTCACTCCAATTCTTTCACCAGCAGGTCAGAAGCCTGCTTCCATTCCCAGAGAGAATAAGTGTCCCTGGCCTCAACCTTCCCCCAGCGATACGAATTGTCTCAGGCTGGCAACTCTGCTTCTGCCAGGCAAGGCTGCAGTGATGCCCAGCCAGAGGAACACCTTACCCAGGCCACCTTTACGGACTGGAAGCAAAGCAGGGATGAAACACTGCAGCTCCTCCAGAAAAGGCAGCCAATGATGCACCTGCTTCCCTCACATATGGCTTCAGGTTCCTTCTCTGAGATGCTGTCTGGGCCATGTCCCCACCTTCCACTATGTTCTGCCCAGGCTCACCTCCACTCTTCTTCAGGTCAAACCTTGGCCTTTGCAGTAACTGCAAATCAGCTAAATCTGGGGGGGTGTTGTGGGGGTGTGTGCAGGGATTTGTGTGTTTGCACCTTTATTTGTTGTTGTTTTGGGATTTTGTCTTCTCTTGTGTGCTAGGTTGTTTATTTGATTCTGCTGCTGGGAAGATTTCTGTAAAGACTCCTTGCCTTTTCTTCTCTGCCAGCTCTGCCCAAAGCTTCTGTAGCCTTCAAAGACCCGCACGGCCTCCTACAGGGCCACATCAAAGGCTCCAAAATAGGTGCTCTTAATTATAGCTACCTTCATTCATGTTTGATTGCCCCTAAACTGGGACTCACGCCCCATTGCTGTGCTCGGCTGCCTTGCAAGACAAGGCGGCGACGGGGCAGCAGGCCATGCCACCCTTCTCTCCCGCTTGGTAACCCTCCACGACGCGGCCGGTTTCACGTCCCACGCCCCTCCCCGGCCCCGCGGCAACGTCTTCGCACCCCACCCACGAAAAGGGGACAACCGCCACCGCCCCTCGTACCCCTTCCCTCCTTCCCGGATGGGGAACGGCAACCGCTTCAACCCCTGCGAGCGGTAAACGACCCACCTCCCCACTTCGGTCGAGTTTGCCCTTACGCCGGGAGACCTTTCCCGCTCTCCCCGCCTCCTCTCAGACAACCCCCGCCTCTCCTCGGCCCCGCCNGGCGGGGCGAGGCGAGGCGATTCGCCTGGCCGCTGCCTCTTGAGGCCGGCTCTACCGGCTGAGGGTAGGCCCAGCCCCGGCTGTTGGCGGGCAGAGCCATGGCGAATGGTAGTTTTTGGGCAAGCGCACAGAGGCCGTCCAGTTGGGCCAGCCAAGTTAGTAGTGTGAAGTTGCACCATTTTTCCTGTTGTAGGGAGGCAGCTCGGGGAAATGGCTGGTTGTGTTGGTGACCTTTACGCTTGCAGTCAGGTCAGTGCAGTTTAAGGGGCATGCATACAGAGTTGTTCCCGTTTCAACCCAGCATGTGGTTGGGGTTTTTTGGGAAGCGTTCACCCACCCATCATCCACCAGAATGTTTTGAAGGAGATTATTGAGACCCTTGAGACATAAAGGCGTTTATCGTTAATTCCACTAAGTCAATCCACCTATTCCAGACGTGAAGGAAATATTTTCTGCCACAGATTTAAGGTTTTCCTAAGTCAAATAAGACTGACAGGTTTAGAACCAGCCTTACAGATCATGTGGCCATTGATCTACCTGTTTCAGGTGAAAACATCCTGAACCAGAGGGAGAGAAGAGAGCAACAGTTCACTCAGCGCCCTGAGACAGGACTGCCATTACTAACAGCACTGCTCTGCTGCAACTTCCTGCCCGGTCTGCGACTGGGTAGACGTGCTGCTGTTAATGGGGCAAGGAGGGGCAATTACAGACAGAGCTGTGACCTTTCCTTGTGGGTGGAGCAGTGTAGTGGCTGCCCACCGGCTGGATGTGGCCCTGGTACCATGTGTTAGGGACCAGAGCCTTTCAGTGTTGCTACAGCACTGGGGCAGGCTCTGGGTGTCTACTGTCCCCAGTCAGTGACCTGCACGAGCTGCCTCAAGCCACCTCTTCACACTGCAGTACAACCCTGGCCTTTGATCCTCTGGGTCTCATCCCAGTGATTTCTTCACAAAACCACAGTTTCCATTACCTGAGGTAACAGCATGTACTAAAAAGACTGAAGTTTTGGTAGGTATGGGAAACCCTGACTAAGCTGCTTCTCTTCCTGTAAAGACAAGCAAAACAAGCCTTTGGTTTAATTTATCTGTATGCAATTTCAGCAAAGATTTTTCTGTGCAAGCTCAGCGTATACGTGTTGATACGGTTTTCTTTCTTGGACCTTTCCAGGTCCACAGGCATTCTTAGGGCTTTTCTCTGAGGCCTTTCAAATTTTTCAGTGACTTTTCTGAAGCACTGATGTCAGAATTGGACATGGCATTCAACAGTGATCTCAGCACTGGTGCAGGGAAAACAAATCAACCAAACAAAACCCTCACGTCATCTCCTGAGTCATATCTCTTTCTTAGGACAGGGAAGTGAGGTTGCCTGACTGCTCACAGGACAATTATATTGTCTGTCAATTTTCAGCTTTCTGAGCAGAAAAAAAAAGAAAAGCAAAGATTGCCATTCATCATACTAGACCTATTTAGATCCAGAAGAGGGCTCTTTCTTCTAAAACTTTACCCGTAGTCTTGACATAGAAAGTACAGGTCTGATTTCTCACATTGACATACATGTGCTGCCCTCCACCTGAATTTAGCTTTTTATCCCTGACTTACAGTATTACAGACAACTTGCAGATATGCCCAATCTTCTTCAATATCTTCTTAACCCTCATCTCCCCTGAGATGGGAGCAACTACTAGAGGCTGCACTCATTCTGCTAGTGCTATTTATATGTATTTCTTTTTATTTATTTAGACCAAAGTTTAGAGCTGAGATTAACACCTTGCAGAGGACCGTTTCATGAGCATTTCTTTTTCCAAACAAGCTGATGATTTTCTGAAAAAGTTACATACTGTTTAGCTGACTGGACTGAATTTTCATGTATATGTAGCAGGCCACTGGTAAGAAAGTGTCCTCCTTGGGAAACTTAAAAGAATCACGCTCATTTTTATGAAGCCCAAAGTCAATCATACAAGTGTGAGTTTTCTACTTTGACAGGAAAATAGACTAGGCGAGCACCTTTCTTCCTTTCACTTCAGTGGCAAAAATTTCGCAGGAAGTTCTAGAATTTTATACTTTTACAAGTGCCAAAATGCAAAATGTGCTGGAGAATCCAAGTGTTGCCTTGCTTATAAGCAGGAATGATCTAGCCTGAGTACTGTTTGAAAACAAACAAACAAAAAAAACCAGCAGGGAAGGCAGACAAAAGAAGGTAATAATAATGAAAAATCTGTCCTAGGGATTATGCATCTTCAGGAACTGGATTATTATTTTTTTTTATTTCTCCTCAGGATAAAAAACTAGACTATGCTATTTTATCTTGCTGGTCTCTTAAGCTTTTTGATAGAAGTCATACTTTAAGGAAAAATATCAACAGTTTCAATTATTTATGAATGCTACAGAAACACTGATCAAACAAGACACAGAAGGCAGGCAGTAGGATGAAGAGCATAGAATTCTAATAATTAGATGTGGGTTAGATCTGCAGATATATTTTTAAGAGAAGGATTTTTCCTGACAATTATAAAAGCTAAACCGGGAGCTATCAAATTCTTGATAATAAACATCTAAAGCAACTTCATAAAAATCTTCATTTAAGAACAATCTGATTCAGCTTCCTGGCTGGGGGAAAAACACCAACCCACACTGACAGCAGATCTTACATTTTTTACAGTGCCCTAAAACTGATTTAATCTGCCCTTTCCATCATTTGAGAATAAGACACCTAGTAAGGGTGCCACAAATGTAATCTCATTTCTGTAGCTTGGCTCGTGCTTTTTACCGTAAGGAACAATGGCACGAGCTGTGCCGCAGCCTTCTGATTCAGGGCAACATGTTACCTTCCTGTCCTCTTCCTCCTCCCACACCACAAGCCCAGTAGAGATTTCATTTCTCAGCGCTATTGATTTAATTGTTTTCCTGGTTGATTTCTAACCTGTAGATTGAGCCAGCTTGAAACAACCCCTTTCTTATAAAGAGGGTTTTTCAGTCGGGTCATTTCTCAGAACTGATTTAGAGCCTACATAACGCAACCTATTCAAAATGAAGCAAACAAATGAAACCCAAACGTGATGACAGGGATCTCTGGCAGAGGCAGCAGTTAAAAGTGCGAACAAGCAGCCCTGGTGGCGGGGGGATGTGGGGGAAGGTGTCAATAAAATATTGACTCAGCTTGGCTGTAACCAGAATAGTTCCTCTGACCACTCCTGTTGTCTTTATCTCCTACTCCATCATATCACCTGTACATGACTTCTTTAATTGAAGTAATATATCTTTTGGGTCACTTTCCTTGTGTTAAAACATGATGAAAGACTTAACAGTCAAGTGAGGGAGGAGAAAGAAGGAGGCAGCTGTTACACTTTGCATTCACCTTCCTAATATATGACTAGAAGAATCTGGAGGCACATCTCGGCCAAACATCAAAACAGCTATTATACAAATATGTTAGAACATCAAAGCAAAAGCTCTCGTGTACTCTAGTTGATTTCCATTGCAAATACAAAGCTAACTCATTTATTTTCCACTTTGTGCTCATGATTATTTTAATTTAACATGTTTGTCCGGAGGCAGCCGTCACACTGATGCCATGGTGCTGTGTCACACAAGCTGCGGCCTGTGACACCCCAGCTGGGCATCTCAGTATCAAGAGAATTTACTGATGCCTCATACAGAATGTATTGTATGGGAAACCTTGCTGTGGTATTTTGCAAAATAGCAAAATCTGTTACTCTGGAATGCTACAGATATTTTAAGAATCCCATATGGGCTTATCTAGTCTACTCTTTGTGAAGATGGTCAGAACATATCTTAATGGCAGATAGTAAGTCTCAAAAATGCATTTACTGGTAGGAGAAGCAGACTGCAGATCCAGTTGTCCTTCTGCATGAGAAAAGGTAAAGGGAAGCTGCTGGGTTAGTGGAAGCATCACTGGTGCCAAGGTTGACATCTCACTGCAATTATACGATCAGTTACAGGTCTGTCACAGAGCAGCAATTCTACTGAGTTTTGAAGAGGAGGTATCAGCTGTAATTGTGAAGAACCATGCAAATATACCCTGGAGCCACACAGGAGAAAAAAAAATAGCATTATAACCACTGAATTTAACTTAAATTGTTGGCTGTTGCAGTCATCTCACAGGTTCATGGAAATTAGGACTGGAAAGGACCTTAAGAACAGGTTACAGTAGGGGAATTTTCTTAACGGTTATCCTAAAATTTTATTGGTGCAGTTTCAGTAAACTTTTGTCCTGTTTGTCAGGGAACAGTGACAGTGGGGCATACCCCTGCGTGAGCTTGAGCCAGGAACCAAGGGTGACCCCAGTGTCCTCACCAACTAGTGTGCAGACTCTCACACAGCACGTAAGTGGGGCCCTGCAGAGCCAGAAGCTGGTAGTAGCCTCTGCTGACAGACCCAGACACAAAAGGGAAGGAACTAGGGCCAGGCCCATCCAGCGGCAGCAGAAGAAGGGACAGGAGATGAGGCTGAAGGTGTGATTGGAGACAAGGCAACAGCATGAAGCCGAGGTGCATCTGGGAAGCTTTGTCAGAGAACCAGGACAGGGGAAGTTGAGGTGGGAGTCCCAGGTGAGATGGGTCAGGACAACTAAGACCTATTAGTGCTGACAGTATTCACAGTGGATGTGGTGATCAGTTCTACTCTTCGGCACATCTGCTGGTTTTATCCTTTCCTTTGAAGTGCACTCTTGTGCTTATGGAAAGGAAAAAGAACTGTGAAAATGTACTTTAAAGAGGTGTATAAAATCATCTACGCAGTTCTTCTGTTTGGTGTCATTCTGCTTCAATACAAGCCTGTGGAAGGATCTTGTTTCTTTGTTGTTGTTATTCTGTTTGTGGTTTTTTGTGGTTTGTTTTTTTTTATCTCTTGGCAAGAGTGAGAAATAAACTTTTTTCTTGAGCAACTTTAAATTCAGCTATATTAGCATGTTCAAAAAGCAGTCAGTGAGAGAGCTTACAGTGCTATTTCTTTTATAAAAACAATTGTGTAAAGATCACTTTTTTTTTTTTCCAGAAAGCATTATAAAAACAATTTGAGTCTTCAGTATGGGAAAATCAGGAATAATGCAAAAACGTGCACTTCAGTTGGCTACAGTTTCCGGTAAGATGGTTGAAAACCTGGACCTCTGTTGTCTCCATTTTATGCATCCAAATATTGTAGCATGAGAATTGTGAGCACTGTCTCTGAGTAGTGGGTCATCCTCCATGTGTTTCATATCTTGTGGGTCCAACTCTTGTATTTGCTTAGCACTGTTAACTGCTCAAACAAAAATTATATAGGCTGATATTCGATAATGGCCTCCCATCACCTTCCCAAGCTACCAGTTGTTCAGCTTTTCTTCCAAGCGTTATCTATGAAGGATTTAGGAGGATAGAAGAGCTCTTAAAGGCTGAAAATGTGATTACAATTACAACATTTTGAACTGAACAGCAAATTGAATAACATGTAGGTTATATTTTTCATATATTTTAATTAAAAGAAAGAGCCCAGAATTTCTAGTTTGTGTTATGTTTTCTTGGAACTTCTGTTCCTTCTTCAAAGGAAGAAATACCTATACCCACTGTGGGATATTTCACACATTTTGTGAGCAGTGCAAACACTGAGTTATGTAAGAAAAAAGTATTTTGACAAGGAATAGCTGTGCACAAAGAAAACATACATACTTGGGAAATGGATCCATTTACAATGCTAAAGCTTCACATACTTGACTATTTCCCACATTTTCTGCCATATGTTTTATTAAACCAGGAACTTTTGAACTATTGTCCCTGTAGGGAATTTAATTTAATCAAGGCTCATTCACAGGAGTGACAGATACTATATCTTGTCTCAAAGTGCAGTCTAATTCTGCCCCGATGCTGCTGCATAATGGATGCATACTTTACACTTACATTCCAGAGCGTATTTTTCAGCTAATGTACTCTTCCAGCACTGTAGAAAAATCATCTGAAAATTGAAATGTGTGTCAGTCAAATGGTAGAGATTAATAGAAATTGCTGCCTGCCTGAAAAACCTAAACTAGATTTCTAGCAAGAAGATATTTTATTAGCAGAAATAAGAAGTTATTTTCTGAATCCATTCTCATATGATAAATTAACTTCTCTTACAGTACAGACATTAAATCATTTGAAGTTACCTTAACACAGTTCTCAACATCTGTGCCCTTGCTGAGATTCCTTCAGTGCCCAGCAGCAGGAGCACTCAGCTAGCTGGAAATGAAAGTTGTTTATATAAAAATACTGAGCCATCGTTGAATTGATTAAAAATCCCCCTGTAAGCGATCATCTGAGATTATTGACTTTGTAAACCCCTCACCTTCTGTCTTTTCTATCTCATAACCTTTAAGACCGATGGCATTTTGCAGTGACACTTTTCAAGCCCAGATTCCCTACCTATGTATTTCTCTAAGGCTTGTTTTTAGGACAAAGCGTTTCTATTTTGCCCAAAGTGCTCATACCATTGAAGTTTTCTGCATCCCTATAGCTAAGGGAAAAAAGAATACTGAAACAAAGGTGGCTAAATTCATCTTGCCTGCTGCAGAAGTTCAATTTTCATCATCTAAGGGGGGCAGAAAGAGGATGGATGGGTGGGACAGGACACATTTCCTTGTTTGTTGCCAGGGACTGAATTCTGGGGTTGCTTCATTTGTCAGCAAATTATCTTAGAACGTTATGGTTCTGGTTTCTTTGCAAAATAATTGAGTAATCAAACTATTGATGAAGTATCTTCAGAAAGCCATTCGTGAGGCACTCATTTTCTTTACATATTGCAAGTGGTTGATGTACGTTACGGTCTGATAATCTGTCAGAATTGTCTGATGCGCGACATTTTTTCTTATTGTATATGCTTCATCTTAGCCAAACTGCATTATTTGTTAATAATAGTGCTGTACTATGTCAGGAGACTGTTGTAAACGAAGATTGGAATGCAGTTTAATAAGAAAACAGCCAAAACAAAGGCCATTCCTTCCCCAGTTTCAGTATAAAATATAAATGTTTATAGACAGTCAGACTAACATGAAGCTGGTCAGCGTGAGTACCAGTGATCTGATGTTTCAGGCCAAACAGATTTAACTGTCTACTTTGAAAATAACTGATTCTTCCTCTTAAAAACTAGAGGAAATTTTCCTGTAACTGTAACCTTTATAGAAATCATAGAAACACAAGGTTGGAAAGGACCTACAAAATCATCTGGTCCAACCGTCCTCCTGTCAGCAATACTACCCACTAAGCTACTAACTCATGTCTTGGAGCACCCCGTCCAGACAGTTCTTGAACACCGCCAGGAATGGTGACTCCACCACCTCCCTGGGCAGGTCATTCCAGTGCCTGACCACTCTCTGGGAGAAAAAGATTTTCCTGACATCTCATCTAAATCTCCCCTGGCACTACTTGTGGCCATTCCCTTGTAGGTCCTCTCAGCAGGGTCTGCAAGTCAAGAGTGTTAAGACCTGGCATGGGAGGATCTTCCATATTATTCCCAGTTCTACCTACCATAGTTTGGAATAATCCAACTATGGTTTAGAAGCACATTTAATTACTAGATGAGGCACCCCAGAAAGGAAGTCCTCCCAGCATAAACTATGGACGGGCGAGTTCAAGCCATTCAATGTTTTTGTCACTTACTCTGAGCAACTGAACTAGAAGTGCCTTATGAAGAAAGATTAAAGCCAGCTAAAACATACATGACTGACCAAAAATAACTTCTGTACAGATATAACTATGGGCTGCAAATATCTAGAAAAGACAGTGTTTGGCGTGGTCGAAAGGGCAATCCGAGTAAAGTGGTGACACAAGTTATTTAGGAATTCTGCGTTACCAATAAACTAACTTTTGTCACTGTAATTTTTACAAATGCTATGATATAAAGCACTATATGGTTTTAAGGATTACATTAATGTGTGAAGGCTTATGTCCCTTTTGTATTTTTTTTTCTGAGTTTATTGAGATAAATAAGTTTTTAGTAACTCTTGGATACTAGATCAAATAAGTAAAGGATCTGCAAAAGTTAATGTAAAGAAGGTAATGGCAACAGCAGCCTATCCTGTTTTTGAGGAGGAAGTGAACTGAGATAGGAGTGAAGGGAGGCACACAGGTATCATCATTAACAAATCTACCACTGAAGCTCAGTCCAACAACCCAGTCTCCTTCATACTGAAGAATGTTGGGTTTTTTTTCCTTTCTAGGCCTCATTCTAGAGTGTTTGCAGAATAGCTTCTATTCTACAGGAGGTTGTAGTTCCAGGGGATGAGGATGAGAGCAATCCAGTGGGGTTAAAACAGAGTGCAAGGGAATGGTTTCTGGGCTGGTTACTTCTGTGCTTCGAGAGCACCAGCAGTCACAGCTGGGATAGTGGTTATTCTTCACCTGGGGAAAATCTGACTAAGAAAATGAAGGAGACCAGAAATCAGCTTTACTGTCTCTGGCACCATGTCACAAGCAGTCCCAAAGCACCCGAAGCAAGCTTCATGTTACACTGTAATCTCTTTTACCTTCTTTATAGCCATCAAGTCTTCAGACAGTCCATAGGAAAAGCTCTCAATGTCTCTTCGAAGCACAGCACAAGTATTATTCGCTAGGCTTCCAAAAATTCAAGATACATTTCCTACAATTCATTCAAAGCATTTGAGAAGATTTTTTTCCTTTCCTCCCACAGAAGTTAAGTGTACCTTCCATTCCTAATGAAGTATTAAGCTAGGCGTAAGTTTAGCGTGTAAAGCTAATGATGGGGCAATGACAAATTGCTGTTATTCCTACTTTGCACGGGGAGATGGGGCCTGCTAAAGTAAAGATATTATTTTTGGAAATGCTTGAGGGACAGAAAACTCATGAGTTGAAAACTCAATGAGAAGCCAAGTGGAAGAAAGTGTACTTCGTTGCCAACTAACATTTTATATGAGAAGACTCGTGTAATTTAAGGTAGGTTTCCATTTTCTCATTGGATGAATTTAACCCTAATGAGAATTTTCATGACAACAAATGAGACTGAACATGTTACTGCCAGAGTTACTGCCAGAGTAATTCTGGTTACTGCCAGAGTTCCATGTCTCTGCACATCCATCCAGAGATGCCATCTGCTAGAATATAAGAAAAGAAAGAATGCAAAACATCAGGAAATATAGATGAAGGAAAATCATACCAAGATGGTATTTATAAATTCATGGGTTTATCCTTGATGCTATTTAATCAGCTTAATCGTTAGCAGAAAAATTCTGGTTTACACTTATTTTGTCTTTGCATTTTCAGGTTTTCAGCTGTTTCTGCCCAGATGAGCAGTTACAGATAGCTAGCCTGGAAGGAAATGAAAGGGGAGATAGCACAGCTCTAGTACAAGAAAGCAAACGTGTTGGAATACTGGCAAAGATTATTTCTCCTACTACTTCAGCATTTGAGGTGAGGAGGAAAAGAGAGTGCTGTGATGATTACGTCTTCCTACTCCATTTTTCTAACCAAACTGTGCCCTCCAACCACTAAAACATCCTCCACGATGCAACTCAGTCTTAGTTTACTCACAAAGCATTGAGTGTTATGAATAAGGAGCGACATTTTAGTCAGCGTGATTGACGCCCACAGACAGGTCTTGCTGTCTGCCAGGTTCACTGTGTGCTCTGTAACTCACAAGTGGCCAGAGCTGCGTGGCGGCGAGTAATGTCTCCACGCGAGAAATTTTCACAGAGCTGCCAGCTCCTGACATTCAGAAGTCACAGCTCAGGTCTCAAAAGAGTGCCATGGGGCTTTAAAAAGTATGAAACAGAGTAAGACATTCTGCATTTTTGCATTTAAGCTCTAGATTTGGAGACTGCGCCTTGCTTTTTCTTCCTTATTTTTGTTTCTTTCTCATTTTTCCTCAAATAAAAGTTGTCATTCTTTTGAAATTCTAAGGCTAGCACCCGGTCTCTGCAAATACTTGCAGAAATTGCAAGGCTTGGGATAAAGTTGCAGGAATTGGCAGTCTGTCTGGCACAGTAAAGGCTGTGTCCTGCCCAGGAAATTCCCTGTGAGGTGTAAGATAGATAGAAGACTGGTAACAGGAATATCAGGCTGAGATGGAATATGTCAGAGAAAAAAAAGGGAGTCAATGAACTGAACTGCTATGGCTCCTTTTCTTGACACGGGCACAAGTTCTGTTTCTTGAACCCTATAACTCACAGAGGGCTTTCACAGGGGAAGAGCCTTCCTCCACTGGATCAGGCTTTTGCCATCTGTCTTGATCTCTTTTTTTCTCCATGTGCAGTCCGACCAGGAAGGGAGAATGTAAAAGCCACTGACACGTTATTAAATGAAAAATGTTCAGGAGAGGTCAGGAACGAAATCTCAGGGCTGCTTAAAGTTGCTTGATTGCTGCCTGTGTAGCAAATAAGGCAACCATACAAAGGTCACTGTGTCTCATCCTATTACATCAGTGCCCTTTCAAAGTACATTGTGTCCCTTCAAGTTGTGTCACATCAAGAGCTGGTCGAGTGCTTCATTGTGATTGATATTCATTGCTAATTTAACTTTCTGCTACGGGTACTTTTCTTGTGAACCAATTCTTGTTCCTGGAAGCACATTTGTTATTTGCAGAGTGTTTGAGCAATTTGCAGATGCTCCATTTGATCGTTCACGTTGTTAGGAGAGTCACATAAAACAATTGATTCCTTCTTCTGGATCAGGTGATACTTTTTTTTTTAATAGCAGAAGAATAAGATTACTGAAGCATGTATATATTTGTATATATATGTTGTAAATATCTGTAATCTTAAAAAAAAAAAAAAAAGGAAGAAAAAAGAAAGAGAAACTGAGAAAAAAGAGCTAAAAACTTTGTCAAAGAATCTGACAACGAGCAAATGAGCATGAATTTAGAGGCTTTAAAATGCTGACTGTGCTTTCAGTACACGCTTGTAAGCTGAGGTATTTTTGCATTATAAACCCAGTTAAAAGTCAAATCCCTTCAAATGCCACGTTAAGAGTAAAGCTCACAACTCTCCGCTAGAGGACTCTCTCTTCTTTTAAATGACATGCTTTCAACTAAGACCTACAGGACCATGTCCTTTGGTCCCAGCTATCGGGGTAGTGAGTTTATAAAAACGAATGAGGTCAATGCTGAGGGACTTGTGTGAAGTCTCAAATGTTCAACCTTTAGTTTAAAATGGAAAAAGATTTGTAAAGCAGCATCTGAATTAATTAACCAAGCTGTGAGATTGAACCTAAGTGCATAGAAAATCTCACTCTGTTTTGGCACATGTGAAATATTTTATACATACTGTTGCACTCTCAAAAATATCTTCCCCTTTTTCTGTCATTCACACTCAAAAATTTCGCAAAGATGATTCTCACCCATGGTCAGGACACATTGTTTTATTTTGACTTTAGTGAGTGTGAGAATATGTTAGCGCTTAGTATAAACTATTGGAACACCAGGGAAAGAAAGTGTTGCTTTTTCTTAGCATCTATTTTCATGTCAAACCACCTCGTTTAATGGGGAAATGCTAATGAAAGGGCTGATGTCCCCCATCAGTCTGCTTGTACCTGGCTAAGCCTTCCCTCTGCCTTGCCTCTTAGCAGACCAAAGGATGGTGCAGCTACAAGGTGAGCTGCATTGATCAGCCGGTTCAACAGAACACAAATCCACCAAAATCCTCGGATAGGCAAAGGGATGCAGCACACTGGGTCCTTTGCCAGGGAGCTGGATGCAGGGCACGCTGGCTGAGGGCTGCCTGGGAAGGGGACTTGCTTTCAGCAGTTTGCAGTTGCACCAGATTGGGTGCGATGCGATACCGCAGGTTTTTCAGGCCACCAAAAATGTCATGCAAACACCGCTCTGGTTTTTGTTTGTTTTGTTTCTGAAACTGAAGTTAGGTCACATCCAGGCTTCTGATGTGTAAAGTTAGATTTGTGCGCTTTCCTGGAGCTCACTGGGTTCGCAGCTGCTTAGTTTTACGCAGCTACAGAGCAGGTGGCCCGAGAGAATTAGACCAATAAAAGATGCGTAAGTAAACTTGCCTTTGCTCTTTTTTTATTCCTCCTCATGAACATTTTTGTCACATGGCTGTTCTCTATGACATTACAAATTATAGTACTCAAGGGACGCAGTTATTGACAATTATGAATATGATTTATTGTGAATCCACTGGTTTGTGAAAACAGTCTCTGTAGTGCTTATTGAATAGAACAGAGACTTACTTGGACAATGTCTACTCTATGTATTCAGGTTATAACAGAACCTGACATAATTACATTGTACTTTTATGTCAAAAGCCACATCCTCTCTCACTGAGAATATATGTTGAGGACACAAAC
Source organism: Jacana jacana (assembly GCA_013400555.1). Lineage (NCBI taxonomy): Eukaryota > Metazoa > Chordata > Aves > Charadriiformes > Jacanidae > Jacana > Jacana jacana. The sequence continues at coordinate 60,537 of VZTM01037690.1, forward strand.
ATGGTGTGATGATTTGGTGTTTTTCCTTTGTCTAACAGATTTGTTACTGTGCCCTAACTGGAATGAATAAGAGAGGAATGATAATTATTTAAGTAAAACATATGAAACAAAAAACCCCCCAAAATCTGATGGTTTAACATTCTGTATATTTTTTCTTGTCTTTCAAGAGTGATACTTTATGTTAGTATACAGCTTTACAGATGTTTATGAACTTCAGTAGCATAACAAAATGTGTAACTTGTTTTTCTCCTTTTTTTACTTTTGAAACATACAGATTAAAAGCAAACAGACTTTCAATAGGCAGCTGTAAACCCAGAGAAAGCACACTAGTACCTAGACTTTACTAAGCTAGTTGAGTGCCTTGCCTTTCTTCTTGATGGACTTAGGAAGAGAATATCTTTCATTGTAAAAAGGTAGACTGGAGTGATTAAGGTTAGTTACTTGATACTGGATGACATGTATGGTTTGTACAATAGGCACAGCTTAGAAAGGGATAAATTCTACAAAGTCGCAGGATGAAAGAGTGCACAATTCCACACAACAATGCAATCCAATTGCAAGACTCTTTGAGGTTAAAACCTCAGGACTATAGGTAAGAAAACACAATTCTGTTAGCTACCTACTTTCATATGAGTTGTGCTAAATTTAACATTCTTCACTTCATTTCAAGACAGGCATCTCAAGAACCTAGAAGATGACATATGGGCCATGTTTTCAGGCAAGAGAGTGGAGACCCTTTTATTTGTACTTGAAGTGGCTCCATCAACTTTAATCTGGATTGTTTGCCTGTTCCTCTGCTGCATGAGATGCTGGATGAGAAAAAAAAGGAGAGGGGAAAATCTGTTCTGTAAACTTCCATTTGCTGGCAGGGAGAGAGAAGGCATCATGTTGTACTGCCAGTACAGGCCCATCGCAGGGGTATGCCTGGATCGATTCTTGCTATGTGACTCAAGGCAAAGTTTAATTAATAATTCTTTACCTAAAGCCTTTCATCTAACTTTGAAGCTTCATACCTTGTCATGTTAACCGTGGGCAATGTTTGTTCAATCTGTGATGAGAAGTTCTGAAAATAAACAAACAAACCTCAACCAAAACAATTCTGGTGGTAATTTTAGGTGGACTACTGGTGGAAATAACCAAAGCCCCTGAATGTTAAATTAAAATGTCAATAATCAGAATGAATTAATGTAAAGCAGACTGTGAAGTAATAACAAGTCATTTAGTATTGTCAAAACACATTTAAAAACTAGCTAGGTAGCATATACTCAGCACCGCAGAGTCTTCTCAGGCAGCGTTTGCCAGGTGTGGATGATAATTTTATTATGGAACAGAAACCAAATAGTTCAGCAAATATAAAGGAATGACTGAAATCAGAGATTTAAATCTGTGACTTAGCAGGAAACTCAAAAACTAGATACAGTCCCTAAGTAGAGCTTAATGGCAGTATTTTGGAAGAAAGTATGTATTTTCTTAGACAAAGTGATAAAGTTGGATAAAATGGAGATGCTTTTGGACTTGGCATTCATTAATGCCAAATCCAAAAGCATAATGCTTTTCCCAGTGTATTAGCTGACTTAATAAATGATACATCCTCTTTCCTCGCTTGTATCCTTAGATCATCGTGGCTGTAAACAACACTGGCCTTATTTTGGCAAAATATTACAAAGTAGAACAAAGATACCTTCTATAGTAATAGGTATCAGATTGAAAATGAGAATACAAATTCCTGCAGAAAGTAGTTCAGTCATGAAGGTTTTAATTCATCATCTGTGCCTCCTTTCCTCTTCTTGAGATGAAGGCATCTTTCTTTCTGCCAGACACACACATATAGGTGGTAAAAGAAGTTCTTTCCTGGTTACGGTAAGTGGAAAGGTCGCTGTTTCTGGGTGAAAGTTTTAAATCTTCGTTTTGCTTTGGAAGCAAAGGTCAGTGTCCAGTCTCATCTGCCTGAAGGTCTACAAAAGTTAAACCAAAAACAACGGGAAAGCACAATTGCGTCATCTAACGGTAGTTACCCGCACAGGGTCACCTTGGTGCTGTCAGTGCTGACCTCTGGTAGAATTTTGCATGTCAAATCCAAAATCTTGGTCTTTCCCATTGATAGCCATCCCAGGCCTTGGTTTGTGAGATGTAAACAATAATCCAATATACCAGGACCAGGGTCAACAGCTTCATGTCTCTGGCAGCAGTGGTCAGAGCAAAGCTTTCCAGAAAAGCACACCAACACCATGGAGTGAATTTCCCCAGAGTCTGTCGTAGGGTTTGGTTCTTCATCACCTTCTGCTCCAAGTGCATTTCTTTCACCCTTTCCCCCTTCCCTCCCCCTATGAATTAACAACAACATATACACTAGTAAACACTTTAAAAGCAATCCTCCTTCCCTGTCTTCCCCTCATTAAGAAATCCCTCTACGAAAGGTTTTTTTCTCTCTGTAGGCTCCTCTCCCCGTGGGCAGGGTGAGAGGAGAAAGAAGTGACAGATGTTGGCTGGTCTGGTTAATGCACTCTTAGAAAGCACTCAGGCGCTATGGTGATGAGGGCCTTATAAAAGTCTATGCGGAAGAGACTAGAAAAGGCGCATCCCATGTAACATCAGAGGCACCATCGGCATAGCAACTGCGTGCAGCTTGTTTGCTGCACCTTCCTGAAGCATCTTGTCCCCTTGCCAACCCACACCATTTGTCCTGCCCCGCTGCTGACAACCGGATGGAGAAACATACAGGGTGAACGCTCTTTGAGAGAATGTATACTCTGTCTTGCATGTCCTAGAGCACTCCAGGGATTAAACAATAGGAATCACAGGCAGAATTAGCATTTTAATGGGGAACAATGAGTTTGAAAATTCCCATAATTTGGCCTTTGAGCACCATCTAAAAAACGGCAGGCGCAGGGGGATGGAGACAGAGAGACGGAGAATGTACTCTGACCAGACTTATGAGAAATTCAGCCTGTGTTTTAATGAGGGATGGGTTAAAGTAAGTCAATGCAGCTGACCTTGCTGGAGACACATTTTCCTCACACCAAATCCTGACATTTCAGACCTGCTTTCACACGTTCCATGAATAGCTGTCATTACTCATTATCACATTTATCATTACAAGTCTAAAACAATGAGGTGTCAACGAGGGGAAGGATTAAAATAGGCTTTAAAACTTCCCCCTCGCCTCCCCAGAAAGTACCTGGCATAGGTTATTATGTGGCAACATGTTCTAAGAGGGGAAAAAGAAGCTAGGCTTCTGACACCAAGAAGTGTTCCTCGGAGATGTCATCCTACTGAGACCAAAACTTTCCATTATCCTGTTCCCTTCCAGACTAGCATAAGACACTGAGGTGAGCTTGGAGAGATAATAATCAGTTCTTCTCTGTACGGGGGGTTTTATTCTCTACTTCACTGCAGGTAGCAGCAAGCACACAGTGCAGAGAACTTTTTCTCCTGATTTGGAGGAAAGTCAATGCAGTTTTCATGTATGGCAATGAAGTATGTTACAAAGAATAACTTGACAGTCAATTTCTGAATCTATTTGTGGCTAACTGTTATGGGATAGGTAGGGTGAATGGAAAATGACACAGTTACTGAGGTGTGGAGAAGGGTGAATACCTGGCATGCAAAACTAGAGAGGCTGAAATTGTCTCCTTACAGATGTCACTCACTAAGCCTAAAGAGAGCCTGGCCACCCTGTTTCCAGGAGGAGGTGATGCTCTGAGCAGATCATGGGATTTCTGCCCTACGCAGTGCCTTGCTCTGCTGTGCCAGGCTGCTCTGACCTTTGCCCCACCAGCACCCAGATCCTGGAAAATGAATTTTGAAAAGAACCCTCCTTTTTTTTTCGTAGGGTTTGGTTGTTGGTTTTTCTGTTGTTTTTTTGGTGGGGGGATTTTAAGCCCTATCAGTTTCCTGAGCTGGTTCACAACATGGCCATACTCATGGCAGTGCCAGCAACAGGGAGGAGGCAGAACACTGCAAAACCAGAAATGAGGAGGAACTATGAGAAAATAAGATGTTTAAGAAAGGACAGGGAAGCCTCAGTGTTATATAGCTTGTGTAGTGGCTCTGAAGCCTACTCCACAGTCCTAAATCTGGTCATAAATGCTGTGTGTTGGGGAAATCAGAACTGCTTTAATAATTTATTATTTTTTTTTAATAGAAAGAAATCTGGCATATCACAAATAGTAAATCCTGCCATTTGCAAATGAGCATTTAAAAAAAAATGCATCAGTTAATAGAAGTCTCTGTCATTTAGCCAAATGCAAACTCAAGTGAATAAGATTGCCAATTAACAGTAAAATTTTGAAAGGAAGGTATTCAGAACTAATTGTATTCTTCACTTGGATAGCTAGTCTTTATGTGTGTGCAGTGCCATCTTCTATCCAATTGACAGCATTATGGCTTTTTTTTTTTTTAATGCAATTTTCTCATTTGAAAAATTAAAAGCCTTCCTAAGAGAAAATCTTCCCCCCCCGGTTAAATCTATCAGTTACTTTCTGATGCCACTCCATTGTGACCAGCAGAACAATCAGGAGGACTGGAAAACTTAACAGAAACTTGTTGAGCATGGTAAGGAAATGATTAGTTCTGTACACATGTATAGGCCTGGTGAGGAAATTGCTTTTTACTTATTTTGGTGACTCAGAGAGCCCAACCATGCTTACATCGGAGTGAGTCCTATGTGAGAGCTGAGTAACCTTGCCTTTACATATGTATCTACTCCTCACATGCAAGCCTAGAATCCATAAAGCACTGATGGATCTATTCTGCTTTCTCTAGCATTATTCAAGTGATAAGGTGCTGTATGCCATGCTGACAGTGGAAAGGTATCGAAAATGGCTTATGTGATCCAGCCTGTGATGCAAAAAGCTTTTTATGGGAATGGATAATGCCCACACGTGTGCAGAATACCATAATAACCTCTGTATATTTTCCAGCATAGAATGTCAAATGCATATGCCAGTACGTAGACCAAATAAAAAGAGACATTGCCTGATTTTGGAAACAATTTGATTTCAACTTACTGATCACAGATTCATGGATTTAAAAGGCCAGAGTGACCATCACGATCATTCTGTCTGATCTATTGTATCACACAGGCCAGACAACCTCACCCATTAATTTCTGTTTTGAGAACATAACTCCTGCTTATGTGAATACTATTCTTTTAGAGACAGACTATTTCAGTGCTTAGTCCCATGGCTACAAGTAAACAAGAGCTGGGCACTTTTGTGCAAATGCTGTTGCTCTGTAGTGTTTTGGTTTTTTTTTTCTGAGCTTTGTTTGGACCTTCTGAATGGTTTTGCCATCATCTCTGACAAATGAAGTCTCACACTTTGGCTGTCATCAGTTAAAAGCACAGCACTACTTGTTTCTCCAACACCCACCTAGCCCTTGCCCTCTGCCAGTGAAGGTGCCAGCTTTGGTGGCAGTTTCTGTAATATGGAGAGTTTTCAGCTCCAAACTGGACAGACAAGTTAATTCCTTTCACATGGTCCACTGAACAGCCATCAGGTGGTGATAAATTTCAGTGCTGTTCACCGGCACTGGGTTCACTTTTGTAATTGTAAGTAACTGAAATATTGTAATGTTCTACTCTGAGCTTTATTATTGGCGTTTTATAGCATTTCCCCCTTTTAAATTGTAAGAATAATTTACCATGCTAGATATTTGTTAAAATAGAATGAAGATGTAATTTAACATATGACACAGTGTACTTATTTCACAAAAGCATAGAGAATAGTTAGTCTCTTCTTTAAAAGTCTGAAATCTAAAGTGCATAGAAAATGCCATGGTAAAAACCTTGTGGTAGATTATATGATATAACTCTTAAGATAACTCCTGTCACTGTGCTTTGATACTTGCCTTGCATTTCCTGTAAATTAATCTTTGCTTTCCAACTGTTAATCTATGGAACTGCAATGTAGAATATAAATGGGACCTTTTAAAAATAGCACAGTAATATAATGAATTAAAATGACAGTAAAGAAAAAAAAAATCTTACCGTTGTGCCAGAAATCAGTTCAATATGCTGGCTTAGTCTTTTTTAAATGAAATTGAATTGATGAAGTTAAATGCAGTTCTTGCACAGAAAAATATGTATGATAAATATTTATGTGGTCAGCACTTTAGAAGTAACATATATTCACCATATATCTCCATATGATCAAAACTTAGGGATACCATAATTATTTTTATGCAGGATACAAACAAGCATAAGATTGTAGTGAATGAAGAAAAGCAGAATTTTGTCCCATATAATCCTTATTTATTAGAAGGTAAGAGTACTCTGTCACCCCTTTTGTCTGAAAGTTTACTTAATTTTCAAGAACGTGACTTTATTTAATTAGACCTATAAATGGTCAGTAGAGTCATTCTCTTCAGTGATAATTTGTTATTTGTGTATTTTACACAAAGAATACATCCTATCCACACATTTGCACACAGGAGAATTCAAACAGGTGATATTTCTTTATGTTCTTGGCCCTCTGCTACTTAGCTCTCAGCTCAGAAATCTCTCTGAAGACTTTTCTGAAGGCTGTAGAGCATGTTCCCAGAGCTTCTATAAGTTCTCTCTGTATTTTCTGCTGCTTCTGTTGCAGTTTCTATTTCTCTCATTTGCTGAACCATTACTCAGCAAAATCTTCCTGACCATTGCAGAGTAACTCTGGTATTTTGTTTAGCTATCTTCTCCTAGTCCAGCACTTGATTTCTGTGGGGTTTTTTCCAGCCTTTGTAGCAACAGCAGTGTTACATCTTAATATTTTCAATGAAGCATGAGAGGCTCTATATTAATGTTTAACCTGTGTTCATCACTTTTAACATTGTGCTCATGAAAGGCATCGCAGAAAAGAGAAATGAGAAACAGCTGTAGAAAATATGGCACAAAACAAATACCACACGGAACCTAACACCGCATTTTTTTTCTGTACCAATTAATGGTTTCTATACCTAAAATGGATTTATTCACCACTTTTTGCAATTAATTCTTAGCCAGACTACTTCAGGAAAAAAAGGGTTTGCTCAGTATCATCTAATATCAATGCTCACAAGCATAGAGAGTAGCCCTCACAAATCCTAATGACTTTTTTGCACAGTAAAAGGCCATAGGATGGAGCCTTGGACTGTGGGTGCTGTTTATATGTTCAGCTGGGTTTCTTTATTGCTAGAATCCTCCATGGGATTTTGTTTAATTTGTATCATAGCTGCCCAGCCCAGGTGCAGATGTTGTATTTGGACTCAAATGCTGCAGTGAGTTCAAGTCTACAAGTTTTGGCAGAAACAATTTGCATAAAAAATTATGTGTGGGAGGGCCTTTCTTTGCTCCTGTGACTGGGTTTGGGGGTCTGCTGTGGTGGACAAGGGATATCCATTTGTAGAAATTAGAAAATAAGGCAAATTAAGCCCAAAGGTGGTGTTAATTGCCTCAATAGAATAACTATGAGTCTGTAATCTTCAGTGCTTATAAAGGTCTCATCTTGGATCAGTGGTGCAGTAGTAGCTAAATGACTGCTTCTCCTAAAAGTCAATGTGGTTGGAATTAATAAAAATTTAACTATTTGGAAATCAACCATCTGTTCTGTACCTGGACTCAACAGAGAGGAAGGTTCCCTCAGCAATGGCACATCTCACTGTACGTAGTGCCTGGAACACTCCCTTATATCCTAATATACTAGCTAAGACTGGATGCTTACCTTTAAGATGAGTTGTATCCCAGCATCGGTGTCTATTTACATGGCAGTTACAGAGAGCAGCTTGCTTGGTAACACAAGCAGTCTGCCAATTATCTATGTGATACACATTTCCAATATTCTGAATTTCAATAGAGGGGTAAAATTCTGCTTACCTCAAATGGGAGGCTTTGCACCAGAGCATTGTCGCTTAAGCCACTACTGTTTGTTACAATGGCAGGGCATGATTCTGCAGTCTGTATTGATTTAAGAACGTTGCCTTCGATTGTGGTTGCTAGTTGTTCTATCTGAGGTAACAACTAGCTTCTAGAATAACAGGCAACTGCAGGCAAAAGCTAGGAGAAATACTTTACAGCAGAGTAAGGTGTTCGTTGCTCTAGTCTTTTCGCTCTGTGTTATGTGATTGATTGTAATTTTGCCAATATTTTAGGGTTAGCACCTATTAAAATGCTTCATCTACCATAAGGCTTTTCTCTATGTTTGTATAACAGCTCTGAAGTTATTTGTTTGCAATCATAAGAATTGGTAAAAGGAGGAGGGTAGCGGGAATCAGAGCTGATATGTGAGGTGCCAATCAGCTTTTGGGTCATCATTTGCTATGACAGCAGTGCGAAGGAAGAAGAATGGTGGTCACAAATTTATTTTAATGTGTCCTGCAACCTTGTGATTGATTAGAGGAAAAACAGATTGTTTCATCCTTTTTCCACAATTGGATTTTCTGGTTAAATCCAGAACTGCCGAAGTGCAATAAAACACTCTCATGAAAGCAGTAATCTCCCTAAATCTTCAAATTCCCCCCACCCCCATTCACCTCATTTCATACACAAACACGGAACAAAATGATGCATAAAAGCGGCAAAACTGATTACCATCAGCAGAGTTTCCTTTTTAATGTATTAGACCTTTAATCTTTTCTTAAGTGTTGGCCATTAAAATTATTAAAGTACTTCCCCTCCTCCTGCCAATGTGTATTTTTTGAATGAATTGACTAGGATAGGTAAAAAATGTTAGTGCATTATTTCCACGCTCTCCTGGCATGTTTTTCCGTGTAAATTTTGCATTGTTTAATGAAGTTATCATCTCGTCACTTTTCTGCAAAGCCGGTGGCTTTTGTAAGCTGCAGGAACTGCTTCTCCCCTCAGCTCTTACCAGGAACCTGAGGGCGGAGGAAGGTCCACTGGGTGAAGATGAAGAGGCAGAAAGACCACTCTCTCTGAAGTCATCTGCTAGGAGTGGATATGCAGGCTTTTCAGAGCTACCTTTAGCTCTCTTTCAGGCCCATGGATCTAGTGAATGCTACTTAAGTCTTAAATAGTAAGAGCGTCCGCATCCAGTAGGTTAACTACCTGTTAAATAAGCATTATGACAGCTAATACTATAATTATTTGCACACTTCTGAAAGGACTGACTACACCACTGCAGGCTCCATAGGGGTGGTAGCAACAGCAGCAGGTTAGATAGGTCCTTTAGGTCCTTTTCTTTGCAGGATAAGTAAAATGGCTGGCAAA
>VZTM01037690.1:69766-103561 GCA_013400555.1 Jacana jacana
GATGTACCAAAGGGGTGAGGGGTTTCGTGAGACCCCTCCTGAGAGGTCTCAGGGAGGCACTGAATTTTCAGAAAGGCAGAGAACCTGGTTTTTGAATATCAGACTGCTTGAAGGAATCTCAATAATGGAGCTACCCCAAATCTTTCATAACATTTGCAAATACTGATCATTAATAAACTTAATGCTATTGATCCCAAATTAAGTATTACCCTGTATATCAATGAGGTTGGGGATCTCACATTAGATTTAAGAGCAAGTGACAAGCCTTTCTTCAACTTTTCATTTAGTATAAATCAAGTACCTACGACTGACAGAAATTAATAATGAAGACTTAAAATATGAATCATGGAAAATGAGTAAGTCTTTTACTAAATAGGCCATACACCGACCACAATGACTTCTGCTCTACACTGTCTGCTCTCCCTGGAGAGCAATGACTAAGAACTGGGTGATGTGGGAAAAATGTTTGGGTGTAGCAGCTGAGTTTCTGGATGTTGTGATCTGATCTTGTGAACACTTAAGCAAATGAGTAACTTCCCACGTTTGAGCAGTCCCGCTGACCACAAGTCACTACTTTATATCTTTGCAAACTCAGCAGCACATAAGTATTCGGCTTTCTCTACAAACAAAATTTAGTCATTTACTTTTCATTTGTAACAGTCAGTTTATCTGTCATTTGACTCAAAACAAGTAATGTTCTTATTTAAACTGGAACTGAGAATGTGTCCATCAGTCCGTTGACAATTAGCCAACCCAACTAACATAGTGTATGAGTTACAGTAAGCACACGTGAAAAGTTGCATCGGTCATTTATTTTGAGCAAGTATGCCAACTTGGCCCATCTTCCTGAATAGTTCACTTGTTTGATACAAGCAATGAAAGACATTCCACTTATCTTAATTGCTTTACTTGTGTCTTCCATATTCCTGTAATGGTTCTTGATCGTTAAGCCTTAGAAATTAAATGTATCGTCTGCTATCATTTCCACAGTTACCGAGTATGAGCAGTTGGGTAGTATCATTGATAGATATATGCTGGCCTTTCACTTTTAAAAGCCTGAAATTCAGCTTTTGCATTAGATTAAAAGTAAAGCAATGTTGGCTGAGTTAGTTTAGCTCCTGGCTGGCACCAGTAACAAAGCAACCAAACCGAACTGGCATTGTAATCAGTTATCACTAGCTGTATTGATAACTGCAGTTTTTGTGCAAAACTTGCACGTACATAACCTTGTATGTGATTGGAGAAAGTTTAATTTCAGTTAAAGCAGTTGCTTTCTCTCCACATGAACATCTTTGTTTTAGACATTTCTATAACAGGCAGGCATAACTAGTAAAGTTATGTGAAGGCAAGAAAGACTAGGTTCTTTAAATACAGTTGCAAAAAACCCACCAGCAGCCCACATGAAAATAGATCGTGCTTGTTCAGGCAAATACCAATTGCTAGGAAATACCAGAATTATTGTTGTACATATAAACTTTACATGGTTGTTTATACATATATATGTGCCTAAATTCCTTGTACCCTGGTACCTGAGGAGGTACAGAGTTGTGTTAGGGGAATTTTTAAAACCCTCCTCAAATACTCAAATTCTAGGACAGTTTTACAGGATTAAAGCCATGCATTACCATCCCTCTACCCACAACCCCCACTCTTGTCTTTGGAGATGCCTGCCTTATTTTAGAGTAATTATTTCAGAAGCAGCATATTTCCAGCACCTATAGTTCTGGTCCTGCCTGGTGGAAGCTCAGTGATATTGAAAAACAACGCAATGTTGGGACCTTTAATGGAAAGCTCATGGCACTCATGGTGACACAATGTTCCAGAGGAATTTCTGTTGGGAATTGTGGTCATTTAGGTGTTTCTGTGCTAGATTGTTCGAGTGTGAGTCTCATGGAAGGGTTTTTCAGCTGTTTGCTCTCTTCTGGTTGCCCTGTGCCACAGTTTTTTAAGTGCTCAGTTGTGTTCCATATGTGAATACACTTGAAATTGTTCCATGTTTTTCCAATTTATTTTAAAAAAAGGATGCTTTCACTGATTGGGCTGAGAGAGTGTCTCCACAATGAGTTGCAGCAACTCAGCTGAGGGGCTTGTAAATTGTGGTGGTGGTCAATATAGTGAGTGTAGGGCAAGAGGGAGATCAGGAACCTGTTAAGCTGGCTTTTCTGATGGAAAAAAGTTACCATGTGGAACAAATAATGCATTTTTACTTGTGCTCTCACCTGTAACTTTAATTTACATCTCTGAAGATATAATAGTTTACTGCTGCTTGAATAGCAGTCTCTCATCTACCTCATGAGCCCATTTTATCCAGACCTCAATATATCTGCAGGCAATCCGGTATTTCTTACCATTACCCTGTTCTTTAAGAAAGTGGCTGCAAGTTGTGAAGGCAGAGTGAAACCTGTACATTGCTTCCTGCTGATCAGATCTCAGTAAGAATTAACAGACCTTAGAAGAATTTCCCAGCAGACCTTAGTAGAGATTAATTAAGTACCCCTTCTCCACTGGATTAACCAAGACATACTGTTTCATTTAGTAACAAGTATTCTTGGATAATCAGAGCAGGCGCTGCAGCCTTTTCCTTGCCAGGCCATGGGCCCCACTGAGCCGGGCAGCCCTCACCCCATCCCCATACTGTCTCCATTCTATCCCAGGGGCTGCCTTCCTGGCTGGGCTGGGCCCCATGATGCCTGGGGATGGCCAGGCTGTGGCCATCAAGTCACTGTCCTTGGATCGGCTAATCTTGCCTTACTGGGGTCTGTGGGATGGGGCTTACTGGGGAGGGAAGGCATCACACCACACTGGTGGTCCTGTGTCCCTCACCATTCCAGGGTGCCCTGGTGCTGCCTCCTGGTCCAGTTCTACAGCCCTGGAGCAAAGCCTTCCACAGAGTGAGCCCTCTGATATCCACTATCATTAGCAAGTTAATAAATTTTGCTTTAAGGACAAACTGAGGCTGATGCTCTAAGCTTAGCTTCTCCAAACCCCTTTTACAGCTAATATTCCCTGTGAATGATGCTTGCAGCAGAAACAGGTAGAGACCTGAAAGAGCTTGACTGGAGGAGCTGCGAAGAGTCTCAGCACATGTTGAAGCCAGGGAACAGTGCTATTGATGATATTTGCCAATCCTTGGAAGACAATAAAAAGAAAATTATTTGTCCTTAGGAGTTCCTAGAGTTCCATAGGAACTTCCTAGGAGCTGCACAAGTACCCTGACTCCCCACCCTCCTGTCCTTGAGACCAAGTACGTTGATCTTCTCCTTGATTTCCAGTGCCAAGGTTGCACCTTCATCTCTCCTAAGTTTCCCTCTAGGCAGAAGCCAGGACAGAAAGTAAACTAGAGAAACAACATCAATTTTGACTGCCTTTGCTACTGGGTTCCTAGCAGGGAACCATCTGTAGAAAAATGTTTCCTCCTTAAACTCAGCTTACCCTTTCTAGCCACAATGTCACTACCAGGAGACTTTAATGAGGAGGTGAAAAGAGAGCAAGATGGCATTTCTCTGAGGTTTTACCTTTCTTTTTGATTCCTATTCGTGCTCATCTGTCTCACAGCATAAGAGAGCACAGAGGTCTCTGAACAGGCTACCTAGAAAATTCACTGTTGTGCACTGGCAACTGGAGAAAAGAATGTCTGATTCATCACTGTGCTGCTACCAAGCTGAGGGCAATATAATACCATGGAAATCAGCTGGGATGAAGCTGGAATAGAGCTACAGTGGATCAACACAGGATGAACAGTCATGTCGTTATATATATACACTTGAGCCCCTTGCACATCGGAAGCGCTCCTTGCACTGCAAAGCTAGTAAGCCCCAGTAAAACATACCTCTTTGCACAGCATGCCCTGCTTAGAACAAAAACTTGTAGGAATCCCAGGTTTGTGTAAACAGCCAGGTTTTCCTTTGCAGAGCTGCAAGCTTGTAATGTATCGCTTCTGACTGTCTTTATTCAACAAGAATAATGTCAACTGCTCTTCTGGCAGAAAAAAAATGCAGACTTTGACCACACATTAACCCCATTAGTATGGTGTTAACTTTTGACTTTAATTCTCACACAGTGTTAGGGATATTTAAAAACAGAATAAAGTGAAAGGAAATGTTAAACACATTCCTCTTTCTCTTGAAAACTGGAATGATAATTAAATGTCATGAGGTGGCTGAAAGAGTTTCATGTCTCTGTGTCTTGCATGGAGTGTTACTGGAGGTAACCTGGGCAACTTGCAAACAATTGCTGAAAAAAAAAAGGAACATGTAAGAAGCTTTTAAAAGGAATTGCATATGTACTTTACCACATGAAGTCCTTTCAGGTGGGTATTTTATGAGGAGTAAAGCTATTACTTCAGTTACACATTTATTATTTGATGAAAATAGAATGGTGATCAGAATAATATAATAAAAATAATCTCATTAATTATTACATTTCCTACATTGCAATTTATGCTAGCACTTGACATACAAAAAAAATCTTTCTTAATAAACACTTCATAGAAACATAGAATCATAGAAACATAGAATGGTTCATGTTGGAAGGGTCCTTAAAGATCATGGAGTTCCAACCCCTCTGTTGTGGCCAGGGACACCTACCACTACACAACTTGCCACTATTACTTAAAGCCCCATCCATGCTGGCCTTGAACACTTCCAGGGAAGGGGCATCCACAACTTCTCTGGGCAGCCTATTAAACCTTTGATAGGGGAGTAAATGTCCTAAAGAGGTGTAATTTTGATCTTTGAAAGGCTATGTACACTTCCTCCAGAGGTTTAATATTTGGCAGAATGTAACTTGCAGCTTCAGTTGCGAAAAGTGTCTGAGAAAATTAGGGGGCATAAATTTCTAATTGCATAAAACTTACAATAGCCAAATGATAGTTGCTTCCAACAGGGAGATTACTATAACAAAAGCCAATACTCTGACTTCCCAAGATTGCAAGATTGTAGATGGATAAACATGAGGCATACAAAGAGAGTTGTGCTCAGCACTCTCTTAAGGTAAACCTGAATTTTATTTTTCGATGGTTGCATATATTTACTGAAGGAGAAATGTGGAGTCAGCTGCAATTGCATGAAGAAACCGTTATATCCTATGGGTAGTAAACTCCAAATAGGCCCCAGGGGACTGATTGGAAGTTACCTACAGTTCTCTCATTATCACAGCACTTTGCGTCTCTGGTGACTTTTGTCATGGTAAGCAGATTGCAGAGGAGTGAGTGCAGGATGAAAAAATCAAAGTACACGAGCATATTTTATGAGATGCCCACACTTCATCTACTTCAATGAAACACAGGAACAAACAGTCTTAACTCTTCAATAGCTCTAGTTATTTGTTCTTCCTGCTTTGGTGATACCTCATTTTAACAGGATTACCCCACTGTGTGTATTTGTAAGTACTATAAAAATATTAAAAAAAAATGATTTGTGCACAAAGTATTCTAATTTCCCTTACTAATTGAATGGTAGAGGGTAAGCTTGAATTCTTCAAATAATGTGCACAAGACCAACACATCCAACAGAGGGACAGATAAGGCACTCTAGCTTTCTGAGACCTTTTCTGAGATGTGAGAATGTTTCCATTGACTCTTTAGCTAATCACCTTGGTCATACTTTCTGGTGCATGTTGAAAGCCATGCAGAAGGCATCTCCATATGATGCTGGGTACTGAGGCACTGATGTCTTGCATCTTGGCATGTTGCTGAAGGTTAAGCTCAACTACAGGAAATGCAAGTGGTCAGCATGGACGTGCTAAGACTAGAGTTTGTGAGACCAGTATGCTCTCTTTCATGTTAAAGAAGATCTAGCCNTTGTTTAAGCTTTATACACACTAGGAGCAGATTATGTTATTTGGATGTTAAAATTAATGCAGTTCTTTGTTGTCAGCCAACATGAAATGTATTGCTGGGATTTCTCTGAAGTTTCACATCACATTTGTTGTAAATTATTTTAAATAACAGGGATAAGAAACATGGTATAATGCAGCACAAGAATTTTAGCTGAGATAACACACAAATAATGGATGTTTCTTTACAGTCACAAAATTTGTTACAGCAGTAGAATTTATATTTTAGTAAATGAAATATTAGGCTATATTCAGAATATCATTGTATTAGACATTGTAGAAATATACTGTAACTGATTGTCTGTGTCTTGGAGCTATGATCCAAGAGCCTTAACAGAAAAAATAGCTGCGGAAAGGAGAAAAGGGTGACAAAAATATCTCAACAACTAGAGTGCTGTTCACAGCCAAGTATAAAAGCAATCGCGCCATTTCTGATGTTGTCTTCTCTTCATAGGTGCCAGATCAAACAATGTGATGAGTAAGAATTCCCTTTGCTTCCTTTCTCTGACCAGAACTGTACCAGACATTACCACTCAGAGAAAGGCTACCTCACCATTTAGTTACCTGAATGAAATATGCCTGGCTGAAAGATGAACATGCTTCCTACGTGCAAACCAGCAAACTTCATTGTAAAGGTTTATTTCTGTCATTGGTTTCTGCTGCAGTTACTTTCAAAGACCAAATATAAACATCTATCACTTAATAGCCAAAATGCCACAAAAGAAATTTAGAAACTAAACCATTGTGTGTATATACATATATATATAAATTGATTGAAAAATGCAGCTAGTTCTGTATCTTCGTTCTTTGGAAATTCCTGGAGAGCAAATGTTGACCACAGAAGAAACACTGGGCAATCCCTAACTTGCACAACTCTCTTAAGGGCTAAGGAAAATGGCAATAGTGATTGAATATGGTAAAAGCTGTGAACATGGTATTAAGTTGTGGCTTGAGGCTGTCTTTCCTGAGGTCATGTATTTCTTGTTTATTTTCCATAGCTTTTCTGTTACTTCCTTGCATTTAGAGGAGGATTAAGTAAATATTATTCAGGGTTCATATTGCAAATAAAAGGCATTGCAGTTAAAAACTCTAGGCAAATACATGTTCTAGAAATCAGCTTCCACATAAAAGCAGACAGTTTATGCATATCCTTCATATGATTGTTTAACCCTAATATTTTTTCTCTATAAGGTTAATATTTTGTTTCATTTTACCTCCCATAAATTCTTGAGAAGCACATCATAAAAAAATGATAAGAGGTATCCAATTTCCCACTAAGAAGTCAGCGAAGTCATTGCGAGTCCATTGGGTTATCCCAAGCACTGATTTCATAATCCTACTTGGAAACATGTCTTTGTTCCCTTCATTAGCATGAATAATTAGTAATTAATAGGAGAAATGTGCAACAGCAAAGAGGGTGGTGCAGAGGACTAGACTTTCCAGCCCTTAACTATCTGGAGATCCCTCTAAGTGCAAAAAAAAATACTGTTAATCCAGTCTCCTTTCTGATTCTTCTCTGCCCTCTTTTCCACAAACACTTTTCATGAGACCATGCTCTGAATCCACAGCCTCACCAGCTATTCATAGCCATGCCTGTTCTGTGGCAAAACGTTACTCACGTTGAATCAATCACATTGAATCACATTGAAGACAATCCCCTCACAATGAATGTGTCACAACCTGCTGCTAGTAGCCCCATGCACTCTGACACAGAGCCTCTCCTGGTGCCAGGAGATCTCAAGGAGCCCCAGACCGTGATATGGTACAATGCGTTGTCCTCGTCATGTTTATGCCTTCACAATGGGACGCTGCTTAGCAGGGATGCTGCAGATTCTTCAGCTCAGTGTGCTCTTAATCACAACATTCTCCTCCAAAATACCAATGTAAGAACATAAACTATAAATAAAAGCAGTGCAACGAGTGGAAAGCAACATTTATTTTCTTGATTTTTTTCTCTTTCTCCTGCTCACTTATTACTTCTCACCAGGTACTCCCTATTCCATCTTTACTCCCGTGCTTTTTCATATCTTTCCTCTACCTTTTCTTCCTCAAAGATGCCCATTTTTTATGAAGTACTACTGTAAAAAGTATTGCCCCATAAAAATAATTCAGTGTATCTTGCTATTAGTCTGTGGATCAGTTACCAAGGAGCTATGTTTATATGACAAAACTGATAAGGAGTCAACTTACCAACATGAAAAGAGGCTGGCAGCAATCAAAGAAATCTGAGAAGCCATTTTAGAGAGAGATGAAGAAGAAATAAGAACAAGTTGGTTTCCTGAATGGGAGGAGATTCCACAGCTTGGAGGAGGGCCGCATGCAGGAGGGAGAGAAAGAAGGAAAGAACCTGGAAAACCTGGACCTCAGCCCAAAGTGTTCTGAAGAAAATGGAGCCACAGAGAAGCTAAAGAAAACTCTGATTGTTTATGTGGCTGGACATTTGGGAAAGGGAAGTCCTAGATTTAGCACTACTTTATGAGATTTTACTCATGCGGGAAGCTGCATATTGGAGAAGGCAAGGAAAGAGTGGGCTGGACTTCACTCAAATCAAAGGCAGTTTTGAATTGCATTGGTCCAACATGAAACTAAACAGAGACATCTGACTACACAGCTTCTCCTTCTTTCTCTCTTGTCTTCCATAACCTGCCTTGTCCAAACTGAGAGAGAAATTAATTGGTTATTAACCATTAATGGCCTTTTCCTTGGGTGGATCTCATATGTCTGGGTTCAAAGGGTGTGGATGATCCTATCACTGAGCTAGTTTGCCCCAGGCTTGTTAATTGGAGTCTATTGTTACACTCTGGAAGTTGAGAGTGGCTAAGAAGCACTTAGATCCACTTGTGTAGAAGTGGTTGCTGGCTCCAATACAACCAGAAACGAAAAATAAGCCAGGACCTGTAAGTCAGTCAGTAGTATACAAGTGGTACTCAAAACCTGGATATTGCTATGGGCTCATTTGGCATTTTGAATAAGCTTCTAGCTAGTAATTGTTTAAACCTTTAAACCTGTGGAAGACATGCTGAACAAATTTTTGTCCCACATTGTTCTTTCCAGTTCTCTCTCAGTAGATTGCTTTCTGAGAATCCATAACCACAAAAATCTGCTTGCTTGCTGATATTTTGTAGATGTGCATTTCTGACCTTTCAAATCCAGGGCTAAGCAAGTGGCCTTTTCTTGCCAGAGTGAACCACAGGGTTCATGCATGCAGCTTCACAGAGTCCCAACCCTCTCAGATGTCTGCGTACAGGATGGAAAGACAAATTCTTTAACCTCAAGAGTGGTCTTGCATGAACTAGAAGGTTGTGCTTCTGACTTCTTCTTCATTATCAGTAGGCCCAGTTGATCTAGCTGATCAAAACTGGCAACTCCTTTGCTTGGTATCTTTATGACTATAGTTATTTAGCACTTAACATTTCTTCTGCCAGATTTGGCTCCATATGATCGCACTTCATGCCAACATGAAATACTTTATTAGGAATTCGTAAGTACTGCAGCCAATACATTCCAAAATCTAGCCGTGCTGCTTCTGTCTAAGTTCTTGTCTAAGTTCTTTGCATTTTTTATTTGTTTCTACAAATCACCTCCTTTAACCTTGACAAATGTGATCTTGCCCCACTGATTTTCATTTGGAATGCTTCTGTTCATCCTAACCTGCCCCTTTAGCCCCATCATCACTTCTTCCATTGTTGTCTTACCCTCCTTGGGTATATTTGTCCATGTTCTCAAGTTGCTTCCTAGTGTGTCTATACTCTGCCTACTACCTCTTTGTAACAAGGCATTCATATGTCTCCACCAAAGCACACTTTCCCCACTTCAATCAACCGTGATGCTAGTCTGCTTCACCTTGTTTGGTGGAATTTCAGACCTGCACCATTTTACTTTTACTACCACCTTTTGTACTTGAGAGGAGTTCCTCATAAACATCTCTCTGAAGACACCTATTTAATATCCACTGTTGTACTTCATGTCTGTATCTAAGCTCTCCCTTGCTACTAATGTTACCTTGATAGTTATTAGAATATTAATATGATGACTATTGTTTAGCGTGATTTCTTTGTTCTTTCTTGCCTCATGTCAGATAGTTGCCATAAATTGTTTGCATCATGGAGTAAATGTTTGCCTAGGTTTTCTTGGCATAAAAACCTAGCAGCAGAAAACTTTTCCTAACTCATAGGAATAGCAAATTCAGTTACAACATCAGGACCAGTTCTGTTTTTCTGGCTCTAAAGCAGTAGCTGAATCCAATTGATGTGATTAGTATTAAATCGTCCGGATGCCTGTTGGAAACTCAAATGAAGAGTTTCAAATGCTAAGTGACATTTGTTATCAATTATAGAACACTAAAGATTTTCCTATTTGGACTACTAAGCAGATTTTACTCAACGTTCTCGCATATCGTCTTTCATAGTGAAGCCATTCCTGTTACATTGCATTTGCCCAACAATTTCTGAGACATTGTGATCTTTTTTCATTCGTTAGTCATATCTTTATTTTCACCCTGACAATACGTATTTTTCATTCCTGAAACATATCCATGCTCAAAATTTAATACACAGATTTGCTCCCACCTTTAATTTTTAAATATTTTTGTGTCTTAGTATTCTGCAAGGTACACAGTGAACAATCCTCAGTTATGCTAAGGCTCTTTTTTTTTCCAACCACTCTTCTATCTAAAAGGATCTTAAACTTTATGGAAACAGCCCCTTGAGAATAACTCCTGCACGAAAAGCCCTGCAAGCAGCACAAGAGCTCTCACTCCCTGGCCCTGCTGTCAGGGGGGAAATATGAAGACAGGAATTTGTTGTGCTGTACAAGTTCTTTGCTTTGCATGACTGTTAGTAGGTCATGGGAATCAGAGCCCTTGGGTGCCTCAAATTCATGGCACAAGCATATCCAGTAGAGTGCAGAAAGTACAAGTGTTTCACGCTGAGAAACATGCACATGTTGCTGTCAGGTCCCAAGTTAGCTGTTACAGACTTTCCTTATTATGATTATGTCCTTTCAGTAAAGCTGTCATTTGTGGAGTAATTTTCACAAGTCTAAAACTGTCAACATAGAGGTACCCACTTTTTGTATTCTGAAAACGTGACAAGGCCTGCATTTGCTTCTTACATTGGCTTAGTTGGTGTAATGCATCCATACTATTCAGGCTGCACTCAGTACACCATTATTTTCTAATAAGCAATCACAGTTTTTTAAATTTAATGAGAAATTAAAGGTGTAACAATTTAAGGTATGCCCAGATTTGTTACTGTGACTGTAGCTAACTTAAAGCTCTGCATATGATCTACATTTATTTTCTGCTAATTTCAAACTCTGTGATTTGGAAGCACTTTTGCCAGGCTTTATAGTCTGTGTGGTTATTGTGCGTTTTTCCAGCAAGCCTGGCTTAGAAGACCATCACCCTGTAAGAAAATCTACAAACGTAACAGATTTAAAACATAGAAATTTGTCTTGGCTGCTCCATCATATTCCCTTTAGTCCTATTTGGATTCATTTCTAGCAGAGAATAGTGCTGTCATGCATCCAAATACCATGATGGTAGGTGCATACAAATCTTTTAAATGAAAATAACCAATACACGCTGCGGTCAGTGGTAGAAAAATATTGAATAAGGATTATATGTTTTGGCCAATGATCACAGGAAATTTTCTAATGAAATGTTATGTGGTTTGTAAGATCAGTGGAAAACAGGGTTAGGGGGTAGAATCTGGGGAGGGTGTTGGTTTAAAATTTTGCCTAAAGGATGGGTATGCAGCTGCCAAGACAGAACTTTGTCTGTGGGCAAAGACAGTAGGACTGATATTGGAACCTGTTGGCCCATAGCACTGACATGTTTGCAAGCAATATTATTCTGTCCCCCAGCAGAGTAATTAATATTATGTATGAAACACACAAATGAAAATTATGTGTCCCCCCCAGTCTCACTGTTTCCCAAGAAAATTCTATTTTGATCTGAGCTACCTGGTGCAGGAGATCCTGCTGTCAGAAGAAAGATCACCAATTTTGAACATTTTTTTTTCATATAGTACCAGAATGCATATGCAGTAGAGGCAAACTGTGATTGCACAGGCAACCTTGATTGTGTCATTTTCCAACTTTTGAGTACTTTACTTTGCAGCTTCAATTTTAATTATAGTGAAATTATATAATTTGGATGTGTTATTTCTGAGGAATATTTTAAGGTAAGGTTAAAATTAATTATAATTTGTATATGTGATGCATATGAGCAAGTAAAGAAAAAGGGTTAAATTCTTTAATAGTTTTTTTCTCAGCTGAAGCAGAGGAGTGTTTTAGAGGAAAAAAAAAAACACTTCTGAAGCTCAAGGGTGTTTCCTTTGCAGTATATCAAAGCCTTACAGCAAACAGCGAAGCTGTGAGAGATTCATAATGGACAAATCACAAGGCTCTTTTATCATGGAGAGTATTAACTAACCTAACTACTAGGGAGGATACCTGTTTCTCTATAATGGTCCTGTGAAAGACACCTATGTTACTTGAAAAAAGAATAGCAGGTTAGTATGCATATTACACTACTAAAAAAATTACTAAAAGCTTCTAAAAATCAGGGTGTCAGTTTTGTTGGGAGGAAAAACCCCTGGAATCTCTTGCAGCAGCCCTTAGGAAACATAGCTCCAGGATATGGGTATAAGAGCTTTAACCTGCTGGATCACCAGAAAAGAGAGATTTAAGCCCGTTTAAAAATCAGTATGAGGCATAGCCAAATTAACAAAAGCATGCAGTGGTGATTTTCTGCCAGCACGTGTCACTGGTATCCTAGACAGCTCCCTGTTTGTCTGCCCTGTGCATACCAGGACACCAGCCCTGCCACACAGTGGGAATGTTTTGGGGCAGTTCACTTAGACAGGGGCCAGCTTTCCATTTCCAAGGTCAACTGGTGACCCAGGAAATAGCTTCATAAAAAGTGCCACGCCACCGGCAGGCCAATCTGCCCCGGGAATCTTGGCATTACAAGTACCATGTGCTATTTTTGCCCGTCCCTTGAGCAACAGAAATAGCAGCAACAGCATGTATCCATGCCTGGCAGAACCGGGCAAATGATGCGTCTGCATCGTGGCTTGGCAGCGGCTTTCTGTTCACAGTGGACCATGTAGAGAAGGCAGGAGGCAAGAGGCAGCAAATGGGAAGCATGGACCAACAAAATAGTTGCAGCAGGCACAGGTGTTTTCTACAAGAGCTTATCCAAGGCAAGGAAGAGAAATGTTAGGCTATTCCCAGCAGATCTGATGTGTAGAGGTGTCCAAACGAGATGCTTTTGGTCTGGGACTTTGTGCTGGCTAGACTGCAATGCCATATGCTGTAATTGTTGCCTGTAGGCCAAGGTCTGATGCCAATGTCCGGTAAGAAAGAGATGCTACAGAGCTCTGGAGCCTGCACTGAGAGGTAGGCAGTCACTTTGGGTGAAAAATGGATAAAGATGGAGTGGTGAAAAAGCTTGCAACCTTGTTGTTCCCATGCTGATAGAGAATGTATCTCCCATTGAAGAGTCATCAGGTCAACACTCCTGAGATATACTAACTTCTGCCTTATATGTTGTGCCTTGTAGAAAGCCGGAGATGTTATAAGAGTTAGTGACCCGACAAAGCTTTCTGGAAAGGGTTAAGAGGTATTTTTGTATGTCATATAGCCAGCAAGTGTCTTAAAGAAGTGACTCATTTTTCTCAAGAGTTAAGAAAATCAAAGGAGTTAAGAAACTCCGAAACTCCCTGCATGGTGGACAGGTGAATTTCTGTTTTGTTGCTTGTGCTCAGAGCTGTCTGGATTGTTGACAGGTGTTGTTTGCCTCATGGTAATTTTCTTCTTAATTTTTGTGTATATCTAAAGTTATTAATTTCCAGTGAAATTATGCCTTTTTTAAAAAAACTCAAACAAAAATAGTATAAATACATTTCTGATGTTGTCACCTTCCCCCCTCCCACCACCCTCACCCCCAACTGAAAAAAAATGATTAAAAAACTCCAAACAAAAATCTGAAAACAAGGGGAGAATTCTAAAAGAAATTAGAGGGAGTGCTGACCCCTGTAACTAGTTACAATAGTTCTAATAGGGATGTATTTCTAACCATGTATGCATGCAGTAAGGCTATTGCCCAGTCTAGATTCCTTTGCAAGCAGGTAGGAGAACTAGGATCTTCTGTGCAGGAGTTTCTAACTAGTAGGAAACAGGGTAGGTTTCTTCCAGACTTTACTGCCCTAACCATTCCATTTTACATGCAAAATGTAGATAATTTTTTTGGTCAAGTTACTTATTCTTTATATTGGTTTTTATGTTGCTCAAGTGAGATCACACACAGAAGTTTTAGCCCACCATGACTGAATCTCTGTAAGCACCAATTAAAAGGATCTGGGACCTGACCTGAGCAAGCTGAGACCCCTTGTAGTCCATGCACCTTCTGGAGTTTCCTTTCTGTGGGCACCAGGCCAGAGATGGGGACCAAACACTTAACATTTCTCCCCAGTACTTGGACCATGGCTGCAATTTGTGCCTGGAGCTGGAAAGCATTTCTGAGTCCCACCAGGCTCTCTAAGTTGGTCCCTCCCCCTCCTCTCAGTCCTGAATCACTTGGGCACCAGTATCCAATAGCACTTTTTCCAGGGCAGGTACTGCCTGATCTAAAAGGGAGAGCTAAGCTCCTGATCATGCCTCCTCCCTGCAGGGTCTGGGCCACTCCGGCCTCCTGACATGACTCGTGCCTGGACTGCACAGCCCCAGTTGCAGACACCCCCATTCCTGATGCTAGCATGGGGGTGGGCCTCGGAGCAGTGGTAGGCAGCTGTGCGTAAAGTGGAGCCAGGGAAAGTGGGGAATGAGAGGGAGGAGAAAGAGGTCACATCCCCCTTGGCTGTCCTGCTAAATCCACACCTGAGTTTCATTATGTTATTGCCATACAGCTGACAACTAATTATGTAAGCTCACAGAAGACTTGGACTTTTGAACTGAAGAGCAAAGGTCAATTTTTGCTACTAAATCAAGGTGGCGGAGGAAACATATGGTCCATGGTTGATCCCTCCTCCCTTCCCCAATTTATTAGAAACCAAGAATTGATTTTAGGGATTTGCATTTCTTTTCTTTGCGTTTGGTATTTGGGATCAGTTACATCTTTTTTAAAAATCCAAAACCCCACACATAAAAACCCTGGCAAACCTCTAACACAGATTTCTATTTATGTTACTGATACTCTAACTTTTTTTACTTCAGAGAGCATTTTGAGCTGTAGTCTCTGACAGTGCCTTCTGTTGAACTCTGCTATTGTCCTTCCTTGCAATCCCTCTAGGATTTACTAAATTTTCATCCTCTATTCATATTCCATTGAGATTGCTTTTGGCTCACATCCTGCACTAACATGGTCAAGAAATGCAAACATAATAGGAAAAAAAACCCCACAGGTGAGCTAAAAGTCCTTTTCTGGGTGATTTGTATGCTCTTTCCAGCCGGCTGTAATAGCATCACATCTAAGTGATAAGGATACCACTAAATTTGCTTTAATTAATGTCAACTTTACAGTTATAAATCATTATTAATTCTCACATTGGTTTTTGGAAATGGCCTACATTTTTTTGGCCACTGCTGCAGTTTGTCTGGAAATTCTCCCACTCATGGACCTTTGCTTGTTCTTCTTACTCCTGTCCTGCTGTTTTCCCTGTCAAGTGGAGTTTCCATCTGGCTTGAATGTATGCATAAAGCTACTCTCACTTCTTGAACAATGACCTAACTCCCCTTCTGTCTGTGTCTGGCCTTTTTCTAATTCCAAAGGTAGATGAGGTGTTGGAAATTGCTGCAGTGCTTTCAAGAGACAATATCATTGATCAGCAATTGTCTTTCCCTATTAGTGCATTGCTGCAATTCAACAATACTACTGATGTTTGTGGAGGAAGGCCGAGCACATCTCTAATACGTCTATATACCTAAAACTATTCCTTTTAAATGAAATATAGCCACTGACTTGACTGGGACTTCCTGCTTCCAGAAGTATTAATGAAGGTGAATAAAATATTCAAATTATTTAACAGCTCATGTGTTTTAGTAGATGTTGACTTTCCAGTGACTATTTATCAGTCCTTTCTTTAAATCCATTTGGGAGCTTGGACTAGTTTGTCTTCCCTGTTTTATACATATTGACAAAATTCACTTCTGCCGGAGGGAATACATTCTTTAGAAAGGTTGTGATTCTCTTATGGTTTCAATTTTGATTCCTATATACACTTCCCTTAGTTAACATTATTCAGCCTCCCTGTTTGCTGTGTCATTTGTATGCAGACGATATTCGGATATCCTCTTAGTCCCTGCAGAGCCTACAAAGAAGTTTGATGTTTTGTGTAATTGCCTCTGTGATATTTAATCACGGGTAACTTCAAATTTTGTTAAACTTAACACAGACAAAACTAAGTTGCTATTGATTAGTTCACTGGCGCAGAGGTCTCAGGTGTCATCTGTGGTAGTTTCCATTTGTGGTAGTTCTTTTATCCTTCAGATAATGCTTGTGACCTTGGGGTCATTGTGGATTCGGTGCTTTCTTTTGAAGCCCACATCAATCATGTAATTAAAGTGTCTTACTACTGTCTTTGGAATCTAGCTGGGCTGAGACCTATGCTCTTTCTAGCTCACTTGCTAAAACTTTAATCCATATTTTGTTTGTCTGACTTGACTACTGCAGCTCTTCCCTATGCCCTCCGCTGTTTGCATTAGGGATACAATCTAGCTATTTAGGAACATGCAGTGCAACACTCCTGAATTAACAATGCTCGTTGACTTCCATTCTAAGTAGAGGATTTATTTTTAAAACATGGTTAGACTCTGGGTATCACTTGGCTTCTTCTTAGCTGGGGGCTTTTCATGATATTTCATTTCACAGAATACTCTTTCCAGACAGAGCAGTAGAATTTTTACAGGAATCATATCAATTCACTCTGTTATTTTTCAACCTGTTTCTCAATGTGGATGGGTTTAAAGCATTAGAATTTCAAGACTGCTGTCACTTCATATTATTAAATGCTATATATTTGGCAAGTTGCAGCGGCATTGGTTATGATTCCATTACAATCCTGTTTTCACTTACTCGTCACTTTGGGGGCTAATGTTTTCCAGAACAGTGTCTACTAAAAAATGACTCGTTTCTGTTTCAGTAGAATTTATTTGAAGCATTCCATTTCTCAAATAGATGGTTTTGCCTATACAATGTCATAGGCCACACTTTGCTCTCACTTATGTCTACGGAGTTCAGTGGCATTGTACAGGATTAACAGAAGCCTTGACCATGATGGACAGTTGTAAGACTTTTTTAAACAATTCAGATAAACCAAAAGAAGTATGTATGTAAACACTTATTTGAGGCTAAAATTTAACTTGATTTAGTTCAGGCTGATTCCCAGTAGTCTTAAGTCATACTGAAAGTGAAAATAAATGTGAAGCAGCCTATTGTCCTGGTATAAAAATCATGTTATTTATTTGCATTTTTGAAAGTTTAATCTGTAAACACAGTTTAGCAGCAGGCTGCTGCCACATGCACCTAATATGGTTCATGCCCCTTCTAAAAGATGAAGTACTTTAGGTGGAGTATGCTCTGACATAAAGCGAGTAAAGGTAAAACCTAAAAAAAGTAATTCATGGAAAGACAGGACAACTATTACCTGTATTTGAAATTATTCTCCTTAAAATCTCTTGAAAGAAAGAGTAACATGGAATACAAAGTGGATTATCAACCCCATGCATGCCAGGGTATAGAGGCAATGTACTTCTGCCATATTACTTGACACTAAGAGTCATTCCTGAGACTACAAGAGTCAGGATAGCATTCGAATATCACAAAAATGGCAGTGGAACAAATATTTTTTTTTGCAGTTAGGTTCTGTAAATAAGTGCCTCAAAGTATTCGTGAATATTGCTACACACGGTCTCAGTATTTATCGGGCAGCCAAATGGGTGAATTTCATGGCAGCGAGCTGCTACAGGAAAAGTTCATTTACAGGGAGTTAAGTGGAGTAGCCTAATGTGTGCCTTTGCTATGATGCTTTTTGTCTACGTGCCCACCTGTAATCCAAGGCAGTATAGGGTATACTTAGATGTGAAAATCAGTTGTATGGGATAAACAATGTTTTATTTATAGCAAGAACATTAATATACAGCACACTATGCACTACGTGCAAGGATGGTCTAATGGTGTTCTGGAGCAGCTTGTTCCTAGCTGAAATGTGAACTTTCATCGCTGACAAAGAAGTACTGGAACACTACAACTTTCTCTGAAGTTGGATGCTCTTCCTGAATCATTACAAAATTGTCTGGCAGTCCCTGTAAGTGTTAATTGCTGCAATGAGAAGACAACCTACCTCTCTAATTAGAAAGTAAACTGGTCCAAGGAAAGGAAATGTCTGAAGCTTTCCCTGTTCCCCTAGAATGGATCCCAACAGTGAATAGATTAAATTTTCAGTACCTGAACAGCACTTCCTGCTTTTCTTATGACCATCTGCAGCCTCTGGAGGCTACTGGACTTGGAGAAAAAGAGAGCTGTCCTCAAAATGCAAGGAATAAAGGAAACCTAAGGTTATGCAAGAAATTTTCCAGGCAAGATCTTGAATGGGAAGTTATTCCAAAGTCTCTAGAGAAGTTCAGGTTTTGTATCAAAGATGCAAAGCTTCATTTAAGGCTTGCGTAAGCAACTGATTTTTTTCAGTTCTCCCACAAATGCAGCTAATTGATTTTAACAGGCCACACATTTGCTCCAGGGTTGATAATAAAAGAGCAAGAATTGTTCCAAAACATTATTCTAAAGATAGCACTCACTTTAGGAGCATTGCAAAGCTAGTTTCTGTCCTTTCCACCTGGGCTCAAAATGTTTGTGAAAGCCATTCCAAAAAGAAAGAAGTTGCAAACTTTTTCTACCACATAATGTAAGGGTCAAACACAAAATGAAAGGGGATATAACATGAAGAAGTATTTGTTCTGCATTATGATGTTCTGCTTTTTGGCAGCAATGGAAGTTCAAAGAGAATTGCTTTATCTCTAATATGGACATGAGTAATAGGTGGCAGAATGTACTGAGACTTATATAGGCAGATTTATGAGGCATGCCAGAAAACAGTGGCCCGCTGAGTTTATTTAAAGCCATAGAATCAGAACAAGTCTGCATCAAGGACTACAGCATTCATTGCTCTCCTTGCAGTAAAAGCGTCGCAAGTTTGCAAGGGTGAGTGCGGCACCACTGCCTCTGCCCAGAAGAAATTGGAGCCACTCAGGAATCTCAAAGGCTGCAACTACTAGATGAAAGTTCTTCTTGAGGGAGAAAGCAGACTTTGGTTTTGATGTAAAACTCTCTGTTGTAAGTCTGTTTGTCTTAGTTGACTGTACAGTGAAACAAAACTACAAACTTCATTACAATAGATTTTTAAGATGGTTCACTCACTTTGGTCAAATTTAGATACTTGGCATTTAGTCTGTCAGCACTTTGATGTTTATATCCTCTAGTTAGTAAAAAAAAGTTCCTGTGACTCCCAAAAACATGCCCTAGGAAAAAAGAAGAGAATCAAAGATTGCACGGAAATTGTTCTCCCCCACACAGACTGTGTTAAAGGTATTTTCATAAGTACAAGCCTCATATACTGACATGTAACACCCACAGCACCAATTTATGAGACACCACATGAAAGAAATAAGTTTCAATTTAATTTTCTACTTTAGGGAGTTTAGGCTATCTGTCTAAGACATCAAAGCAGCCCTCCAGTCTTAAGTCAGACAAGTGAGGTTTGGAGATTCACAGAGCATCACAGACAACGCATCGCCCATTGCGAGCATGAGAAAAGAAATTCTTTGCACATCTAATGACTCTCAGATGCTCCTCAGATATTAATGAGATTGAGAGGAACAATGTTCATCGAAGAAGATCTATTCACAATTTACTGATAAGGAAACTAAAGCATTATTGTAATAAGCAAGATTTCAAAAATCAGTCTCTGATTTTGCAGGCACTGGTAGTTGCTTTCCATCCTGAGCCAGGCAAGGTAGAAAGATGTCTGTGACTTTCCAAAAGAAACTCATTTTGTGTTCCTGTTCCATTAAGCATGTCAAGTTGTCAATAGCCGAACATTTTGCAGAAATATATGTTTAGATGAACATTTGCTAAAAAAAAAGGTCACTGGAAATTGCCTTGCTTCCTTCCTACAAGAACCCAGATTTCTAGGGCTGAGATTTCTGTAGCAGTCTCTCTGTATGGGTTTCCACAGATTTAGCAGCCCACGATTTTTTAATGTTCCTGCAGTTTGGGATCTCAGAAACCCAGGCTGTCATGGAAGTTTTTCAATATTTAAATTCTCCTGTTTCCAGAAGCTTGGAGACATTCAGCTAACAACTAGAAGAGTGAAACGGCTCAGTTTAAGCTTGAAAGGCTTTTGGTCTTCTAAGAGCAGCTCAGTAAGAAGCAAGGAAAACAATTAGTTAGCTAGTTAGAAAACTTAAACTTTAGTTTTTCTTAATTATTTGTTGGGGTTGAAAATATAATTTCTGCAGGGGAGTTTAGCATGTGTAACTTTTTTTCCAGTGATGAACAAAGAATTTTGAAATACTGAAATTACTTTGCAGAACAGAATGGTTCAGTTTCAATCTGCCCTTCCTTGTTGCTGCTCAACCTTTAGGGAGATCTTGGATTCTCCGCTTTCTTTCTCCAAGTAATGACTGACTTTTGAAAATACTGAGCACTGAAAATGGTGAGCATCAAAAATATCAAGTGAAATCACTAGAACTTCCTATTTCACCTCTCAGGTGTACATGAGAAGTGTGTGAAAGACAGGTCTGAAAGGTCAGAGAGGACACAGGGCTCCATTGGGAATACAAATGCCAAGACTTGGAGAACTGAAGACAAAAGTAGAGCAGCCTCCCTCGTCTTCCTTCCCTGTTTCTAGGAGGGAGACTCAAGTTGGAGTAATCCTGAGATCTGGGCAGGAAAAAATGGGGACACTGAAACCAAGGGAGAATGACCAAAGTTTACAAATGGTAAAAGAAAGCTAAAGGGATTCTGGTGATGTGAGGGGTGCGGTGCCTGCCAGGACTATAGGAGGAGGGGCTGGCCATCACCTTGGGTGGCCTGGGGTTGCTTGAGGTGCTACAAAAGAGAGACCATCTCTGGCATCTGGGTCTTTATTATATGTGTGTGAGTATTTATCACTCCAAGCAAAATATTATCCACATTTCTTTCCAACAAGATGTTATCTTTTTCTGAGGTGTAAGAGAGAGGTTTTCAGATGGGAGGGTTTAACGATAAGCAAGTGCAATTCAAAGGAGAGTTGTAAATTGAAGTCTACTCCAAAACACTTCTTAAAACCCTGAGTCATTAGAGGCTGAATCACATTATTCCTGTCAGCAAGATCTCTTCTCTAACATCATCCTCTATTTACCGTACATTACCTCATGGACCTGGTCATCTTTTACACTGTGCATCTTTTACATGAACATGAAGAATCCTAGTCATTAGGATGAGTTTGACATGATGTGAGCTTTATTTTCTGATGCTAGTTAGAAAACAACAATCCCAATTCAAGGATTTTACTTAGGCTCATTGTGCACACACACACAAAAGCTTTTCCTAACAAGCAGGTCAAATAATAAGCCTTGTTTTCTGTTTTTCACATTTCACTTATTTGCTGAAGCTCACGGCTGTCTGTTACAAGGGCAATTCTAAAAGTCAAAAGGTTACAGAATAAAGCATCACCCTTAAAAATTCATCATCTATCTGTCGAACACTGACCTCATGGTGACTCTCTCTTTGCTACAAAGCCATTGATTACATAGCCCTTCATTCTCCTTCTGTAAATCCTATAAACAAGCCCCTCTGAAATACCAGGAGAAAATTTAGCATGCAACTCTTGTCACATATTAAAATAATGATGCAATATTAGATTAGATATACTAATTACCACATATTTAGCTCTTTTCAACATTTCATCATATAAGATTAGGGGATAAATTATCAGAAAAAGACATTATTTGTTTAGTTTTCAAAATTTGCCTATAAAAAAGTATACTTACTTGTGTATATATAACTTTAGGCTTACTAACAAGGCAGGTATAATGTAAGGCGATAAACTCCGCCAATCCAGATACATATCTGACTTTTAGTTGCTTTAGGCACAGAGATGTTGATGCTGGAAAGGCAGAGGGTAAGAAAGCTTAAGCAAGCTGAAAGATAAGGATCAAAATTAAATTGAAAGTTTCTTCAGTTCATTTGTTTCAGTGATTAGAGAGACCATATTATTAAAATAGCGAGTCAATTGTTTAGTGCTGCTTATGACACAACTGCTCAAAGGGCAGAATTAATGATGAAAAGTTGAGGAATTAGAATTCTACTCTTTTCTGAAATAAAATACTCAAGCTTGCAGTCAAACAACTATATTTACAGTCTGTGTGATGACAAACTTCACTGACAAGACATCCTGAGGGATGTGAACATCAAACTAAGTGGTTTTCTTCTCACGTTATTGCCTTCTGTAGAGAAAGTTCTTTAATCAAAACAGACCTCTGTATTACAGAGGTGCAGCCCTGTTATCATTACTGCATCCACTCTTTTCTCTTTAAATACCTGTTTTTATTGGCGATTATGAATACAAAGAAGAGTTTGGGACTGAATTCCAAATCCTGATACAAATTCATAGGGTATTTGCTAGTAATAGCTCACAATTCATAGCATCAGTGAGACAAAGCCTGCGTCCCAAGCCAGTTTACAACCACATTACAGAGAGACCCTTACTCTAGCCAGCCTCGTAACCTAGAAAGTTATTATTGGAATTGCACTTTTCCCTGATCATAGTTAAAGTACTCCTGAGGCACCTGGGAGATAAAATTGCTAAAAGTAGTCTTGCCGGATCTAGAGTTGGAGCTATTCTATCAATTCAGTCAGCAGATGGCCCCTGGCAATATTTTTTCCTTCGGTTTAATTAACGTTTCCCCTCAGCCCCCTGGTTACAGGCATGATAATAAAATCTGTATATGTTAGCAGAAGTTGCATCAGATACTGTTCCCCTAGCCAGCTGTGGAGCAGTGATTTTCTGCCCCCACACAATCTTTCCTGGTGTTTCTGAGGGAGGGGAGTCTTCAGTGCTGAACACAAGAATGGTCAGATTTCAAATGACTGGACTGAAAGCCTGTCAAATCTTCCGTTCACCTAAAAAATTGTGCCTTCCAGGCTAATTATTCTTTCATAAGGAGAAAAGCTGTCATCCTTTAGAGAATCATTTTTTCAGTTTCAGAAGTACAGTGATAGTCTCCCATCAACAACACCAGGTCAAAATTTCACAGGTTACTTCAGAGAAAGCTTCCCTTCTGTTTCTCCACCTCATTGGCAACATATATATCAGCTTCCGAGGATGATAAAAAATCTCCTTTAGGAAATATCCTTCCTTCAGCAAGGCCTTGTTAGACTATGGTCTCACTATTCTTCATGATTAAGTTTTTTTGTATTACAAAAATCTTATCAAGGTATTACTGAGAAATTATTTTCTTTCAAGAAGGTATGACATCATGATGCATATACATAAGCTATGTTGCAATTTTCTGAGTACTTTTTAACCATCAGCTTGATAATATCATTTCAGTAGGAATTTGCATGGATGTGAACAAAGCTTGCTGTGACCAATGTCTGCACATAACAAAACGGCTACATCGTACAAGTGGCTTGTCCAATTTCTCCAGAATTGCTTCCCTCTTTCATTCTCAGCACAACTTTAACCATACACTTTCTCTCATACAATACTAAATCCACAGAAAAAAAAAATAATAAAAGAACAGGGTTTTTTTCACCACGTGAATTTTAAAGCATTGCTGATTGAGAAGCTTGAAAACGTAAACTATTTCTGGGAAAGGAGGGACCAGATCTTGGACGTAAGGAATGTATGCATTGTCTTAGTAGTATGATGATGTTGGATATGCCCCTAGCATTATACAACTGCCAATGCTCTGT
This sequence comes from Jacana jacana, assembly GCA_013400555.1. Lineage (NCBI taxonomy): Eukaryota > Metazoa > Chordata > Aves > Charadriiformes > Jacanidae > Jacana > Jacana jacana. The sequence goes on from VZTM01037690.1 coordinate 93,561, forward strand.
TCTTTAAATCAAGGTAACGCCATTACCTTCCTACTACTTTCCTGGGACTTCTGGATACATTCCTCTGGCTCTTGAAGTAAAAAGAGCAACTGAAATGAATAGAAAACACTGCAGAGGAGGACTTAGAGTGTGAAATCTGGGTACATGGATATCATACCTAGACTACAGAGATATCTACACTAGCTCTTAGAAAATCTCCAAGGCCCTTCATAAGTAGCAACTGGAGGGTTTGTTAAGGAAGAAGTCATGAGACAAAGCCCATCTTATATATAAATGAAATCTATGTACTATTGGGATGCATCTAAAAAAACGGAACACTGAGGGCAATGTAAACCCTGTATTTGTGAATAGGTCAATATCAAAGATCATCTGTAGATCAAAACCTGGAAAATGCAAAATGTTCACATTAGTATGCAAAATAAAGCATCAATGTGGAGAGTGGATTTATATGATTATACTATGAATAATTCATTAGCACAAGAAATACAATTAGCTTTTAAAATGATCTAACTGCTACACTCATGTTTAGCAAATCTAACATAGTAACATCAGGAGGTAAAAGTCCATAATGCAAAAGAAATTAAAACAAATTCCTCTAGGAGTCCAGCTGCCTTATTACTAAGGGGGAAAAGGGCAGTGGATTAGATGGGTTAGATCGTGCCCAGAGAGGTTAACTTGCCTGTAGTCAATACCCTTGCATTTGCAGGTGTGCCCTCAATTGACCTTATTAATATGTGCAACCCTTGCTGGAAACCTTATTTCAGAAACATTAAGCTCTGTTTGTCTGAAGTGGCCCTGACTATGGTGAAGTGTTCCTTAAACTTGAAGGAGGCTTATTTGGTGGGAGGATGCAGAAGAGCTGAGATATTTTTCATGAGAGGCTTTTCTGCACTTCCAGTAGATAGAAATCAGAGGGCTGAATCAGACAGAAGATAATCGATGCTATAGCTGGCATACTAAATCAATATATTACTGGCAACTGTAGCCAGTTTTAGCTGAACCTCTGCTTTCCAGAGCATTCACTCCAAGTCCTGACTTAGTCATTTTCAAGATGAAATTGCATCAGGCTCTTAATCTGTATTGTACTGGTTTGATGCTAGCCAGCCTCATACCCATAGTAATTTCCTGGGAGGCTGGCTTCTCTCGACTGATACTACTCAAGAACTGAGCAGAGCAAGTGCAAATGAACTTGCAGTGGAGAAGCCATCTAGCTGGTGTTTTGCTTCTTCCCTGTATCCTAATTTTTCAGATGCTTTATGTAAGGGAACACTGACAGTGCTTATCTACCCTTTGGTATTTTAAAAAATATTGTGTATTTGTAATAGTTGTTCTTTCAAGAACGAAGAGTGCCATTGCTAAGTGACATTATGAACAAGAAGCCAAAAGCTGATACAACAATTCAAAAGCATATAAATTAAAGTCGATTGTCAAATGGATTTTCCATTCCATTAAAAATGTCAGGATTGAAAAATTTTGACATATAAAAGATCGTATTAAACATTTGTATTAAATTAAGTGGGGACAAACCCAAGAAATAATCCAAAATTTGTGCAAAATTAAATTCTGAAAATAATTAGTTTACCTGAAATGTTTCAATCCAAAAATGTTGTTGAGATTTGGATCCTTTTATTTTCTATTTCAAATAGCAGCTGATATTTAAATAAAGCAAAAAATTTTGTGCACATTTGAAACACAAAGCATTGCTTTGCTTTGATGTTTTGTTTGAATTGTTATTGTTATAATTATATTATTGTTATTTATTCAAATAACATTATTTATAGTTATTATTTATTCAAATAATTGGTCATAATGAAATTTGCCAACATGAAATAGCTGCAATGAAAACTTTCAACCTACTGTAATGTCATTGCAAATTAACCACTACAGTTCTACTGGCTGGATTAGCAATAGGTATAACTATTAGAACCTGACCATTATGTTCTCTCTAGAAATATTATTGCTATCAAGTGAGTGCCTAAGTCTAGGTGTACTCATTTTAACACAGGTCTTCTCACTGAATAGTGAGCAATGGACTTTTGAGTTTGGCCTTCAAACTCTTTGGATGCTTCTGTACACCCAAGTAAAGGAGAGCCAGGGGACAATACCTGTCCAAAATGTTGAGTGGGAGTGACCAGCTCACTTCTCAACTCATTAGGGCTATTGGCCCACCAGAGCAGACTGGCTGTTCTGTCACACTACACAGCTCTTGGTTCTCTGCCTCCTGCCCTGTAGGGTGCCTCTCATGCCTGTTACTCTTTGGTGCTGAGGACACTAGTTCAAAGCATATTAAGTAATGCTGCAGACTACCAGAGTGCTGTCTTTAGGTTGGAGCTGGGAAGGTGCTTTGCATGCTGCGTGGTTGTCATATGGAAGTGTGTAAGGGTACAAAAGAGGACTCTGTAGGATGGAAGAAGTCAAAATCAGTGCATTGTGGTCCTTGCTGCCTGTTAGCCAAGATTGCTGACGTGAGCTACCTCTTAAAGCAAATCCAAACTGTCCCTCAGGCAGAGCTCCATTGGAGAGGTCCCAGACAGAACCAGATGGGAACTAACAGTTCTGCAGTGTCACCAGTCTGGAGGCTAGTGGTTAACTGCTCCCTGGCCCTCTCTTACTCAGCAGTAAATATCCTGTAATCTGGGGAAGTCCTAGGTCTTAGGAAGTGTGACAATTTAATTTGGGGTGAAGAATGTCTAAATTTCTTCCTTCCGTCTTAAATAGAGATGAAGAGGGCAACAGTGTCACTACATGTACATCACACTCTGCCTTTATTCCCCAAATCTGCTCCATCTGTATTAGAAAGCTCTGTCAACAGAAGGGAAGCCAGCACAGTGTTAGTGGCAATATTTGTTTGGCACACAATGTTCACTGTTGCCTATTTTTGTTGATGTTTTGTTCTCACTCAGCTGTGGGAAGGTAGATGTCTCTATGTTCACTTCAATTCTTCTCTCCCATACTGAGATCTTGTTGCTCTCAGTATTGTAAACAGCTCTTTCTGCAGCCTTTTCTCAAAGAATAGTGGTGTTTCAGAGCCACATGCACAATAGCTCCATCTTTCTCAGCAGCTACTCCATTTCACACCATTTTCAGCCTCTGTTGCCAGCATAGGTATAGCACTATTCAGCAGTTGCTCATCTGTCTAGTTTAAAGAATGGTACATACCAAATTTAAAAACTCTGCTAGCAGAATACCTTGTCTAATTCTCCATCTACTTCAACATGTGTGGCCCATAACTGTACACCACAGCTGTGACCTTGCCTTCTGCAGGCACATACTAACAATCCATTTGCAGAAGGAGCTGTAGGTGCCTGCGAACTCACCTGAAAGTTTGTTCTGTTTTAAGATGAATAAGATGCTATTCATAACAAGTTTTGACTAGAGTTGCTGAGGCAGCAGCTTTGGAAGAGTAGCTGAAGACATGGGATGGAGTTATCCTTCAACACTTCATGGTAACTTTGTCTAGAAGAAGGACACAAAGTGCTATGGCCCACATTTTGAATCTGAAGTACCAATACAATAAAGACAGCTTGGTAGCATAGATGTAATGAAGACAAGGCACAGCAAGGGGAATTAAGGTGATTTGGTCATAATTCACAAGCACCCACATGAGGAAGAGATTTCTGACAGTGGAAGCTCTTTTGTCTAGTAGAACAAAAATCATCAAGGCAAGCAGTCACTGGAAGCTGAAAGTAGGTAAACATGGGCTCTAAGTAAGAGGCATTTTATTTTATTTATTTCATTGTATTGTAACAGATGATTAATCGCTAGCTAAGTTTACACAGGGACATTGTGGATTGTTTGGTGAGTCTGTCCTGGCAGCATCTCCTGTCATGGTCCTTTCCTCTTGACACAATTTTCCACATCTAGGCTCCTGCCTTCAGTGCATTCTGATATGTAAACAATAACTCAACGTTTATGCAGTAACTCTGCTGCACATTTATGAATTTTAATCAACCATTGACACACTTACATGAAGTGAAACAAATGAGCAGAGTTGACAAATGGGATTTTTGCTTAGAAAGGATTTTAGATTCATATTAATATTCACTTCCTCTCTAGGACTCTTGACATCAACTGCGTTTCGGCACTTGTATGATTATTTTCTATAGCCCAAACAGAGAGTCCATTGTGCTAAGCATATAATAAAAAGACAGCTGCTGTTTCTGAGAGCTCACAATCTAAGGCAGAGAGAACAAATGGCTGGTAGTTGAGGATAAAGTAAGCTTGAACTACATTCAACAAGGTAAGAAGCTCTGTTGATATACCAGCTGACTAGCTGTTGGAGCCACATAATTGGAATCTGTTCCAAAGATGTGGCAAATATCTGTATATAACACAATCCTTGCAATTTGAATCAGATTTTTTTAAAAGCTGTCCCTGGTTCGTCAGCTAATGCAATTTTCCCTCTTTTCCCTCTGCTGCCCTGAATCACTCCCTGACCAAGCTCCCCTCAGGTAAAGGTCTTTGTGCCTTTGATTATTTTATGGCATTTGCTGCAGCCTAGTTTTCATCAGAGGTCTTTCCCAGCAGACTAACAGCCCCATGAATGAAATCAGCAGGGAGGCTCTTCATTATCGCAATTCTGGCAGTGAAGTCTCTGTACTTTTATCACTGTACTGGTATCAATTATTTGGAGCCACATTAAATAAATGAAGTCAGTAACATGAATATGTCATGCCCAATTCATACAGAAGCTCATGAACTCTCTTTAAAAAAAAATCTCTCTTTTATGCCTGCTGCTTCCCTTATGAATTTTTTGCAAGCTCTGACCTTACACATTTCTCAATCATTGCAAGCATGCTTGGTTCAAGATTGAATACACATCCACTTTATACTGGTTGAGGGGGGCTAAAATCATGAGAAAAGCAGATGACATTAGGAAAAAAATGACCTTTCAAAGAAGGTTCAATGACCTCCATATAGACATAACATGTTAAAGTCACTGACTTCTTTTTAACTCAGTACTTGCATATATGTATTTGCTATTATATGATGTACTTGTAAGGGCAAAGCCTCTTCAGCATTTGATCTACAATATTTATTGTAGAGTTCTGACTCACCTTCCTTGAGAGTAGCCCAGAGTCACCATAATACCAGTAATGACAACGAAATGGGACTGAATTGGCCAGTGCCCTTTGGTTGTTTGGTGGGTCACAGCAGCATACTGCAACTTAAAGACAATCAATCATATTTATTTATTGGTTCTGTTGAATCAGAATTAGGCTTGGCAATGCCTGTTCTCAAAAAAAAAAAGAAGAATTAAGAACTCCCTGGACTTAGAGAGTATTTTCCTAAAACATTTGTAACCAAAATTAACATATTTTGCTCTTAAGTAATAAAAAAAATGTAAATTGCTGATGCATAGACTATTAACTTCAGAAACCTGAAAGTGAGCTCATTTTGCTAGTAATTTAACTGACCTGTTTAAACAGAGTAGAAAAAACACAGAACTGTGATGGGAAGGATTTCTTGGATGTTGCTTTGCACATACTCAGAATAAAAAAATCCTGAGAACCTTTGAGCTTACTGAGAGTAGAATTAAACATAGATGGAAAGAGCAATGGGCAAATGCTTTGTTGGGAGTGTTTGCAAACTCTGCAACTCCAATTCAGCCAAATTTGAACATGTTTCGGCCCCTTTTCCGCTAGTATTAATCAGAGAGGCTTTTGTTTAAAGGAATGTTGGAGAAAGGGTATTCTAAACTCAAATACTCTTGCAAACACTGCCTGAGAAGTGTTTTCTGTGCTTGTAACTCAGCCAGACAACCTGGCATGTTTCTTAGGTGGGCAATTACACACCCAAAATAAGGACGACTGAATAGGTAGAAAACTTAATTAAACGAAGTACAGCTTGTAAACAAGCCGAGTCAGGATACAGTCTGATGAAATGATTAGGCAGCCTGTGCCACATGTTACGATTTGCATAGATGCTTAGTTCTTATGCACTCTACTGCTGCTGAAATTTACAGGGAAAAGTCCTGTCCTCTTACAGACAGAGACAAAAGCATTGGCCTCAGGATTTTGGAGGGAGCCTATTGAGTTAGATCTGCGACTTCACCGGGACTATTAGCGGTGTGCAAATCTGAGTAGCTGTTTGCATCTCTGCAAAACCGAAGCCGACTTCATAAAAAAACCAAAACAACCCCACAGTTTTTGAAAAATTATCAAAAATAATGGGGCTCGGGAGTAGAATTCAGATTAGAAACATGCAGCCAATGATGAATAAAAATAAAAAAATTAGTTCTTTTTCACAACCCTTATGTTTGGATGCTTTCTTGTTTTATTTTTAATCAATTTCTTAAATATAAAGAGAACTGGGAAACTGATTATTCAGATATCACCTCTGAAAAAAGCTTGGACTGCCAAATCAGCAACAGGAATAGTTTGAAAGTTGGTATCACCAGAGAATTTCCAAAGAGACCATACCAGTTGTCTGTGTTCTTTGTTGAGGAAGCAGAACCAAAGTACAAAGAGGGTCTTCTGTCACATGATAGCCAACTGGAAGAGTTTAAAATAAGAGGTGACAATCCTCTTTTCCAGTTTCCCATTCTCCTATCTCTGGATCACACTCCCTCTGTTTTCTGTAATGTAATAAAAATATACAATACCTTCACAATGGACATTTGATCATGAGTTAAGTAGTTTTTGATAGCATTCATCCTGCAAAGTTGCCCAAGCACAGTGTGTTTGTGTTTGTGCTTGGTTGTTGCTGTCAGCCTCTTTGCATGTGTGATCCAGTAAGACCAGCACGGGAGATGTAGCAGTCCTTCATCTAATGTGCATTCGTCATGGTATTTCACAAAGTAAGACTGTCAGGTTTATGCCCACAATGACAAAAGAAAATGGTATTGTGCTGCTGCTCAGGGGAGAAAGCAAAAGACAGATGCATCAAGTACGCAGCTCACTCATCAGAAATTGCAGGTGTCTCTCTGTTTGGATATATTTCCACATATTCCTAAACTGTTCATTATCATTTTACTGTATGATTGCCCTGCAAGTGCTTGTCATCACTGCAGGAGCAACCCTGAAATCAACCTTTCTGAAATCCATGAATTAAAACAAACAATCAGATAAATGCAATGCTATGTATGAAACATGAAATGACACATCTGACTGTCAGTAGTGGCGTAAAGAATTTCCAAAAGACCTTACTGCAATGCAGACTGCCACTTCCATTTGTTTCTGATTGCTATCACACCACACAGATGCGATGATTGAGAATGAAACTTGAATTTGGTGCTGGAAGTCCACTGTAACATCAATCACTTGAAATAAAAATGTCACGCTTATGATTCTTTGGAAAATGCTGCACTTAACTTCCAAACTGTTGCTTTCAGAAAAGGCTAATTCAGGGTTGGGTACATTAATGTCAATGTCCTATAAAAGTGCCAGCTAAAAAAAAAAAATGTCAGCAAAGACATTTTTTAAGCCTGTGTCAGCACAAAAGGGTGCCTCAGTTGTTTCATCTCACAACAGCTGCATGCTTTCATTGACATTTGTTGCCCTTTCTTTGTGCACTCATCCTAACCTCATAGGTTATTTCCTGGCCTCCCTTCCGTGACCTATGACCGATGATGACCTTTAGCTAGAGAATGTGACATTTTGTTCTCCTCTGGCTGACATGTGATGCCCTCATTATTCAAAGGTATGTGAAAATAATGACCTGTACTGACCTCTCAGTTTCCTTTCGTTTATTGGCCTACACTAGGTGCTTGTTCAGCAGATTGCTATGACTAGGTGGTGGGGTGTACAATTTCTTTTGAAGAAGGAAGCTCATGAATTGCACCAACATTTTAGCCCATTGTGTCGGATGCTCCATTTGAGGAGTGGGAGATGAGGTGGTGCAGCTGGGGTAAGAGGGTTCAGTGTTTACGGTTCAGTTCAGTTTGAATGTTGGGAGCATCTTCGCGAGGCTGGCAGATATGACCGAAGACTTGTGGTCTTACAGAGTGGCAGTTGAGTCCCAGGCTGGATACCTACCTTAGGGTGTCTGAAACAGTACAAGATGCCAGGGCATGATCTACTGATTGAAGTCCTCAGTTCTCAGTCATCTGAAAGAAAGGATGACTGTATAACCTTAGGAATTCAAAACAGTACTGTACTGTAGACTGTACCTTTCCCATCACCAAGATTTCTACACCTTCCTTGTTATGATCACAATGGAAACACAGTCAGTTACAAGAAATACAACAGTAGTCTAACAGCCAAACAGTGTTTTCTTGGGGAAGTTCCTTTTTGCATTTCAAATGGTAGAAGTTTCAGTGTTCTTCAGAGATGCAAGCCCGAACACATGGAAATTTTTTCAAGAAGTAGATTTTATCTCCTGTGAGGTGAGATGTGCCCTCATTGACTATAGTAAATATTTCAAATGCTGAAAGTCTGAAGGAGGAACAAACCACTTTCGTGTGGGAGATTGTGATACCAATTAAGAGTTTGTTCTAGACCTAGGCAGCATGAATATTTAAACCTCCTTTCCTTGAAGAAAGGATGGTTGCTTCAGGTCAGCGATGAGAGCATGTATGGAGCCGCATAAGGAACAGATGGCTGTTAAAGACAATTTATGACTATAAATAGTCCCTATTAAGAATATAGAAATGATCAATTAGGGACTAAGGTCTCCTTCCTATTGCACAAGAGCAAAGCAGCAGAAGAAAATGTTAATACATATGTCACTGTGTGTTTCTGGCTTGGAAAGAGCTAGTGGGCCCTTTCCCACTGAAAGGTAGGAAGCTGCACTGGGTCTGGTGGTTAAGATGGAATACTGTCAACAGCTCTTTAGAGGAGGCTTTAGATATTTGGTATGCTGACCAAGAAAAGTATTGAAAATCAGGATCAAGATTTTGACCTTGTCTCAGCACTCGGTGCAAACTAATGCAGAAACTAGGGGAAAAGTCCTAGTAACAGCCTGCATTGGTAAAGAGAGAACATTCTCCAGCACCTGGATTTTGTAAAGAACTTCATTTTGGAACATGCGAAAAGGTATTAATGATTGACACACGGATGTCAATATACAGATTTTGAAGTTTGACCTGGATATCTGGGCCCTCAAGCCAGACATTCATCCTGAATGGTAATCCAACTAAATAACCCATGAAGTGATCAGGCTGACACCTACAGTGCTACAGTGCAGTGGAAAGAGGACTCTAGGTTTAGATTACAAATGTAAATTCTAGCCTGGCTTTGGGTTGAAATAGAAGAGTTAGTATAATCAGACGAAGAAAAGTATTTTACCTATCTTGGTAGAAGACAGGTAAAATCTATCCTATTTTCTACCTTTCTTGGTTGAAAATACTACCTATAGATACTTCTACATAAGCAGCTTGACTATGGATATGATTTACCCATCGAGCTATAGGTCTTCATCTAAAAGAACATTTCTGAAAGTACTCTCCTCTGTCTACCAGTGTCATCTTTGTCTGGCATGCACTTAGTTTTGCTGCATCAGTCCCAGCAGCCAGTCTGGGCAGAAGGCTGAAATCCAAGAGTGGCAGAAAAAAAATGGCATCTATGATACATCTATTCTATTGGTCATTTCACATATAGTATTAAATTTCTGAGAGCTAGCTACTGATGGATTAATTGAAGGAAAAATAAGAGGATATAAGTGGGTCCTAGATGCTGCCAGGCAATCCTCCAGTCCCTGACCTGACAGCGTTCCAAACGGTGTTACTGAGTAGGGCTGTTACACGAATCCTGCCATTTCCCTTTGGCTGACAGCAATTTTCATATAACTCACATGTGGAATGCTTTTAAAAGGATTCTGCTAAGGAGCAGATGCAGTTTTATTTGTGACCCAAGCCCAGATCAGATGTCAGATTGCTTATGACCAATCATATAAATGAACTAACCCACCATGGCAGCATAACTTTGTGAGGTCTTGCAGAAACCTTTCCCAAAAGGTTTCTAAAAACCAAGTGCCCAAAATATTGTGACACATGAAATCAAGAGTTACTTTTGACTGCTTTGGCCAAGAAAGATGACTTGCTTGTATGGCAGGAACATGAG
>VZTM01037691.1:1451-12471 GCA_013400555.1 Jacana jacana
TTTTGTTCCTCCTAAGCCATGGGTTTTTTTTTTTTTTTTTTTTTTAAATTTTATTGCCTGTTTGCTGTCATGAACTTCATCTTTTATGCTTCAGACTAAATGTTTATGTGCTGTGTGATAGTAGAGAGTACTTAACTCATAAAAGCTGTTGAAGCATTCCTCTTTTGAAGAATTTCACTGGTTTTGTCATGCTGGCACCTAGCAACTGTGAACGATATTAGATAAGATTTCAGGCTTAGGTCTAGACCTAGGATTTCTGAGTTGTCAGTTTGAGATTTTTGTTTGTTTGGGGTTTTGATTGTTATTGTTTTAAACCAAGCTTCTTCAAACCATCTCCATCAATTCCTATATTCTGCTGCTATCTAGAAACTGAACGGTAATCTTTCATCAGTTTATCTGATCAGAGATGAAATAACTTAGGTTGCTTTTTTCCTGGACTTCAGGGTTTTCTTTTAGTTGTAGACTGGATTTTCCCTTTATATTCTAAAGTTCAAATCTTTATTACATTTTGTGATTTGGTACTTTGTGTTTCTATAGTTGGGGAAATACTGAGTTTTTCTTTGTATTTCATAATACAGAAGCAGTGTGATCGCGTGTATTATTCTTCTTTCTTTCTTCATTAATGACAATACTTAACTATGTGACAGCAGGCTGACATGTTTTTTCAGCCCAAGAGACTCTTTAGTTGTGCAAGAAGTCTGCTCTGGCATTTTCCTCTTCCAACTGCAACTACAAAACAGCAACATGCAGACATTGGTGGAAGATTCCCTCCCCATGCCCACGTTTTCCATAATTGACATCCAAGAGAAGAACTTGGATAAATTAGCTAAATATCCTAACTCATCCTTTAACAGGAATTTAATGGAAACTCTGGACTTAATGGATCTCTCTCAGATCTCCAGTTCTCTCACTGTAACCTTTCTGTGCAGATTAGACTTTATTTCCTATGGAACAGAGATTCTAGTTTTTGGATTTTAGTGAAGGGAAGGGATGCTGCCATCAGGGTGAATAGCACAAGTTCTCTCCTTGCCTCTGAGCCATGAGTACCAACTGGCAATGCCCTGTATCCCCCTCATCTAACCCCACAAATGCTGCCCATGGGCATGATTCATGGTGACAAGTTGCATGGTTTTGACAAGAGTTCCCTAGGGTAACAAGATGCTTTAAAGACATTCTGAAAACTTTAATTTCTAGGCTTTGCTGGAAGCCAGTGTTGCACTGGTGTTTTGAATCAAAATCTCCTTTTGTGACAGGAATGTGGATTTTTGCTTTTTGTTGTTCTGGAAGCTTTTTTTTTGGTGTGGGGGCGTTGGGTGTGTGTGTCTTTTGTTTTGTTCCTATTTATCTTGGTTCTACCTGTTAATTTTTTGATGGCAGGATTTTTTTTCATTACCTGATGCATGTTCACCTCCACACAAATGAGCACAAGGGAAACATGAGCTTTCAGGTAGATTCTTAAGTCAGCTTTGTAGGTTTTTTTTTAGTTTTTGAAGACTTTTTTTTTTTCATTAAGATTGATTATTGCCTTAAATAAGCCAAAGTAAAATTACGACGTTGAGTAGTGGCTTGTATTTTTTATATTGTTCATATTTATTGGTGACTGTGGCTATATGTTTCTGCCAGGAAAATGTGAAAAGCACAGAGTTTTAAAAGTAACTGTACACAGTGAAATTAATTTTTGTATGTGTTCAGATTACAGGTTTTACTAGCCATGACTTTCGTTATTATTNCAACACCCACCCCCCCCCCCCCCGGTTTCAAATTTGAGCTTGAGGCCATCATCTGTGCTTTGGTGTAGAGCAAGCAGAGAAGACTCGTATATTTTTTTCATTGCTACATAAGGACCCCACAATTTTGCTACATGAGGTTCATACATAAAGGCAAATGTTGATTTGTGGCTGCAGCTGTGCCTTCACCCTGGTTTTGATTATACTGTGACTGAGTCCTTGGGGGGTGTAGGGCAAGGCATCCTCGGGAGATGGCTTACAGCACATACTGTTGCTTGTTCCTCTCTTTGTTTTCCCACTTGTTCAAATAAAATATAGCTGTGGCCAGTTGCTAGCCCAGTGGCTAGTGGGAGTTGAGGAACAGGATTTTTCAGACATAAATGGATGGATCTATCCAAGTAATTCACAAGGTTCTGATGTTCAAAGAGGCCCAAATGGAATACTGAAGTCCTGGATGCCTTCTTCCCCATCCCCACTCCTCTAAAAGCCTCTGTGAAAAGCCCAGTTAAAACATCTGTTCATCCTTTGGAAGAATAGTAATTAAAATTAAAGCAAAATCTTGGTGTTACCTAGCTTAGCTGCTCGGCACTGGTTGTCCTGTTTTGCTGTAGCTCTGTTACACATGTGTTGGTGCTGGAGATACTTGCAGAAAGCTTGTCCACCTGCCTCTGTGACAAACAGCATGGAGCTAGGCAGAGGCAAGGTGGGATCTGAGGGACACAGTAGGGACCTTCCTGCTACTTGTGTTCAGTTCCCATGCAATTGTTATGAGAAGATTTGGGACAGAGCGGCTCCCTGAGCAGCACGTGTCATAAATGGGTTGATCTGCCAGGAGTCTCACTGGAGTTTCTTTTTTTGGTCTTGGTGGCCGTGATATTATGTCTCTACTGTGTTTTCCTGGCAGCTGAGGACAGGTCTGCAGGCTTTTAGGTGTGTTAAGGAGGGCATGGACAGGTGATTATTAATGTTTATCTTTAACATACAAGTCCTTCCTAGCAAAGCAGTGAGTCATATCCTGCGGNGTGTTTTAAGTTTTTGAGAATTTTTTTTTTTTCATTAAGATTGATTATTGCCTTAAATAAGCCAAAGTAAAATTACGACGTTGAGTAGTGGCTTGTATTTTTTATATTGTTCATATTTATTGGTGACTGTGGCTATATGTTTCTGCCAGGAAAATGTGAAAAGCACAGAGTTTTAAAAGTAACTGTACACAGTGAAATTAATTTTTGTATGTGTTCAGATTACAGGTTTTACTAGCCATGACTTTCGTTATTATTTATTATAATGGCTTACAGTTTTGCACCTTCAGCTCCCATAGGAATGTGTTCTACTCTGATGATGCAACTTTGGAAAATGCTATAAAAATGAACTGGAAACCACAGCTTTCTAATAGGAATTTTCTCAGAAACAGTGACGTTAAGTTGCCTCTATACAGAGAAAAGGAAGTGGAATGGATGTTGGTGAGCCAGGTAGATGTACTTCCTCTGTGTCTCTGACTGTGCTTCCCAACACCNTCGGGAGATGGCTTACAGCACATACTGTTGCTTGTTCCTCTCTTTGTTTTCCCACTTGTTCAAATAAAATATAGCTGTGGCCAGTTGCTAGCCCAGTGGCTAGTGGGAGTTGAGGAACAGGATTTTTCAGACATAAATGGATGGATCTATCCAAGTAATTCACAAGGTTCTGATGTTCAAAGAGGCCCAAATGGAATACTGAAGTCCTGGATGCCTTCTTCCCCATCCCCACTCCTCTAAAAGCCTCTGTGAAAAGCCCAGTTAAAACATCTGTTCATCCTTTGGAAGAATAGTAATTAAAATTAAAGCAAAATCTTGGTGTTACCTAGCTTAGCTGCTCGGCACTGGTTGTCCTGTTTTGCTGTAGCTCTGTTACACATGTGTTGGTGCTGGAGATACTTGCAGAAAGCTTGTCCACCTGCCTCTGTGACAAACAGCATGGAGCTAGGCAGAGGCAAGGTGGGATCTGAGGGACACAGTAGGGACCTTCCTGCTACTTGTGTTCAGTTCCCATGCAATTGTTATGAGAAGATTTGGGACAGAGCGGCTCCCTGAGCAGCACGTGTCATAAATGGGTTGATCTGCCAGGAGTCTCACTGGAGTTTCTTTTTTTGGTCTTGGTGGCCGTGATATTATGTCTCTACTGTGTTTTCCTGGCAGCTGAGGACAGGTCTGCAGGCTTTTAGGTGTGTTAAGGAGGGCATGGACAGGTGATTATTAATGTTTATCTTTAACATACAAGTCCTTCCTAGCAAAGCAGTGAGTCATATCCTGCGGGCACAAAGGACCTCCTTAGAGCTGCTGCTTAGTAAAACTTCACTGAAATTGTTTTCTCTGAAGCTAATGTTTAGCTCCTGAGAGCACCATGCCTCTTCTGTACACAAATAGTGCTAATTTCTTATACATTAAGAAAGCAGATAAATGCCACTTTCAAAAGTACCTGTGCATCTCATCATCTGCATTTATCCTCCTCTGGGTTATATAGGTACAGGCATCAATCCTAGACATACATGAAAAAGACACTTTCTGGTCAAACTGACATACAAATTTGCATGTGATCATTTGCTTAGCATTTAAAATAAAAAAATAATTTAAAAAAAAAAAAAGGAAAAGTTCCAAAGCAGCCACCCCATTTATTTCTGAGTGGTTGTAATGGAGTAATTTTAAAACACAGCAGGTGTGTGTGTAGTGATCGTATGTTCCCATCCCATGCATTAGTACAATTTGTTGTTGTTCTCTAAGAAGATGATTTTTCTTAGTGCTGTGTTCCAATCAATTGTGTTTTGAGTGAGCCAGCAGAGTGTTAATAAAGTGTTAAGGTTAGAGTGGATTTACCTTGATTAAAACGATACACAGCCCAGAATAGTTAGTTCTGTTTGAGGAACAATCACATTACCTAACACTCCTCTGATACTCAAATTGTTAAGTTTTCTGCTCAGATAAATCTCTGGAGCCTAAAAGAAAGGAAAGGCTTTTATATGAAAGACTAGGGAATCTGTCCTGGATTATTTAATACCAAATACCAGTAAACATCAGAGTGTGTATGGTGGGATTCTGCAAGCTTTCCTTGTGTAGGTAGTCCCATTAAAGTCTGTGGGGCTGCATCTGTAAAATAGGATTACAGGGTTAGGGACTGTGTTTTGTGACTCTTATTGCTAGTTTAACTCTAAGTACCTGCATTTTCCTTTAAGTATAGTCTGGACAGTCTCAAAATGTAGCATTTTTAAAGGCCTGTTCTTAACAGGAGCAGAATTTGCGAATTAAGTGTAGAGCAAGTAAGATGTTTTATCATTATTTTAAGGCTAAGTTGCTTTCTTGCCATAGAACCTTAAAAATCCAAGAGAACAGGGGGAAAAAGCATAAAATTGGGATAGGAGAGGGGAAGGTATATTCATGGTACCTGAGAAGAAAAGCTAATTGTCCAATTTGGCTTTTAGAGTTAGAACTGAGGAAAAAATAAGGAAGAAATGCGTATGTGTGGTAGCAGTGAGGTAGATTGTGGCCTATGACACTAGTATTAATAATGACAGCAATACTATTTTATCATACACATTCATCACTATTTTCTTGCATGAGTCTAAGACAAACTATGTAGGTTTATCAGAGCATTTCCATAGTGGGATTAGTTTTGTTATAGTTTGTTTCATGCAAATTAGAGCCACAGAACTCTTGCCCATCTCTTAAAAGTTAATCGGTGATTTCTATAGAGTGTATGTCATTCTGGGCAAACGCTTCAATGGTCAATAGTAGTGCTTGACCATCAGGATTTGTTTCAGGAAGCGGAATCAAATTGGAAACATTTTAACTTGTCATTCTACAAGTAGCCTTTTGCAAATAGAATAATAGAATCATTTAGGTTGGAAGAGACCCTTGGGATCATCAAGTCCAATCAGCAGCCCTATTCTACAAAGTTCTCCCCTACACCATATCCCTCAACACCACATCCAATCTACTCTTAAACACAGTCAGGGATGGTCACTCCACCACCTCCCTGGGCAGCCCATTCCAGTGCCTGAACACTCTTTCTGGGAAGAATTCTTTCCTAACGTTCAGCCTAAACCTACCCTGCTGCAGCTTGCAGCCATTCCCTCTCATTCTATCACTAGCTACTTGTGAGAAGAGACCAGTAGCAACCCCTGTACAATGTCCTTTCATGCAGTTGTAGAGAGTGATGAGGTCTCCCCTCAGCCTCCTCTTCCTCAAACTAAACAGTCCCAGCTTTAGCTTTAGTGTCGCTTTATTTGAAGAGTGTTATTTACAACTTCTTAATGTCCTGTTAGGTCGAAGATAGGGTTCTTAAATGCCACTGAAAAAATTCAGAAACCTGATCATTTTTACCTTACTGCATCTACATTGTGCGTTTCAAAATGAAGTTATTGCTATGTTGAAGTAGTTGAAGGTGTCACAATGCACTGCGTTTTTTCAGGCTCTGAACAATTAAAAAGCCTTATGGCAAATTCTTGTTCTTGTGGTGTATATCTCTTAAACCAACACTATCCCAATTGATATCCTTTATGTTGTGTGATCAACAGCATTTGTCAGAGATGTGTGATTTTTAAGGATTTGGACTAGATATAATTCAGTTTAGTAAACTGAACTTGATCCTAAATGATTACTATTGTTCGGGGCCCATAAAAATAGTTTGGAGGCTTAGTCAGAACTACAGTAATAAATGTAGTGAGCAAGCTTTGAAAAAAATATTAAGAACAGGATCCTGTGAAGTTATACAGGCCACCTGTGCAAGACGTAACCCTGTGGAGATTTAAGGCCGTCTTCCCAAAGGGCTTGTACAATACTTGTAAGAAATAGCTTTGTCGAATTTGCAGCTGCCTTGTTAAGCATGGACCCATGTCATCTGCTCCCTGGCTTGGCAGGTACAACAAAGGCAGCATTTTGGCTGTCGTCTAACCGCTGGAGTGGTGGTGCTTGCCAGCCCTGCTCTTAGGGGTACCGTGTGGGCCCGTGCTGTTTCCTCTGCCCCTGAATTTGCTGTTGTGCACTGGAGGGCAAAGCACCTCGGCACCTGCTAACCAGCTGCCCTGGGAGCAGCAGGGCTCCCTGGGAGGATGAAGGAACAGGAGAATCTGATAGGAGGGAGGAAAGAAGCCCATGGCAAAATGTGTGTGACAGCTTCAGGGAAGTGGCTGGCAATGTTTGTGTTTGATCTGTGTTTTATGGAAGCAATGCATGCAGGTTGAACAGGACAAAGCATCTGGAAGCCTGTGAATAACCCTGCGCTTTACTGTGGGACACAACTAAGGCTCCTACACCTTTACATATATAAAATACATATATATTTTTTAAAATGTATAAGTATGTACATATGCAAACTTACTCCACTTTGAGGGAAAATTGTGAGACCATGACACCTTGTAGAAAAAGGATGATCCTTTGTCCAGAATCATGTATCTTAAGATCAATGTTTTCTTTCAGGTATGCAGAGGAGTGTGCGGAAAGGTTTTCACACTGGCTGTGCATGCATGCTTAGCCTAGCTGGCTGTAGGCAGTGAAGAGGGATGGGGCTTTCAGAGGGCAGTTCCACAAATCCAAGGCTGGATTTCTGCTCAGGAGAAGACCTGCTTTCTCCATGAGGTGTAGCAGGAGACTGAAGAGACTGGTTGGTTGAGCACCTAAGCACTGATGTATGAAAACTTCTTCCTTCTCCCAGGAATCAGTGTTGCTTCTCAAAGATGGTGAACGGCTTGGTTAGTTCAACATGCCAGAATTTGTTCTGCTTAAGCCCTGCAGAATTGATGTCAGAGTTGTAGCAGGAAAATTAATAAAACAAATGCCCTATCAGCCTATTTAATTAGGTGCTTCTAATGATATCTGTAAGAAGAAATCCTGAGGTAGTCACTTGCAACTGTTACTCAGCAAATGGGGCTTGTAGGGGATTCCACTTCGTTGTTCTGGACTATTTCAACTCAGTCACTGGCACTGGGCAGAAACCAGAGAGCTTTAACAAAGCAAGTAAGCTAAACTGGAAAGTACCATTATGCCTTTGTGCAGATATATTTTGGGCATTAGATACAGTGGATTCCCTGTCTCCATAAAATATAAGGTAGCACCAGAATGCCTACACTCTATCTCCTAGGTCTATTAGACTATGGCTGTTCAAATGGGAAAGAAAATGCATAAGAGGCATCTGATTCAGGACTCAGATCCCCTGAGCAGCACACATGAAGTAAATGGAAATAATTATTTGCTCATAGCATGATAATCAGGGGACACTCAGCGAATCAGTTTGCCACAAAATTGAAACCAAGTAAAATAATTCCTTGCACAGCCCATAGACAAATCTGGGAGGCCAGTGCCAAAGGGTATCACTGATGCCAGAGGTGATAATGTACTAAGCATTCAGTAAGGAGATTCACAGAGGATCACTGTGGTTGTGGTAGTTTAGCAGGATGTTCTGGAGGCAGCTTAAATCCTTAAATGGAAGCTGAGGGCATGCTAGGAGAAGGATCTCTCTGTTAATGCTCCTATTACTCTCTTTGTCCAAGCATCTGCTTTTGGCCCCTGTCAGAAAGGTTTTGGAACTAGTTCAACATCTGACTTCCCTCATGCATTTATCCTGTAGCATGGGTTGAGACTCTAGAGTATTAATTCGCTGGTAATTTTTAAAGCTAGATAGTGAAATACATTTTGTTGCGATCCACTAATTATTTACAGCAGGGAGTCAGCCTAATTTTGCCTATGTGATACTTTATATATCAGAAGTTACAGCTGTCACAAGTCATGATTTCCATTCAGAACAGTGATTCATCTTTCCATGAGTCGTCAAGAGATCTCACAGTGGGAATGAAATTTTAGCTTATGTCACCATTCTGTAAGAGGAAATACATATGGAGACAGGACATTATGTTTGGGTACATGTGTTTTCAGTTGAGCTGGGTTTTCTATAAGAACTTTTGCTTCTGATGTGTTTTGAGCAAATTTAATATTTATTTGCCCATGGTTAGCCTCAGTGTGCTAGTTGGGGAGGAAGAAGGCTTGCTCTTATGGAAAAGGTACACTTTAGCTTAGCCCTTGAAACATGGCTCAGTCCTACCCGGAAAACAAGCTTTTAGTGTGGTAGTAGAGCCTCTAGGAGATTACAGTCTTTTTCTCCATCCTATAACTGCTGGTGATGGTATTCCAATCAATGTTTTAACTCAATATGCATTTCTGTTGTATTCCTTTCATCTCTGTGGTACAAATTTGCCTTGCTTTTTTAAATGACTTGTCAGAGTGGTCTGTTAGAGATGTCTATTACATTGGGCAAGAGCTAACTACACCAGCTCTGCCTTCAGCATTACTCTTACTACATAAGAAATTCTGGAAGGAACAATCACTTGGACAATATGATTTCAGTATCTGTAAATCCAACATATCTCAAGTTATATGATTTGCACTTTGGTTGTCTCCTTGTGTTGAATTTTTTGTTTTTGTTTTTCACTTTGGTTGTCTTTCTAATGCTCAGTATACAAACTCAGTAGGGGAGTTGGAATGGAATTTGGAAAAATCTGAAGTCCAAATGTCACAGTTTTATAAAGAGAATAAATATGCTAATGAACAGCATCTGTATAAACTTGGGGTAACATTGTACATATTTTCAAGTATTGTATTTCTCATGAGGAGATGTCTTAGATGTCTTTTATAAGAATGATGCTATGGAGGTTGAATCAAAGGACAACGTTTTTAGAGAGGGCTTTCTACTGTCATATTGTGTGTGTGACAGGATACAAGACTTTGACCTTTCCTTTAAGAACTTAATTTTGTCCCAGTTTTTCCCAAATTCTAGTCTACACGATTCAGGACGTTGACATCCTTAAAATTATTTTTACAACATAGGTTCAGTTGCTGAGGAATCTCTTTTCCTGATGCAGAGTCCTTAGCTTTGTGCAACCACGGAAGTGATGACAGTCAGAGGAGCGCTCTGAGAATGTTTTCAATTGCCTTTATCTTTGGGAGCTTCCTGCAGCACAGCACAGCTTAGGCAACGGTTGTGGTAAGAGGCAATTAAATTGATGTAAAGACCAAGTTGATTTGACATGCTTTTTAAACCAAGTGTTTATTAGTTGAAATAATCTTGGGCGTTTTTTGGCATAATTTATGTTTGAGTGGGAACTTGACTCATTGTTAGAAGTCTGTGTATTTGAGCATGTTAAGCTGACATTACCAAATGGAACCGTGGGAGGCTTTTGGCTTGTGTTTATGGAGCGTAAACCAGAGCTCCTACCTTGCTGCATCAAAAGCCACAAAAATGTTAATAGAAGTCAGAGACGCAAGAAAAAAGATATTCCATATAGCCTGTCAACTCGCCAGCACTAGCTTTTTCCTTGGGTTATTTGTTCCGTCTCGTTTTAGGTATCACAAGGGATGAGACATCTTCCGTGTTCCTTTGGAAATTATTTTGCAGCCCTGATCAGACTTTGAGAAGCTTTTCCCTCAGTCGTGTTTCCTGATCCTTAGATTTTGAGAGCAGAATCTGCACACAAACTCTCAGCGGTTGCCTTCCTCTCTGCTTCAGCAAAATGATTCAGGCTTCACCCGTGCTGCTGTCTGGTTCTGTTCTACTGAGCGAGCCAGTGAACATTTGCATGACCAAAACTACAAGTGGTTTAGGATAGGTATTCTGCTACTCTCTGCTGAAGGGTACCGTGAAAATTTTAAATCAACCTGCATGTGTCAGGTGAAGTAGCTGTAGCTATTAAGACTTTCTTTTATTGCTTTTTCCTTTGTTTCTCTCAGGCTGGATTTTCTGCACACAGTATGGGATCTTTTAGGTCTTCCTCACCAGTTTCCCTTGATCTCCTCTTCCTGCTCGTTTTTCTCTTTAACACTGAGGTGCTTCTGCATAAGCCTTACCATAGGCACATGAAAAGGCCAGTTATAGGCACTTAAAGTTAGATTAAGATAAAGTCAGCTAGTAAAAGGTAAAAATAATAATTTAAGCTCCTTGTAAGATTTGATGGGTTTCTCCCACTTTATCAAAGATAACTTGTCCCTGAAGAACATGTTGCTTGTATGTCAACAGCTGGTTGGCAGTGTGAACAGAACACAGGACACAGGACTGATTTGAGTTGTTGCCTGAACATCTGCAGGAACATTGTAGCTTTTGTAATTGTTTCAAAATCCAAAAGGTTTCTGGTCTATTATCATTCAGTTAGTTCTCTCTGTTGTTTTTTTTTCCTCCCCTATTATAGATATAGATAGATACAGATAAAACAGTTACATTGTTACAGTAGTAGAACAGGAAGGAAATTGAGAGCAATTGGAAATAAAATTTAAACAATA
>VZTM01037691.1:15675-25798 GCA_013400555.1 Jacana jacana
TTAAATGGGACAGTGAAATTCCAGAATGTGTTTACAGAAACATGATTTCAGTCCAGAAAAACCATTGCTTGTTGCTCTAGTGTGCAAATGGCAAAAGCAGATGAGTTAACACTGTGTGCCTATTTAATATAGTGGCATTGTTGGTTATAGGAACCTACTTGTTAAACCTCAGGAAGATTCGCATAGTTTTTTGATCATTTTATTTGCTATTTTTAAGTGGGGGCTTTGAAAAAGTGGTACAGGAGAAATATAAACATACACACAATACAATATTTACATTTACTTTACATTCAATGACTGATTTGCTATCTAACTAGGTTTTAATTAATTTAATCAACTAAGAGAGTCCCTTAGTAAGGAGAACAAAGTTCCCTTTTCTCCCCACTGCATTCTATGAGTTAGATNTTGTACACAATGAGGTACATAGTGGCAACTGCTATTTCAAAATTTGCCATTTGGAAGGAAGCACAGAGGGTTGCCCCGCAGACCTGCACGCACATGCATAATATATTACATGTGGATACACCCTGTCTCAGGTGGGAACAGAAGCAGCCCAAGGCGTACAGAGATTTTATGCAAGACAGAATCAGTTATGTGGTATTTTTATTTATTTATTTATTTATTTGAGTTTGTAAATGCTTTCTTAGATATGGTATGCACTCTGAAGTGTTACAGTATGATAACAGATGAGCTAAGTTGCTGCCAAAACCCTGCAAAGTGGGATCGGTACGCAGCTCTTTTAAAACTATGCCAACCTTAATATTGCAACTGAATTATGGCTTAAATCATAAAATCACCACAGTATCCTTGGGAAAAAAAAAAAAAAGTAAAATATGTTCACTGTACAAAAAAAGGGGAGGATGTACAGGACACCTGTGAACACAGAGTGAAAAATGAAAGAAAGAAAGAAGCTGTGGAAATTACGTGTTATCAGGACATTTGTGCCACATGATCACAGTCTTTTTGTCTCTCCTCAGTCTCATAACTGAGGCTTTTTAGAACATACTGTGCACTCCCAGTTGCTGCTGTCTCACAGCTTTTTCTGGTGCCTGCATTGGAGAGGTTGTGGAGTGGTGCAGCGCTGTTCTCCTCGTCCCCTCAACAGCTCTTACACAGTGTGTCAAAAACAACAAACTTGGCTTTGGTGATGTGGTTAAGTCTGTATGATCTTAAAGCTTCTCATGCAGTTCAGTGAACTCATCAGGAGTAAATTTACATCATGAGTGGAACTTTCTACTCTATTATAGAAATCAAAAAAAAGTAAGGCATTAACTTATATACAAATAGAGCTCGTATGCCAGATATCATCAGTCTGCATCGTTATGGCTCCGTCTGTCCTCCCACACCCAATATAACGTGGGTGCAAATTCTGGCTTATTTACTGGAAATATGGGCATGATTGATACATATCAAATTTTTGCTAGTGCAAGATTAATTCATACAGAGAGCTCATGTTAGTGAATGTGTGCATACAGCTTTGTAAATGAATTAAGAAGGTTTCTGACATCCTGCCTGACCTGAGACAGCATGTTTTATAACATCAGGAAGTTTTGTAAGGGTGTTGGGAATGGAAGTTTGTTGTGTCTGTGCAAATTCAGAATACTCTTTATGGCTTATACAGGTTTCGTTCCCCTTTATTGGTCCTACTGAGCAACTGGACAGTTTTATTTGCTGAGAGACAGCCAAGTGCGTCTCTGTGGGAGAATGCTGATAAACTTTACTATTTAAGTCTGTCTGTCTGTCTGCTGTTTTTCAAGCTGAATTTCTTCTGCATGCCAGCAGATGATGGCATCTACAGCTTTTGTTTGGGCCTGGCTGCTGCAAAGGTGGTAACACTTCTCAGTTTCATAGCACGTGGCCCGTTCATGATCTTTCTCAATTCTGCTCACCTGAAAAGCTTAGTCTCTTATTTCCCGGAGTTAAGCACTTTAAGACTGCTCAGTGGACAGCTTTGTGAGCACCCTGAAAAAGTCATCATTCTTCCAGTGTTCCTGCAAGACTCCAATGTCTGTTTTGGTGAGGCAGTTAAGGAGTTAAAGGCTTGTGGAGTTTCAAAGAAATGCCCAACAGCTGCTGTGAAGTATCCTTACAATCCTAACTGACCTCATTCTTGTAAGACAACAGTGATAATATCCAAAAATGGGTGCAAGAGAGGAAGTGTTTCAGGAAGGTATGTGTTTCAGGCAAAAACATCAGAAATGCACCAGGCCACTTACTGTAAGAGCTATCTTAATTTAAATGGGACAGTGAAATTCCAGAATGTGTTTACAGAAACATGATTTCAGTCCAGAAAAACCATTGCTTGTTGCTCTAGTGTGCAAATGGCAAAAGCAGATGAGTTAACACTGTGTGCCTATTTAATATAGTGGCATTGTTGGTTATAGGAACCTACTTGTTAAACCTCAGGAAGATTCGCATAGTTTTTTGATCATTTTATTTGCTATTTTTAAGTGGGGGCTTTGAAAAAGTGGTACAGGAGAAATATAAACATACACACAATACAATATTTACATTTACTTTACATTCAATGACTGATTTGCTATCTAACTAGGTTTTAATTAATTTAATCAACTAAGAGAGTCCCTTAGTAAGGAGAACAAAGTTCCCTTTTCTCCCCACTGCATTCTATGAGTTAGATTTTAAAAGAATTGGATAAATAGAGCAATGCCACTATGTGTAAGAAGTGTGAGAAAGTCTTCCAACTATTTGCTAAGAAATTAGGAATGCTGTGCTTTTTAAAAGGTGTAACTTCTTTTACTAGTCAGTCTACCAGGTTATCTGCAAAAAGTGTTCTATATGTACAGGTTCAAATTACTTGCATCTTACTGAAAAATTCATACATGAGAAATGAGCTCGCATTTTATTTCTGTTTTTCAGTAGCAACCACTTAAAAACACACCATAGAAAGTAAAATATTCTTACCAGTTCAGAGCTCTTCTGTTGCTAGTTAGGGATATTTTCCCTAGATTTTGTTTTAGCTGTATCCAGAATTCTCTCTCTTGTAGTATGAATCTGCAATGAAATTCAAAAGTCGATAGGATTTTATTTTTTTAACAAGCACAACCAAATATTACTTGAGAGATTTCTTTAACNNNNGAATATAAAAATAAAGCACTCCTGTTTAATCTCCAATTCCTATTTCTTTTAAAGTCTTGTTTGTTCTGCACCTTTTTCTCTATTATCCTGTAGTTTCAAAAACTCTTGTTTGCCTTGGTAGGGAACACACAAATTCTAGCTGCCAGAGTTTACATAGACAATGTAATCTTTGGGAATTCACTGGTTCATGAAGGATCTTGACGGAGCCTTTGAGAGGAGTATCCCACAGCTAGGCAGCTACAGAAAGGTAAAGAATGACAAGGTATTGCTGTTGAATGGTATACTAATCACGGTGTCTTTTTTATGGGGTGTGACCAAGGAGCTCGGGTGAGGTGCAAGAGGAGATGGAGGGGAGGAATACCTGAGTGAAACTGAACTCAGTCCTGCCACGTGCTGATGAATTAAATGAGTATGATCTGTGTTTTTTAGAAGATGACCCAAGGATATAACAGAAGAGAAAGGGAAGGAAAATGGGATTATTTGGACACGGGAAGGCATTTTTTTGTTTTTTGCTGGTAGCAACTCTTTTAATATACTTACACAGTTGTTTCAAACTGAATTATATTTTATATTTGCCTGATATTTTTGGAAGTTATTGCCAAGAGTGAAAACCACGTAATATATTTCCAGTATTAAACCATCTATTACTGTTAGATAATGACAGAGTAGAGGGAGAAGGCACCAGTTAGTCTGGGGTAGCTCATGTATTCTGGATAACTCTTTCTTGAACTCTTAGATCTCTAAATTTCTACCAGGCTATGTTGATTTCCCGCTCTCCACTCCTGTGTCAATGTCAGGTAATCTCAACTACTCCCATGATAGTCTTCCTCAGGTAATGTGCCATTTGATCACTTTTCTATTTGCTATTGTAATAAGATAACAGATACCATAGTGGCTGTCATAGTACCTCTTCCTGAAAGAAACATTTTTGAGTTTTTACAACTACAGATGCCCTGTGTTCTTCCTTACATTTTTGCTTTTTATCATTACAGGTGCTAGATTTTGAATCTGTAGTGCCTTTCCTATTGAAGCTCCTAATTTTTGAGGGTGATGTGTAGAATTTAGTCTCTAAAAGAAAAAGGGCTAACCTTTTGAGAAACTTTGTGTAATTACTGAATAGTTATGATAAAGTCACAGAAGATAAATAAAACCAGAATCCTGTTTTACTAACTGTTGGTTAAAACTATTTGACTCTACTAGGAAAGTTTCTGAGAAGCGCTCTGTAAATATGATTCTTACAAAATCAACTAGTGATGTAAGATATGGGAAACGATGTTGCTCTATCAATCTGTCTCCTTGATTTCTCAAGGTAATTTATCACAAAGCATTTAATTAACTTCTTTTGCTGCAACAATGAAGTTGAATGCATTCTTTAAGGTTTTTGTTTGTTTTTCTTCAAAACACTCTGTTGCCTTAGTTTTGACTAATAACAAGATGTATATAAGGAAATTCTGTGCCTTGGCTGCAAGGCAGAGAAAAAAATGTTTTCCTTGTTTTCAGTATACCATAGTTAGATGCTTTATGGTCCTTTTATGTCTTTAGTTAGAGTGGCAGGTATTAAGACAATGCTAGATGTGAATTGGTGCACTTGTTAACACCAGTGACTTGTCCAATATGCTAAATAGCCAAGGAAATGATTGCAGCATCTAAGGGATTTCTTGCTTGAATTCAGCTGTTCAAGCAGGGAGAAAGGAAACTTTTTACATTACTTTCACATACTTAAGTCATACTCTGATAACTTGATGTTTCTTGACACGTTGTCATAGTATTTTGTTTAAGGACCAAAAAGCTCTTTATTATTTTGAGTCACACTTTGAGTAATGGCTTGCAGCAAGTTTAACTTTTGGCTTTCTGTTGCTTTTCTGGCAACTGTAGAGAGGTCTGTTCCATGTCTCACCCCTGTCCAAAATGTGGTGGTTTTCTTTCCTGTTCAGTTCATAATTCCTGCAATGTCCATGACTGTCCATTTTTGTTCTCAGTGCATTCTGATCTTCCTCCTTCATCTTCAGGCATCTATCTGAAGCATTCTTGTAGACATTTACCTCCCCATCAAACACATAGAAGAAATTTGCACCCGACTTGGTAGTCTGAAAGAAATGAAAACCTAACAGTTGTGATTGTCCCTTTCAAAGGCTGTTCCATGGTGCCCATTGGAACATCAAGGAAGACAATATCTGCTTAGAAAGCTCGGTTTGAGAACCTATGTGTTTGTTAGTGAAAAAACCAGGACTTCTTAATTGCTTATTATTTTTTTAAATCACTGTAACTAAGGAACTGAGATTTTCATTGAATTCATGTTTTAACCTTTGTGTTAGTGAGTTATTTAAGATGGATAGTCAAGAGAAAGCCTGACATGGATGGGTTTGAAATGTCAATTTTGTGAGTAGTTATACATGAATGTAGAAATGCCCCAAATCACAACACATTGCTGTCTCTTGCATACTTGGAATGATACCTACATATGTTTCAGTAAGCAAACTGAGATATTAAAGTATATAGAGAGCATCTTAATAGTGGTTAAGGCAGTTAGTGTTTCAATTGCCTGAGCAAAAGATTTGTTATTTAAGATGTATTTAAGATGGTTACACATGCCTTCCCTTGAATGAATGGGATAATATAACTAAATCACTCCGGTGTTGTCACCCCTCTCCACATTTATAGCATGTTTATGCACTCTTTTAGTAGTAGTTGTACACACTTCTACTGACCAGCACTTTCTTACCATAGCTAGCTAGCTTGGCAATCACATTAAGAAAACCATTGGCATTGCATCAGTGGCAGTTTGGTATGAGTTGTTTGTGCTCTGCTCTGACTTGCTGCCTTTCATTGAGAGGGTACAGGTTGGTGCTTCTCAGTCTGCTCTTGCTCTGCTAAAAGAGGATGGTGATACTCCCTTTCTTTGGTAGGATGCCCTTCAGATCCAGAGGTAAAAGAGCAGCTAGAGCCATCTTTTTAATGGTCCAAGATAACATGAATACAAACTGCATGAAGGCCTGAAGTCTCTGAAGGAGATTTAAGGCACTCCTCCTGAGATTTGATTCTGCTGCTGAGCCATTTCAGCCTGTTTTTTTGACCTGTTAATAAACCCTTTGTCACACTACTGCTATTGCCTTTTGTTATAGTCATTATATTCCTCTGGAGTCTGTATGGCCATTGTCTGTTTTGTTTCTTTGTTTTTGTTTTTCCTCACTAGGGATAGATTATTTTAAGTTGGCAGAGGTATCAAATTCAGTTCCCACCACCAGAAACCCGTGCATTTGCATGAGGCATAAAACAGCCGTGCAAGCTCTGCTGCATGTTCCCTTGGGCAAGGTGCAGCTTCCTGGGGGAGGTATTCATACTGTGTGTTTCACTGCAGTAGGTGTGCAGCCTAAGTGATGTGTTCCTCCTCGTCGTCTTTCTACAGCCAGTGCTGGCAAAGTGTATGTGCATGTTGCTCCCAACTTGGGAGTAAATTTTTGAGACCCTTTTAGATGTGGATGTGGAAGGAAGCAGTGCCACAGAGCCAAGGAATAGGGAAAGGTCTCTAAGGATCAGATGTGTGCTGTGGGATGTTCAAGACTGTGGAACCCTTTTGCGTGCGTGTAGAGGCACACACAGACTCACCCCATGGGACAGCTACATTACATATTTGAAAGAGTTTCCGGGAGCTTTGGCTTTCTGCTGAGCATGCGTGAGTCGTTTGGATCAGATTGATAGCTTTCTTGGAGGGGACAAAGGTCAGTTTAAAATTCCTAGGTGTACTATGTAATGCAACCTATTGGCAGATTTGGAAGATATCCTTGAAGTCTTTGTCGCTGAAGAAGACCTTTTTTTCAAGAGAAAGCTTTGGATACAGAGTGGGAAGAGGAGAATTTGCTAGATATGTCTGAAATGTGTTTGTTTGGAAAGCCACCATTAGATTAAGTGTAAACTGTGAGCCTGGTTTGTACTCCTCAAGGCAGGAGAAGATGTAATCTCTTGTTTATCAGAGAGCTGATTTTCCCCAGGGTGCTCGTATACACTATAGAATATGCGTTAAGCTGTTGGCATTGTATCTCTCAATCTTTTCTATGGTTCTAGAAGCTCTTAAATTAAAAAAAAATCCCAACAAAAAACAAAAAAGAAACCAGACACCCCCACTCCTCCCAAAATTAACCGAAGTTGCAAAACTCTCATCAACACTTGCTGTATGAAGCACAAACAGATGGCTTTTACCAAGCTCCCATTTTCTGACAAACCATATCTATCTAGGTAGAGACTCTTCTGAGAGATTTTTTTCCTGTTGCCCACATGGTCTTTAGCTGACCTTCAAAAAATTATGAGAAAGGGAATAGTTGTAAGGCAAATTACTGACTATTTCAGATTTGGGATTACTTGGCTTTTTTCTGCATGTGACATTGAACAACAATCAGGGACAAACCAGATTTTCATTTCTTTCATGTCAATGTTGGCTTCAAAACAAGAAGGCAGAAAAGGGACATGTTTATTTACATGAAGCTAAGAAATCAATTTGGCATTTCACAGGATTGACACAAGTGGAGAGGAAAGCAAGGGAAAAGGGGAGTTTTTCAATGGGAAGGAAACATTAAGAAAATAGGCAGCCTTGTTAGGAAGACTTAAAAGCAGAATCTGAACAAAATCCCATAAGCAGTGGGTTTTCCATACTCTTGGACTTCAGCACACGTTTGCTGTGGATGATCTTCTGCAAATTGTTGCTGTGAAATGGCTCTCGTGGACTTTTTTTTTAATGCAGCTGCTGCTGCCTGTACCCCTTGCCTGTTTGGGGTGATCATTTTCTTCACTTCAAGAAACTTAAGGATAACTTCATTCTGCTTTTAAACTAATCTACAGGGGGGGTTATTTGCTATGAATGGAAGTGATCTGCCCTTCCTTAAAAAAAAAAAAATTCAGAAATTTTACGTTTTCCTCTTGCCCC
The DNA here is from genome assembly GCA_013400555.1 of Jacana jacana. Classification (NCBI taxonomy): domain Eukaryota; kingdom Metazoa; phylum Chordata; class Aves; order Charadriiformes; family Jacanidae; genus Jacana; species Jacana jacana. The sequence goes on from VZTM01037691.1 coordinate 23,690, forward strand.
AGTATTTTTCCTTGTACTTTTTAATTTAGTGGAGTAACCAGGATACCTGGCTGGGACATAAATCTTTCCTAACAGTACACTTTGTACTCACCGTACAACTGTGTACTGTAAAAGATGTTTAAGAACATTTAGACTAATGTGGAAATTACGTAACTGTGATGAAAACTTCAAAAGAAAACTTGGGCTTTTTTTCTTCTTTGCCTTGTTTAGGTACGTGTCCAGGCCGGTTCTTTATCCGTGTGCTCTTGCATATCCTTCATATTTGCACTCAGTAACTGGTTCCTCAGGAACTTTTAACAAAGTACACAGTCTCCCTGTGGGAAGATACCTTTTTTGTTTTTTCTTTTCCCTAGTTTTCTAGTTCTTCTCGGGTGTGGTTAGAGATAAAATGAAACTTAGATTGGTATGTCCTTTTTTGACCCGCCGAAATGTTTGTTCTGTTAGCATTGCTCTGCTCCCTGTAAATCAGACATTCTTCCTGGGCTGCGTCAGGTTACTAATGACATGATTAATGCAGGAAGGGTAGAGAAGGATGATGTAGTGGCTCGTGCAAAGTTTACCTGAGAATTATCTCTAGCTCTCTACTGTTTAGTGTCTGTGTGAGTCATGGCCTGAAGCCCTGCCATTCCCTGTTCTTCAGCTGGGCAAGATCACACTTACCTCATCCTATGTATGCATTTCTCCCTCTCCTGCCAGATCTGATTAGGAGCACTTTTGTTTTAAAATCTATGTTTATGAAACATTAACGCGCTTTCTACAGATAGCTGACCATAATGCTAAATGAAAAGGGCCATTAGATAGCTGTGCTCCAGGCAGCTTTAGAAACTTCTCAGTCCTTATGTGAATTCTGATAAAATAAAGTCGTTTTTCATGTTTGTGCATTTACCAATGACAGTGTCATGACATTAATAAGCTTTGCAACAGGACAATGAGTCAGTTGTTGTCTGTCAGTAAAGCCTCCCTCCTCTTTCTTCTTGTGTACAGCAGCGCAGATATAAGCTTACAAAATACTAATGGCAAGTTTGTGATGCTGTCTGCAGCTTTTGAAAGTTCCTTGAGCTGCAGCTACAACCTTTCTCATTAAATTTGTTCCACCAATTGATTCCTTAAAGTAGTAGCAGGGAAATTACTGATAAAGCAACTGTGAGCGTATTCTCTGGTATGCTTATGGTGGGCTGGCCAACTGGAGAAACCAGGCTTCTTTTGTACCTGAAGATCAGTAGTTGTTCTGCTATTTGTGCACATGAATGTAACTATAGGTTCGTCATAGAGTGTCTGTATTATAGCTCCACTAAATTTGCTAGCAAGTGTGCTCTCAAGTGCTCTCAAGTCTCTCTTCAGAGACCAGTAGGAAGACAGTGTAGGTTTTGCAAGAAACACTGATTATTTTTTCAAGATTCCTGTGTTTTCTGTGTCTATCACAATGTCTTGGGCATCCTTCAGGACTTTAGCTTTCCTGAACTGTGTTCTTTTCTCTGTGTGTGCTGCTCAAGCTGAATTATCTTGTACAAAAAGTGCTTAGTTTTTAACAGAAGAAGGTTGTGCTGAAAACAAACTATCATTTTCCAGCCAGCGCATATCTTGCAACCTGCCAAAGCCTATATCAGGAACACAATGTGTGGGAAAAAGTTCTAAAATGATAGACAGAAAAATGTCTTGTGGGAAACCTAAATGCCATGAGACTCATTCTGTTAATAAGGAATGTTTTTATAAGCACAGCATCATCTCCTTACTTTTTGACATTTTCAAAAATGAAAGCTTGAGAGCGTAACATTTGTGTAGAATATAAACAACCTTGATACTTAGATAAGTGACATTTCTTGGAAATAACATTCCCTTGAGAGAAAAGATTGGTCAGAGTCAATAATTAGCCAGAAATAAAAAAACCCAACTTATTTCTATAAGGCATACCTCTCAGCTACTTCTAATAAAGGCCATAGTGATGCCTGAGATAAAATTTTATATGCACTGATTACATTTTGTAAACATATCTTAAAGGAAAACAAACTCATGCTATGATCTGCTAGTCTCAAAAGCTGCACCAGATGAGTAAATACTTAAATGTAAACAATCATAAAACAATCTTAAAAGAAAAGAAAGTTCTCTAAT
>VZTM01037700.1:928-14284 GCA_013400555.1 Jacana jacana
AGATGTTTTTAAAGCATGCTTTGTTGCTTCACGGGTGAAACTTAAGTCTCAACTCAACTAGCCTATCGTATGTACGTGCATGTATTTTGTGTGTCTCTTTGCTTGCTTAGTTCTCTTTGGTCTGTGCTTACATTGTGCTTTAAAAAACCAGCACGTGCTCTTTAGCGTGCTTGTCTTATTAACTGTGCAAGTTAAGGAATGGTTGAGCCTTCAAGGCATTAGCTTAATTTTGTCTGCAGTGGTTAAGAAGGAACGTTATCCTTTATGAAAGCGTTGACTAGAGCTGAGATCACTCAATTCTGCTAACTTGGATTCCAAATTTAAATGAGCCTTCCTTTTAGAGGGGTTGAGCCAACTGTATTTTGTGCTTATGTCAAAGCAGGTATGGTTGGCCAGCAGCTCTGAAAATCTTAACGTTCTGTTGGATAATAAGTACCTGATTTTGCAGAGTCTTGATTTTTATACAGCTAAGGTTTCTTGCAGTCTCTCACATCAAGTGTTGGCTTCTTGAAGGGACGTTAGGCTAAGTGGGCTTTCACCACGATCCAGTTGTCATAGCGGGTGATCATTGGCACTGAATATTGAAGTCCTGTGTCTTGACTTGGAGTTCTTCTCTTTTTAGTACTTGTTGCCTGCAATTGTTCACATCAACCACCAGCCATATTTGGAGAGAGGGGATGGCCCAATTGTAAGTGCTTGTCAGTTCTCTTCCCTTTTGTGTGTATGGCATGGGGTTATTAATAAGATGTGTACTTTTAGTTAGTATATCAGTATAGTGAGTAGAGAAATGTTTATGATCACAATGTGAACATCCCACTCATTAGTAAAAATGCTGTGCAATTGCTGACACAGTCTAAAGATGCTTAAATATTTTAGCTAATAAAGAGCAGATGGTTCAGCTTTGCTTATGGTAGCTGTGTGGAGCCCTTAAGTTGGAGATGCATGTGCAGCTTGGCTATCCTGAATTGATTCCTTTTGCAGTGTCTGGTTCTAGCACCTACGAGAGAGTTGGCCCAGCAAGTGCAGCAGGTGGCTGATGATTACGGCAAATGTTCAAGGCTGAAGAGTACCTGCATATATGGAGGAGCACCCAAAGGTCCCCAAATCAGAGATCTGGAAAGAGGTAATTTTAAAATGACCTTTGACAGTTCCTGGAGGAGATGGTATTGTAAAATCTCTGTAAAAATAAAGTTATCTTCTTGGAACCTGTTTGGATGGGTGGGTGCATGAATAAATGCCTCTCTCCTTCTTAACTTGGAGTGCTAGTGCATGTAGTATTTCTCTTTGTTGTGTGGCAACTTACTTTGGACATGGGATTTCCTTTCCGTTCTCTACTTGAAGTTTCCGCTTGTGCACATCATCAGGAAGAGGGGAAGGAAACTTACCAGAAAGAGAACAGATTATTTTGAGGAAATGCAGTAGCAGCAAGTTCAAGGAATGATTTTTCTTAAGCCAGATGGAAAGTTTTCATGTCCAAACAGTCAAATTTCATTTCTGAATGTATAGAAACTTCTGTAGACAGCGGCATTTTTGTTTGGTTTTTTTTTTTAATTGTTCCCAAGCACTAAGCTCTATTTCCGTTCATGAACCCTATAACGTTCCGTAGCTGCCTTTCTGTACATAACAAGTGGCTGGAATTGGGAATAATGAGGAATCCTGGTTCTGCAGCAACCACTGTAGCACAGTGGTGCTCAGGTGGCCTAACCTTCATATCAAGGGCTAGTTACGTACTGTTTCAAGTGTAGAAATGTGCTGATGGCTTTCATCTTCGCTAGGGTAAAAAAATGTAATAGAATTATGTGAAAATGCAGAAGTATTATCAAGGTAACCTTATATATATACAGATCTGCTCAAGAAACTGGAAAATGTTGTGTATCCCTGCAGTTTGCAGAGTTATGGAAACCTGCAGTGATGGGATGAAGGCGTGCTTGGTAGAAGGCTGTGGGATAGCTCTTTCTGAGAACATACTAATGCATTCCAATTGGAAAGTAGCATCTTCAATGGAAGGGTCAGCGGTTACGTGAAGAGAATTTGGGGGGATCAGATCTGTGCATTTTTGCACACCTTCCTGGAATGCTGTTAAATAGGTGTTCACCAGCTTATGAAGCAGAGCATTTGGTTAGAGCACGTTGGCAGGTTTAGTGGTTCCAGGTACTACTGTCCTTGAATGATGGCTTAGTGTTTGCTTCAGCAAAGACTGATGAATAGATAAAGTCCAGAAAACACGTTCTTTTTTGTTTTTGGTTGTTAGTTGTAAGGTTCTTTGTTACGTAGTGTGTTTACTTTGCAGTTTCTGTTGTCAGTGATGTATTCCTCCAGTTTCTTCAGTCACCCTGGCAGACTAATGGCTCCAGTAGAAATCTAATTCTTGCATGAGCTTCATAGAAGTAGCCCTACCTTTGACAGCTCTGAGGAGTCCAAGTTGACACAAATGAAAAGACCTGGGTTGTCACAAAGTAATCTGCATCTCCAAGTGCAGTATCAAGAAGGCTGTTAGGGGTTTTGCTCTTCTTCACCTTCCTGCTTACCTGAAGTTACCTTCTTGGGATATTTCGGTGACACTGAAGGGCTCACCTGTAAGATTTGAAAACCAGTGGAAACCAGTTCCTCTTTTTAATGAATGTCTAAAGGCCCGTACCTGATACAAGTGCATGAATACTTGAATTCTGGTTATATGCTAATAGATATGGGCAGGATGGTTGTCTGTCACTACTGGTGCATAATTGAAGGGGGGAAAAAAAAGTGTAAGTGGAAGTAATTTGACCTGTATATCAAGAGGAGCACTTCATGTCCACTTAACATCTGCAGTTTGACTGGTGGTCGCTGTTATTTTTCTAGAGAGCGCTTCAAACCATGTAATTCTGGATGAAGGTGGGTCAGGCTTGAGTAGAAGCTTATTTCACGTCTGATTTTTGGACAGGTCTTTGCTGGCGTTTTCTGACAGTAACTTAGCTTCTATACTGCATTTATTGTTCTAATGGCACTGTAGCAGTAATTTCAGAATGGAAAAATATATTAAAAGAAAGTAGGGCTTCTACTGAAATGACTCAATCTTGGGTACGAATGAGGGTGGTGCTTTTTCTTTTTTTTAAAAAACCAATTTCTCTCTGGAAGGTGATTCATTCTGACTAAAAATACCGATTGACATTCAGATGAAGAGCCTTACTCTTTTTCCTCATTCTGTTTTGAAGGTGTGGAGATCTGCATTGCTACACCAGGTCGCTTGATTGACTTCCTCGAGGCAGGAAAGACCAACCTCCGTCGCTGTACGTACCTGGTGCTGGATGAAGCAGACAGGATGTTGGACATGGGTTTTGAACCCCAAATTCGTAAAATTGTTGACCAGATAAGGGTGCGTGGACCTTATAAAAGAACAGCCCCCTTTGGTTTCCTACTCAAAGTCCAGTGCCTTGGATAAATCTGGTTTCCCTTTTCCTAGCCTGACAGACAGACTCTGATGTGGAGTGCCACCTGGCCAAAAGAAGTGCGCCAGCTTGCCGAGGACTTCCTGCAGGACTACGTTCAGATCAATGTGGGAAACTTGGAGCTGAGTGCCAACCACAATATCCTGCAGATAGTGGATGTGTGCATGGAAAGCGAGAAAGATCATAAGTAAGCTGATTTTTGCCTACCATTCCAGGTTTTTTTTTTTGGTTATGCTTAAAAATCTGCCTTGCTTTGAAAGCCATGTATGAATTCTAAATAGTGAAGCTGCTCCTAGTAGTATTTAACCTTTTGAGTTCTGCAGAACTAGTAAGGCCTGTAATTAACTAGTCTGTTGCATGTATTCTAACCATTCTGTTGTACAACAGACATAAATTCTGTGTAAGTGATACTGAGTTACCTGTGTGGATGCATTTTGTGTATGTTCTCAAGTGTGAGTGCTCCTGTGTTCTTGGATATGTGGATATACATCTTGGCTCTCATCTCTATTTTAGACTGATACAACTGATGGAGGAAATCATGGCTGAGAAGGAGAACAAGACTATCATCTTTGTGGAGACAAAGAGGCGATGTGATGATCTCACTCGAAGGATGCGCAGAGATGGGTGATTAGCTTTCCCCCTCCCTCCTCTTGTTTCTAGGGGAAAACAGAAATTGTAATCAAAAGCAGAAAGGTTTAAATGTTCATGATGCTGCTGTTGGGAACAACTTGTCCATTCTGTTCTTGGCTGATTTCAGTCTTAGTTTCCCAGAAGGTTCTAGTCCCTCAAAGCATTAGGGCAAGGGAGAATGTTTGTAAGTTGGACAGCTTTTAGTGTATCAGAATATTGATACCCTGATAGCAAATGTGACGTGCCTTAGGTTGTTGTCAATGTAGGTAGTGGGTTTAACAAACCAGTATACATGCTAGGTAGATACAGGTCAGAGGAGGACAGGGAATAAAATATTTCTCTCTTATTTTTTTTCACTTTTTAACTGAAATGCCAATAAAGCTTCCTGTTACCTTTTAATGTATGTACTTTCTGTCTATACTAATGTGCATCTCTCTTTGGCAGTTGGCCAGCTATGTGTATCCATGGAGACAAGAGTCAGCCAGAAAGAGATTGGGTGCTTAATGGTGAGTCCATCACTGAGGGGGAGACTAACTCAGGCTGCTGTATGTCATTTATTGAGCTGTGCTTTTCTCCAGTTGGCTCTCTTTTTTTCTTCTTTGTTTTTTTTTTTTTTTAAAAAAATCTTACTTCATAGCATGCTTTGTTTTACAGAGTTTCGTTCTGGAAAGGCTCCTATCCTCATTGCTACCGACGTTGCATCTCGTGGGCTAGGTTTGTACACATAGACCGCTCTTGCCTACCGCTGCATATTTTTCTTCTTTGGACTGAAAATATGTTTTCTTTTTTAAATAAAAAAAAANTCCTGTTACCTTTTAATGTATGTACTTTCTGTCTATACTAATGTGCATCTCTCTTTGGCAGTTGGCCAGCTATGTGTATCCATGGAGACAAGAGTCAGCCAGAAAGAGATTGGGTGCTTAATGGTGAGTCCATCACTGAGGGGGAGACTAACTCAGGCTGCTGTATGTCATTTATTGAGCTGTGCTTTTCTCCAGTTGGCTCTCTTTTTTTCTTCTTTGTTTTTTTTTTTTTTACCCGATAGATACATTTCAAAAGATCTTCCTTTGCCTTGTGTACTGTTACTTTCAGTTCTTGTAGACAAGAATTGTGTATATGCCTTGGGGGTTTTTTGTATTGGTTTGTTTCTTTTTTTCTTCTTTTGGTGGTGGGGGGGGTGGGGTGGAAACCACAAAGTAGCTTAATCCAGAGAGCTGGGTGTCGAAAACCAGTTTGACAGCTTATATCATGACTTGATGGGGTTTCTGCAATTGACCCATCGTATGTAGATTCTGGAAGATGAGCGTTTAGTGTAAATCAAGTGCAGGTAACTTTTATCTTTTTTTTTTTTTTTAAAAAAATCTTACTTCATAGCATGCTTTGTTTTACAGAGTTTCGTTCTGGAAAGGCTCCTATCCTCATTGCTACCGACGTTGCATCTCGTGGGCTAGGTNTTGCATCTCGTGGGGTAGGTTTGTACACAGAGACCGCTCTTTCCTACCGCTGCATATTTTTCTTCTTTGGACTGAAAATATGTTTTCTTTTAAAAAAAAAAAAAAAAAAAATTCAAAGCGTGATTTTCCCCCACATGTGAAATACGTTTTTTAACATTAATCTTTTTTTTTTCTTTCATATTCAAAGTCTCTTCCTGCTCCTAATGAACAGGCTTTGGTCTGCAGCAAGGCCTAGGCATGACCAATCGATCGTCAAGAGGGAGAAGAGACGTCCAATTATGCAACCCAACCCTTCCACCACACTCACTTCTTGCCCAAATCCAGCTTTTGTTGCTGGATGATAGGGATGGATTGCTCTCAGTTCAGAGCCTGTCAGATAAAGTTCAAGTAGGAAGTTGTGGGAGAGCATTTCAAGAGCAAATAGCTAATATTCTCCCCTTATGACACACCTCAGATCTGAACACACCAGCCCCAGTGTACATGCATGTTTACCCCACAGATGTATTCGCATCTGAGAAAGCACTGCTCCAGATCTTTGGTCTTGACATAACCTTCCCTCCTCTGTGTTCCTTCTAGGCAGGACCACTGAGATTATATATGGCCTTTGACACCATGTTACCCAAAATTGCACAGCTCTATTCTGGTGGTACGAAAATGATCTGTCTGGATGCATCAGTCGTGCCCCCTTTTTTAACAAGCATATTTGTACTGCCAAACACTTTGTGTGCTGAGCACAGTCCTTGCACTGAGTCCTTCTACATTTACTCTAGAAGAGGAGGATGACTTCCAAAGGGCTCTTAGTTTAATAATGACTATTGCACCCTCTCCCAAGTTTGGTAGAAGACAAACTGCTTGGGGGTGGATGTTTCAGTGTAGTAAATTTTAGACCAAACAACTGCAAGTCGTTGCAGTTTAGCTCAGAAAAATCTCTTGGCTGTTAAAAAAAAATCCGAGTTATCTGAGCTCTCATTTTTTTGGCATGCTGGAAGGGTGGCTGTGCTGTGCATCATATAAGTCACTTTAATACAGGCAGACCATTACTAGACTTGTCAGCCTTTGTTCACACAACCTTCACCCCTCCTTCCCCCCCCTCCCCCCTCAAAAATCGTCCAACACTTCCTGAGAGAGGTGATTATATGGACTTCAGTCTCTGCCCTCTAGGGTCATGTCTGGACCTGTGCAGTTAGAACTTGGGCCTGTTGGGAGAAGGGACTGAGGCCTGAAACTAGTTTGTATGAAAGAGAGCTGCTTTCTCTAGCAGCATTTTTTAAACAGGCTTGCTATGTGCTGGTAGCTTCTTTGTGCATCTTGCCTAGACATTTAAAACAGCCTCGCCCCCTCAAAAAGAAAACCAGTCCCTGCAAAACTACTCAATTGGAAAACACTTCAGAAAACAGTCTCCCCGCTTCCCATCCTCCACTTCACCTGAGCTAAGGGGGAAAGGTACCAGAGTCTGTTTCTTGTTACTGAACAACATCTCTGCTTATTTTGGGGCCCTGAGTTTGCTGCTTCTTAAAATAAGTCAGTTAACTGGCAAACTTCTGGACGACTTCCTCCAAGATCCTGGAAAGTGAAGGCTTCTCCCTAAATAACATAAAACAGGGGCGCGCGCCTTTTGGCTGAGTCACCAGGGCTTTCCCTCTTCCTAATGGAACATTGGTTTCAAAAAAGCTTCTTCCAGGTAAGTTCTGAGTCCCATAATGACTTCTTTGTGATAATTCCCTGGAGTGAGGTCCTCCCTCTGCACTGATATTTATTATTACTTTTTTTTTTTTTTTAACTTTATTTTTTCGTTCAGTCTATTAAACTAAAACCATTGAATTTATTTTGTTTTGTTTTCTTTAACAGAAGCTCTGATATCAGCTGCAGATCATTCTCAGTGCAGGGGTGGGGGCACATCTACATTGATGGTCTAAACAGCTCTCTAGGCTAGCACTGTTTGCTAGTCCCTATCTCTCTCCCGGTTAGTCCCGGGAGACTGTGCCTTAGGGCAGTCTGATGGTCTGACAGCGGGGATGTTTCCCAGGTAGTTGTCAACAACGAATTACAGTTTCAGTTCTTGATCCTGCTACGTTTCCTTCTATAAAAGCGCAGGAAGATGGGGAGTGTGCGCAGAGACTTTGGAAGCACGCTAGACTGGAGGAGCCGAGTCTTGTACTTGCTCTGGTCTTTCTTCAGCAAGCTGCGTGCTCTACCAGGACCACTTTCCCAGTCTGGAAAACAGCCTTGCATTTTCCTCTCCCTGCCTTCCCATTCTTCCCGCTCCTCCCCAGTCGAGTCAGTTCCGCCTACAATCGGTAGCTACAATTCCCCGTGCTTTCTGCTGGGAAAGCACGTCCTTGTATCCTCTGTGGTAATTCCAAGTCACTTTGCTACTGATGGATGTGCAAAACGGGACTGACTGAGGATGATGTAACCTGCAGCTTGTCAGCCTAGTTACACCCTGGCTGTGAAGATGCGGTCTGTCATACGTACTCTTCTTTACTTCCCTTTCCCCTTTTTAAAAAACCCCTGTTGCATCAAGGACCCTAGCTGGAGACTCGCGCAGCCCCCTGTGAAACCTGCCTTCTCACTCCCTTTTTTTTGGTGTGATTCAGGACTTTGGAGTCAGCAAAGACTGAGGAGCCCCCCCCTTTGCTGTAATAAGAAACAGACATCAAGTCCCCCTCTTGTCACTATATCCCTCTTGTTTTTATTTTTCCCTTGAAATTGATGCAGTCTGGGCAATAGATGCAGTCTGACCCTTTGGATGTAATTTTTCTACCTTCATTTTTTTGACAATTGCCCCCAAGAACCCCGAATAGGGGACAAAAAGCGTTGGAGGACCTGAAACTTTTACCTGAGCCCAGGTTCTCCGGCGCTTCACAACCAAATGGGGCAACAGAGAAGCGTCTAAGCCAGTTCACAGAGCGAGCGTGTGTGGGGACTTCTCGCTGCCACGGACCCTTGATGCATGCTCCCCGCGCTCCAGTGGTCCCGTGTCAGAGGGCGGAGTTTTGGAAAGGAGGCCGCCAAAAATAAAAGGCAAAGAGACGGGATCGGCTGCAGCGGTTTCCCACAGGAGGAGGGAGTGTGCATCGGTCTGGTAACAAACAGAGAATGTTTCTCTCTTTAAAACAACAACAACAAAAAACAAACAAACAAACAAAAAAAAAAGGAAAGGAAATCACAAAAATCTGTGTTTTATCTTGGATATTTTCAGAATATTCTTCTTAAAATGCAGATTTTTTTTTTTAATTTTTTTTTTTTTAATGAGCTGTTAGGGCACTTACTGTAACACCATGCTTTTTAAAAAGTATTCTATACCGTAGCAAATAGGTGCTTTTGGGACTCGAGGCGCTTTCACCGAAGCGTTACACTAACATTTGCTTTGTCTCTGTCCCGTAAGTTTATGAAGCCTCGGCTTCCTGGAAGGCATGCAGTTCTCCTCTCCTAAATTTTCAGATTCTTTTGTATACGAAGCCAATTCTGATCATTTCCTGCTTCCATCTGACACTGGGGAATTGGTAATGGAATTGAGGATTGTCCAGATTCAAAAAAGCTTGGCAGAACTGGATGGAACAGCACGGTGAAATGTTAGTGCAATGCATTCTGGTGATGACTACAAAGCTGAGTTAAGATATTTTAGGTCTGAATAATTTTCCTAAGTTGCTGAATTCATGTAATTGGAGTGTCTTAAGCTTCTAGGCTAGGGAGGGCAGTTCACTGTATTTTATTAGGACTGTACAAGTAAATACTTTTAAGATTGCCTTTTATTTCATGTTACCAAAGTGGAAGGTAAGTAAGCTCATTACCGTTATTATTTGTTAGACTTCTCCCAACAGAGTAAAAGCTTCACTCTGGCAGTTCTGCCCTTCCTCCGCCCCAGTTTGCTCTGTCTGATGGTGCCGTTTTCACTTTCCAGACCGTTGTTTTAAAACACCCCAAAAGTTGCGTTGGCTCCTTTGCAAACCTCGGTGTCTTTGACACATAAAGACAGAGACCTCATTCCGGGGAGGACGAATTTGAGCGCAGAGCCAAACTGCTTTAAAGTCACCGCTGTTGTTCAGGACGCTGCTCTTTGCTCCTGACAGTCTAAAACACCAGTCTTGTACTCTTTTGGGATGAGTCTGTCTTGTGTTTATTCCCTGCAATTACTAACTTTGTATTTTTTTTTCTTATTACTGTCACCTGCATTCGTGCTCCCCACCTTTCGTTGGCACGTCCTCTCTTCTTCTCCCCTTTCCTCAACCCCACCCCTTCACTGTGCTTCGCACCTGGGCACTTCACAAGATGTGGAAGATGTTAAATTTGTGATAAACTACGACTATCCGAACAGCTCGGAAGATTACGTGCACCGTATTGGCCGTACCGCCCGTAGTACCAACAAAGGTACTGCCTACACCTTCTTCACACCAGGAAACCTGAAACAAGCCAGGGAGCTTATCAAAGTGTTGGAAGAAGCCAATCAAGCCATCAATCCAAAGCTGATGCAGCTTGTGGACCACAGAGGAGGAGGAGGTGGTGGTGGAGGTAAAGGCACATGGGAAAAGGGCTACCCAGGAAATAGATTCCCCATTTCGAGGGAGGGAAGATTTTGAAAGAGGGTAGGGGAGTAGTTAAGGTAGGAAGCAGTAGATTAGTAATAAAGCTGTTTGGTACCTAAGACACCAACCAACCCACGATGTAGATGTAGTGTCTGTGTCCAAAACAAAGAGGTAGTCCACTGTTTTACCTTAGCTATAGAATTTCCTTTCTCCTGATGAAGTCCTCACAGAGCTAATTTTGCTTGAATTGATTAATTCCTTGCAGTCCCTGCTTGGGCACAGGCAACATCGAGAAATCGGTGAAGGGATACACTGACTTGACCTTCAGGGCCAAGTCTTTTTCCCTTTTCCTTCCCTGAAGGAATAGTGAGTCTCGTTGTGTTTCCAAGCTGAGTTTCTTCAGTTTCCTTAGTCTCCGGGCACGGCTGTTAAAAAGCCCCTTTTGAACTTGCTGTTTACACCTTGAGCAGAACGAAGAACGAGATGCGCACACAGCTGTGCGGGGAGGTTACAGGCAGTCGGGAGAACCCCCCCCCTGTGGGTGCAACTGTGGATGTAGAAGGGGGAGAACGGGTGGCGTAATTGTACCAGAGGTCATTGTTTAAGGCTTGTTCCCAGTACTAAATCTCTATATATTCGTCGCCAGGAGGTCGTTCTCGTTACCGAACGAGCAGTTCAGTAAACAACCCTAACCTGATGTACCAGGAAGAGTGTGACAGGAGGCTCCGGGGAGTGAAAGAGGGCCGCAGAGACTCGGGTGGCTTCAGAGACCGGGAGCGTGGTGACAGTTATGCCAACGGAGCCAACAAGACCTATGGCAGTGCCTACGGGAGCCCAAATTCTGCCTTTGGGGCAGCACAGAGCCAGTATGGTNAGTCTAGACCTCTTGCATTTAAAGGAACCTTTTCTTTCTCCTCTTTCCCATCGTGATGTCTCTCTCATGCAGGTTAGACTTAGAATTCACCACTCAACTCCCTTGAGCCCAGCAAAAACGCCCCCCAGTCCACATTACCGACCCTGTCCTCTTTTTTTTTTTTTTCTTCTTTTNTCCAAGCTGAGTTTCTTCAGTTTCCTTAGTCTCCGGGCACGGCTGTTAAAAAGCCCCTTTTGAACTTGCTGTTTACACCTTGAGCAGAACGAAGAACGAGATGCGTGCACAGCTGTGCGGGGAGGTTACAGGCAGTCGGGAGAACCCCCCCCCTGTGGGTGCAACTGTGGATGTAGAAGGGGGAGAACGGGTGGCGTAATTGTACCAGAGGTCATTGTTTAAGGCTTGTTCCCAGTACTAAATCTCTATATATTCGTCGCCAGGAGGTCGTTCTCGTTACCGAACGAGCAGTTCAGTAAACAACCCTAACCTGATGTACCAGGAAGAGTGTGACAGGAGGCTCCGGGGAGTGAAAGAGGGCCGCAGAGACTCGGGTGGCTTCAGAGACCGGGAGCGTGGTGACAGTTATGCCAACGGAGCCAACAAGACCTATGGCAGTGCCTACGGGAGCCCAAATTCTGCCTTGGGGGCAGCACAGAGCCAGTATGGTTACGCTCAAGGGAGCTATGGAGCAGCTGCCTATGGCACGAGTGGCTATGGCACTGCAGAGTACAGTGCTAGTGGCTATGGTGCCAGCACCACAGCTGCCACCGCTGGGAGAACCTCACAGAGCACTACCCAACAGCAGTATGCAGGGATGGTGGGGCGCTCGGGTCAGCAGCCACAGCCGCTCATGTCACAACAGTTTCCGCAGCCCCCTGCCACTAACGTGATGGGCTATATGGGACAGACTGCCACCTACCAGTANAGAGTTGACTGGAAAATTCATTCTTTTTTGTCTTGCATGTTGAGGAAATTGGAAATTTTATTTTCTCTAAAAGAAATGGGTACAAGGCAGAAAGGTCCCAGCTCGATCATCTTGGTGTCTAAGGTTTGTGGGAAAGTTTGCTTTTGAGGGGAGGAGGTTTCTACTCTGTAACACGTTTACTTAATTTCCGGAAGTATCAAGAGAGGTGGGAAACTTTGGGGAGCCAAAGAGCACTTGATTTAAAATGATAAATGCAAGGGAGCAATGCTCACTTCTAAATCTTAATTTTTTTCTTTTTTTCTTGTTTTTTTCTTTTAAATTTTTAAATAGCTCACTTATTATTGCTTGTATTCTATCATAGGTGACTTGCTATAGGAAAACCCTGCCCATTGCTCTGAGCTCGGCGGCGTTCAGAGTAACGCCCCGGGTAAATTGTTGGCCTTTTCTGCAGCTCTGGAAGCGGCGGCCCCGTCCTCTGGTACCTGTAGCAGCCTGCGGGAGGGAAGTTGGGATTAAAAACCCAGTGTTAGACACCAAACCTCCCTTGGATTTGATCCCTGAAAACCAGACAGCGGCTGTAGGTGCCGCTGCTGTAGACCGTTTAGCCAAGTAAGTTCTTTCCCTACGATGGTGAAATTGCAGCATCGCAAACGCTTGGAGTATTCTTCTTACGTTAGTTTCTGCTCTCAAATTCCCATCGTTGGGTTTATGGAGAGGGGTCTTATCTGAGAGCCCAGAAACCAATCGGGGCTGAAACCATGAACGGCAGCACCTTTTTGCCTGTCCTTCACGAACAAACCACCTTTTGCCACCGGGGAAGGTTCCGAGTGCCGCTGCGCTGAATAAAATGTGACAGGAGTTTTCCCACACTTAAATGGAAGAGGTTTGAGTAGGGTGGGTTGGGGGGGAAGGGCAAGGGGAGGACGGGTGGAGGAGGAGATTGCCTGGAATCTCCTTTCCATGAGGTAAGCGGGGAGCTGGTTAGCGCATCTTTAATTCTCAAGCTTTTATTTCTTTTGTACCTTGCTCTGACTATTGCTTTTCCTGGCTTTTGAGTGCATTTCCCTGCTCCATGGGTCCCTTTTGAGCTGAGCTCTCGCAGGTAGGTAGCATTTTAGAAAATGTTAGAGAAGAGTGACATTTTAGTAAATAAGTAAATAAAACCTTGTTTATTTTACAGGCTGAGGTGGGCGTGGGTTGGGGTCTCTCTTTAGCAAAGCATGTTGTTGACTTGTTATTTCTAACAGCGGACGGTTCAGAGGCAGTAGATGGTGGCAGGAGTTGGCTGCTCTTGGTTTCGTAACGTGCCAGAAGGATGGATACATCTCCTGGTTTGTGAGGCATCAGCTTTGCGTTACGAGAGGGTCAGGTTTTGGGTGGGGTGTTTTTCCTGTTGGTGGCGTTGCATATGGGTGAACAAGGCAGCCCAGCCCGCTCCTGTAGCAAGAGTGGAACTTCACGTAGCCCGGGAAAAGAGCGTGCTAATACAGAAGTGATTTCTTTCTTTTAATTTGATTTCTTCCCA
>VZTM01037701.1:627-33358 GCA_013400555.1 Jacana jacana
CAAAACAATCAATGAAATCTCACCTGTTCCCTGTTCCATCAGCTTATCTTTTGATAATTTTGCCTCTTTTAGAGGCTTATGGACCTCTAGTCTTCTCCTCTGCACAACTTTCTGGCAGGTGCCACACCAGTATATGTATTTCTCTCATATGCTATGAGAGAAAAAACAATCAATACTCTTCATTCCACATTTCTAGTCATTTTCCATAGCACCAAAACCAAACAGGTTGTCTAACTGCAGATACCAGGAAAAGGAGACTGCACTTGCCTGCATTAGGCTGATTTTCAGAAACTATTTCCAGCTGCACGTATGGCAGTTTTATTAACTCGTCTCATAACACCTAAAGGGGCACATTTTATTTCTATATATTCCCTATATATTCTATGTGCGCAAACCTCTCAGGTTGTTGTACAAAATCCCCTAAATTTACTCTGATTTAATATCTGTAGGCTGCCTAAACTTTTTACTCCTTCCTTGCCTTTCCTACAACACCTACACAATGTCTTCTGCCCCAAAACAAGATCAGAATCACCCCCCTTACACAGCTTTTGTATGCCATTTCCTCCCTCTTTTCACATCAACATCTCAAATTCAGTCACTCCATTCACTCATTCGCTGCTGCTGCTGCAACCAGAGTCCCTATGCTATCCTCTCCTAGTCTGCAATCGCAACGCACAAATTCTGCCTATTCCACACGCCCACCCTAATGATTCATTCTCAGTTTTACTCTGTACTCAGGATTCTGCATGCACACATCCCCCCCCAGTTATTCTTTCCTCCCTGTATCATAACTGCATTTCTCCTTCCTCTCTGAAAAGTAAATTATTCACAGGATTAACAGCACAAACCTGTTCTTCAATCTGCAGTCAAATACAGAACCATTTTTAAAAGGCCAGCTACTCTCATTAGAGGACTCTGCATCACTCGCTTTCTTACAGTCTTCCATGCAAAAATATACAGTTTGCCATTTATATAGGAAAATACCCCACAAAATTTTAGCTATAGAAACCACTTCCTCTAAACAGAAATCTGGAGAACCAGATGCCATACAGGCATTATTTGCCTTCAAAAATGCAATTTGTTGCCTGTATTTAGGCTTTCAAGAAATAAAGGAAAAGGTAAAAAGATCGGTTCTGAGCAAACAGCAATTCAAAAGTCAAGTGCATGCTCCTGTCAGTATTAGTCCTGCAAAAATATCCTTTCCAGATATAAGGTGCAAAACCTCCTCTTTAAAGACATCCCACTGCTTCCAGGAGGGTTGAATTAACAAATATTCAGTTGACACCATCAGTGTCATAATTTATCAACGTGCAAAATACATTTCATCCTGTTACTGAAATACTGTTCTCCAAGATTTATTAACAGGATTGTGTAACAATGGTAGGACACTACGACAATCTGAGTGAATATGGCTATTATTTCCACTCGTACATCAGCAGTCAAGAAGCCAAGAATACATGCAACATACTCACCAAAAAGAACAAGTAATTAAAAAAAAACAAACCTCAAAGTGAATCAGTAGAAATCAGTGTAAAATGCAGTAAGGCAGCCAGACAACATAATGAATAAACAAGAAGGCATACTGATGTTAAAAATCATTCTCTACAAGCTTTTCTCATCCTGAAGGACAGGTACAGGCTGTATACAAAGTAACCTAAGCCTACATTACAGCTAAAATTTCTTTTTCCTTTGAAAGAAAGGAAACTTTTTTAAACTAGGTAATGGAGTGCACGTTTCGAGTTCTTCATATTTCAATGTAAATGCAAAACCATCAACATCTGGTTTGAGGTCACTGGAGACTGGGAAAGCATATACTGGAAATACAGCTTGTATCGTCTATAGTCATGTATTGTCTGTTACTTCCCAGACACCTACTGTTGATCGCAGTCAGCAAGAACCTAGCCTAGTATCTTGCCTTACCTGGTATGGCCATTTGTGTCCAGCCCCACTAATAAACTAACCCAAGACTCCTCCCTTTCTCCCAAAGGCCTCAAGCATTTCTTGGAAGATTTTAGCCCACTGACCTTCAAAAAAATTAAGCAAACCCGAAGCAGCAACTGTATGAGATTTCAAAAGTCCAAGTATTTAAATTTTAACTGCATGCTCTCTAGTACTCAACGACTTACCCTGTGAAAACTAACAGCCTAATAAATGAGATCATTCAGGATTTAATTTTAAAATTGCAGGTTTGTTTCTTTTAACATGTGGTCTTCTCCGTTTTTGCACTGACAGCAATGACAGAAATTCAGCTTCATTCTCGTATCTCTAGTAAACTACTATGCACCCTTATTTCCCTAATAGGTAAGAAAACCTAAGGCCTCTGGCAGCTTCTGGCTGACGCCATCGTTAACTCCACACCCCCTTTTTTTGACAGGATTGACGGCAGGCTGAGCCGCCACTGCCTTCCCCACAAACTCGGGCAAGGCCAGCGGTCCCCCAGCAGGGTCCGGCAGCCGGCTCGCAGGCTTGGCCTGCCCCGGCTCCGCCGCAGGCAGGGCGGAGGGGACAGGCCGGCCGAGCCCCCGTGGAGGGGGCACTGCTNAGCACTGTACCCACCCGACCCACGCCGGGCCTGCTGGCCCTTCCAGAGCTTTCCCCGGCCTTCACCACCCCTCCTCCCGGCCCACCCCATCCCCCGCGGGCCGCGCACAGCCACTGCGCCCGCCTCTCACCTTTCGGCAGCAGCAGCTTCACCTCTCCGTTCTCCTCCCGGCCTGCCGCGCTCAGGCCGCCACCGCCATCTCCCACCGCCGCGACCNNNCCCACCGCCGCGACCAGGGGCAGGGCCCCGTGTTTCTTCTTCTCCTTATCCCGCTTCTCCTTCGGCCTCTTCGGCTTGGCGCTCCCGCCGGCTGCCCCGCCGCTCCCGCAGCCTCCCGCCTCGACGGCCAGAGCCAGACGGTGGCGGTGGTGGCGGTGCTGGTGCTGCTGGTAGGAAGAGGAGGAGGGGGAGGCGGACGACGGCAGCAAAACGGCGGGCGACAGCAGCTTCCGGGACAGTTGTGAGGGGAAAGCGAAGCCCCCCGCTGCCCCGGAGGGGCCAGAAGGGAGCGCGGCGAAACCCCACGCCGCGGGGCTGCTGTAGCTCGGCAAGATCGCGGGCAGCGGCAGCGCCTGCTTGCTGCTCCCGCCGTTGCCGCCACCACCGCCCCCTTCACCGTTGACGCGCTTAGTGCCCTTCAGGCCCCTCTCATCGGCTGCCTTCATCTTCTTAGCGGCTGGCTGAGACCCACGGGAAACCTTAATATCCGGGACCGGCCTGGCACCGAACGGCTCCGACTCAGGCGACAGCGCGCCACGAAGAGGACTCGGAGGCTCCGCCATTTTGGGCTCCTGCTTCTATTTACTCTCGGCTCGCCTCAACCGACAGAACCGGGAGGGGTGGGGCGATGGGGGTGCCCCAGCCTCGCCCAATAGGCAGGGGGGGCGCCGGAGAGACAGCGGGATTGGCCAATCGCGAGGCGACGGGGGGGCGGGTTCTGAGGGGATTGGGGGCGGCGGGCTCGGCTGAGTGCGCAGTCGGAGAGTGGGGGTGAGGGGAGGGCGTGCTGCTGTTGGGGCGGGGGCCGCTGTGAGGGGACGGGGACGGGGACGGGCCTCAGTCCCGGCAGATGTGGTAGGGAGTACCCTTTACGCTCCGCTGGGCAGGGGCAGGTCGGGCTGAGCCGGGTGGCGGCAGCTGGTGGGGAAGGCCCGGCCCTGGGGGGCCGCCGCCCGGAGAGTCGGTTCTTCGGGCTGTGGGTGGTCGGGCTGTGGCGTGTCCTAGAGGCGCTAGCGAGCTGGGAGCTAGTTCTGCGGGTGTGGGGCTTCCCCGCTGGTGCTGCTCACTGCGGGAAGGGCTGAGGGGAGCCCTGCAGCCCGGCGGGCTGTGTTCCCAGAGAGAGGCTTTTGTTTAAAAATAAGTTTGAAATGGCCCCTTTCCCAGGAGGTTACGCCGGCATGAGGGGATGCAGCCTCCCGAGCAGAGGCTGCTGCCGCTCTCGGGATAGGACACCTGTCCTGGGGCTGGGGGGTTCGCTGTGGTGGAAACAACCTCAACCCTGTGCGCAAGGCGGAGATCCCAGCGGCGTTTCTGGCTGAACCTGAGTTTTCCATGTTTTCCCAAATCATCGGAGCGATTCAGCTTGAGCCCTGGAAGCTCTTGTGGGCCTCATGAGAGGAAGGCAAATGCTGCAAAGGTTTGCTGTTGTGTCAGATGGCATTCCACCGTAATAGTCAGAGGTTGGTCTTACGAGCAAGATCACTGGCACTCAGTGCTTCAGTAAAGAGACTGCACTGCTGCTTCCTCCAAAGCAAAAGGCAGCATGGCCTAGAAGGTGGAGCTGGTCATTGTCACAATTAGGAGCCCTCCCAACCCCCCCAAGCCGTGCCCTTGGCATCTACAGTTGCCATAGCTGCTGCTCAGGTGCAGACTGAAATTCTTGCCAAGACCTCAAGTAAGCAGGAAGCGGTCACAGAAACAAACAGAAGGTGAGCCCTTGCTTCCTGGAGTGTTTGCACTGCTGGTCTCCTGCTTCAGTCAATCATACCTGCAGGTCTCTCTGTGGCAGTGGAAAGAGCAGAGTAACCACCACATTACACTTTACCTGGCAGACTACTGCCAGATCAGATTGCTCTGTGAAGTTTTGTATGTGATGCATTAGTAGAGAAACAAGGATTTGAGGTTGGATTCTTTCGCTTAAACTATTTTCAGTTGAGCAGCAAGCAATCAGCCTCTAGCATGCTTCTAGGTGCCTCTGGCCATCTCTCATTTTTTGCAAATTGCAAACCAGGCTGAAATCAGTTCAATGTTCACCTCACTAGGAGTGAAGAATTAATTTCTCTATATCCATCCAACTGTGCTTCAAGGATTTTTCCTCAGACTATTCAAGTTTCACTAGTGTGAGGGCGTATTGTCAACCTGTATTTCTGAGCATCTGCGCCGAAGCACAGGAAGAATGTTTCACAGCACATATTTGAGCAGAAGTCAACTAACAGCCAATCCCAGACTGAAATCCAGGTACAAATCGACCCCTATGTATGTAGGCTGGTACAACTAGAAAAGGCCTATGGGTACAAAGGCCATCTTCAGCTACCTCAGAAATTTATTACATGTATGAGGCAAAACTATGCATTTTAATACCTATAGTATGAGAAATTTTAGGCACCTCGTGGCACTGTCTCAACTTCACAGGCTTTACAACCCTGTTACTTTTATGCTGGTAGTGATACCAAATCTACAGTATGTTAAGTCCATTTAGCAAACTTATACTTCAGATTAGCCACAACTGTATAGATGACACTCTCGCTTTGGGGGGCTTTGAAAAGCAGAAGAACAACAATTCCCAAGGGTTTTGATCTTTAACAAGAGTAAATGCTAGGGTGTGCTTTCAGTCCAAGGAACTTGACCAAAACTTGTGTGAAATGCTGAAGTTGTTTAGGAGCACATCACTTTTCTCCAAGTGGGTGGGGGTTATTATGCTAATTAGGCTAGCCAGTTATTTAAATAGCTGAGTACCTTCAAATCTGCACTTAAATTAATGTAGTTAGTAATTAAGACAAATCTCCAGGACTTTTTCCTGGACATGCTGGATGCTTAAAACAAAAGCATTGAATCATAAATGATTCTATGATAACGTGACAATTCCTGTGAAAATAGAAAGGAAGATAAAACTGGTGGGAGGAGGAGTCATAGCCCAAAACTTCGTGTAAAAACTGACATCTAAACTAATAAACGTGCAGTAAACTTGAACAGACAGCTGACAATATGCCAGTAAACTTCAGTCAAGCTATTGTTTCCTTAGCATTTTGAAGTAGTGTATCATGCTTGTAAGCATAAGCCAGGTTTTTATTAGTGAATTCTTTAGAAAATTCAAGTGGCGCAAGATGACAGAGCACCTATTAGCTGTAATTGTTGCTTGTTGGAAAGCAGTGTGACTAATGTTTGCAGGTTTCTTTACTGCTATCTCTTACCCATTTGTCATCAAGGAAAATTACAGGGTGCTTGAAATTCAGAAGCCAGGTCTGTGTTTCAGATCCCACAGTCCTGCTGCTGTGTGGTGGCCAGCCTGGCGGGCATGCTGGAGGAGCAGGTTGTGTCCCCACACTTGTTTTGTCACCGACCACATGGATGCATTAGGGTGCTGTGCTGTATCTGCGGTCAGCAGACATTCCAAAATACTGAAGTCAAATTTCAGTGCATCTTCCTTTCTACTTTTTACTTTAATTAAACCTCTGGATGTCAGCAAATACACCCCAGACAGGCACTCGTGAGTGAGGTGCAGGGAAAATGAGAAACCCCAGAAATGATACAGATTAGGAAGTTTTGGGGAAACTTTTGAGAAACACCACCAGAAATGTTGCAGGCCAAACCCAAGCTATTACAGAGAAACAGAGCAAGGGTCATATCACTACTCCAGTTCCCCCCAGTGCCTGTGCAAAGATGTATGAACTCAGCCTTTATGGGGATCGGTCCTTGGTGGAGTGACATCAGCAGAATCCATACACGCAGAGATGAGAAAAGCTCATCTCTTTTAGTAGACTTTAAACTGATTATGGAGATGATACCAACGTGTGTTTCTCTATAATTTATAAGCACTGAGGGAAATCTGTGAAGATTTTCTAGACCATGAAAACCTGAAACCAGCAAAACCCATAAAAATGCTGGGCATACAGCAGTCCAGCATCCAACAATCATTAAGGATAATCTTACCAGAGCACTGGCCTGCTTATTACAAACCTGTTGTCATTTTGATTAGAATAATTATAAAATACTGATATACTTGGTTATTGATCAAAACATTTGTTTAAATACCTGTCTTGTTTGAGTAACGAGGGAAGTTAAACAAGTTGATGCATATGCTCACCTAAACTTTGTCAAATTTCAAGTGTCCCCTATAAAATCAAAAGCTAAGTGGAAGTGCTGTACACAGATGGAGTTACATTGGCTTCATGCTCGTAGCTGCCTACCAAAGTGCTGCTCCAGAACCTTACTCAGGTCTCCAAATAGAAATACAGCTTTCAGAAATGTTACTTAATCTCTTTATAGTTCCGACAGTTTGCTTCCCATGTGCTTACTTCCTTGGTTTGGCATCTGTTCAGTTCCTAATTCAAGCATGGAAATAATTGTGCCAACAGTAAATTGAAGACATTTGCTAACACTTAGACATCTTTATGCTGGTTTTTCTCTGCAAAATAAGCTAAATGTAATTTTTGCCGCTATTCATATTTTTTCTTAAAATTCATTAGAAGTGAATTTATTCACCTTTGGAAATGGAGGCGACAACCACCCTTATGTGCACAGAATGTACCTACAAAGGTGGTTTCATCGTGTAAAAGTGTGATTTATTTTAGAAAAGCCCCATTTCCCATAGCCAACGTTTTCAGAACAACCAGTGGCACATCCAGATTCTTCTGTAATTACCACCCAGACAGCTGAACTCAACAAGAGGGTCGGGACTCACTTGGTTCATAACCAGGAGCTGCTGACAGTACAATGAGCCTTGCTGCAGGGGGGTAAGAATTTCCACCCCGCCTTGTCCTTTGCAAGGGGCAGTATCCCCACGCCTGAGCAACAGGAGTGTGCAGCCCAGCATCTTTTAAACCGGTGGCAAAGCTGGGTTTATGCTAACAAGCTTCCCTCCCCACCCCAGAAGCTGCTGCCGACTCTTTTTCTCTTAAGGGGCTAGAGGGTGAGAAGTTTGGAAGCGGGGCAGAGCAGATAGCCAAGGACAGTACTGGTTTTGATTACACTCTTCATCTGCCAGCACTTTGTAGAATCCATAAAAAACACAAAAGTGAGCTTAGGCTTCAGAGGGGACCTACAAGAATTGTTGCATGTTTAACTTTTTTTTTTCCCAAGCTACATCAAGCTTCTTGCTCTCAAATGTGCTAAACACAAAATGCCTTGGTTTCCAAATTTCTTTTCTTAAGTGTAATAACAATCACAGCAATGGAGCCAACTTGGGAAGTACTGATATACGCGATTTCAAATGATATCTTCTTGCAGCTGAAAAGATCATTTGCTTTGCTGGTGTCTTCTTCACAGCATCCAAACAAAAAGAAAGACATGGACCTGTTAGAGTGTATCCAGGAGGGCCACAAAGATGATCAGAGGGCTGAAGCACCCCTCCTGTGGGGACAGGCTGAGAGAGCTGGAGTTGTTCAGCCTGAGGAGAGGCTCAAGGGCATCTCATCAATGTATGTAAATACGTGAAGGAAGCGTGCAGAGGTGGCAGAGCCAGGTGCTACCAAGCGGTGCCCAGGGCCAGGGCCAGAGGCAATGGGCACAAAGTGAAGCACAGAAAGGTCCATCTGAACATCAGGAAACTCTTACTGGGAGGGTCACTGAGCGCTGGAACAGTTTGCCCAGGGAGGTTGTGGAGTCCCCACACTTGGAGATATTAAAAACTTGTTGAGACACAGGCCTGGGCAGCTCGATCTAAATATTCCTGCTTGAGCAGAGATGTCAGACCAGGTGACCTCCAAGGTCCCTGCCAGCCTCAGCCATGCTGTGACTTAGGGGGCTTGTTGAGCAAAAGGATAATTACCTCTCTGAAAGACAAGAGGTACAACATTTGGGTGTTGTTTTTTTCAGAAATGCACTGTGCATTTTGAGGAAGTATTTGGGTAGTAATTCACATAAACTCCAAATGACAACCTTGGCAGCAGCTGAGGTCACAGGGTTACACACAACCTCAAGCGTTTTCATGCACAAGGTCACGACCAGAGAGGTAAGGGTGGCTCCAACTGCTGTCAGGTTATAAACAATTCCTAGCAGATCTGTTCAAACGGCAGCGTGATCAAGGCAAATTGCAGCTTTATCTGATTTGGCCTGTGATGGCGTTAAATAAAAGCAAGTGACATCTGAAAGGCTTTTTCATGAAGCTTGGGAAGATCTTTTCTTTTCACATGGTCAGTATCCCCCAGGGAGAATAAAGCACAATTCAGCAGCTGTCAGCAAGTAAAAGGAAACTGAAGCTTCATACTAAAGATGTCTAGACCATAAGAAACTTCATCTAGCTTGTTTAGTTACAAAGATTTTACAAAGGAACCCAGAGTTCTGGCATCAAGATGCCATCTTTATCATCTGCATCCAGACCTCTCTGGGGAGAAGGTGCTGCTGTTGGCTTCCCCTCTCTCCTAAACCTTTGAACTCTTTTTGAGGGCCAAATGGAAATGATCAGGCCTTCCCAGTTCAGAATGTTAATGCTTTATCTCAGGCTTTTGTTTTTCTTGCTCCTCTTGAGAAAAGAGCTGCAGGCAGTTTTACTCAAATAAATCAAGGCACTTTGTCTTTTTTTTTTTTCATCCCAACTGTTGTGATAATTTTTTCCCATAGGCAGAAGCACTGCCCAGTGGGTCCAGCACAAAAGCACGCTAACAGCCATCTTCAGTGTTTTGTCTAATAGGGCCTATAGCACACACTGGCTCATGCATGTCTTTGAACGTGACAAAAGTAGGGCATTAGTTAGTCTAAAAGCATAAAAATCCACTTGTAAGATCAAATCTGTATAGTGATTTCTGGACATCCCTGGGCTCAGTTGGAGAAAATCCGTTGCTCTCCACTGCAGGCAGTCACCTGAGCAAAGTGCTGAGTCAGGGGATGAGAGCAGCTGGTTCGGTTTTGGGTTACAGGGACCACTCAGCGTGCAGCAGCTGCCATGGAGCACGGGTAGCCCTGAGGACACAATGGCTGTAAGGCGAGTTTCACAATTGTAATCTGAAGGCCACAGAGCAAGCAGCCAGGGTACAAGTGTCCTGAGGTCTATCTTTGTCCGAGCCAAAGCCCAGATTGTTTTCACCCGTGCAGCCCGAGGGAACAATCCCTTGGTGAGTATCTAACCCAGAGTCCATGATGGCCTTTGGGAACAAGCAAAGGTAAAACTCCAGTGGAAATACTGTCAAAATCCCCTCTAAATACAGGTACAGAAGGAAAACGGCAGCTCTCAGTACTGTTCAAGTAACATTTTGGGCTGTGCATAACATTTGTTGGAAGACTAAAGAAAAGAGTTTCAGATCTGTTGGATCAGAAGAAATAAAGACCAAAGGCAAAGTACCTGGCAGCAAACCCACTGAAGTGTGGCCTAGAGCTGCAACTCTCGGGTGGGTGTGCAACTCCTACAAGCCCAGCATTTCCCTCACTTTTCGGTTTCAGAGAGTCTCTAACCTTCTTTCCCCACTGCCAGCATGATCAGAAATGCAGTAGCAGCCCAAGCTGGACCAAGAGAGGATGTTGATTTGGAGCCAGATGTTCTCCAGCTCAGAACATTCCTCCAGGGCTGGAGTGCGTGAGGGAATTTTCCCCTAGAGAAAAGGCAGTGACTAATGACACAAGAATTGTGCCTAAAGAGGCATCGCAACCAAAACTCTGCTTTTTAACATCCTTTCAGGGGAAAAAAACAGCGCATCTGAGTCACAGATTTGATGGGGTTAAGAAAGCTTTAAAACAGCCGATACCTCCAAAGGGACAGCTGGCACCAGGGAATGCTGCCCTGCAAGAGGGACAAGGGACAGGTAACTGTCTCTAATTAGTTGGCTCTAATGGCAACCCAGAGGAAAAAAACGTTACGGAAAGAAAAATCTATGGACTTCCCCAAGCTGAGCTTTAAAAGAATACTTATTTCTGAACAAGCAATGCCCTGTGTTGTGGGCAGAGGTCACATCAATGGCAAAAGAGAGGGACTGAGTCACAGAGCCTGTCTCAGCAGCAGGGACACAGCAGACCTGCACGTGGTCACTGGAGTCGTTCTGCCTGGACAAGGCACCTGCAGGTGGGGAACAGGAAGGTATGGCTGGCTGGGCAAATTCACACCCATCAAGAAGGGAATAAAGGCGACTTGCTCTTCGCAATGGAAGCAGTGAGGTATTTCTCAATATGTTGGTGTAGCTTCTTTTAAAATCTGAAATCAGATGGATTTCCTGATGGTTTTTGTCCCCGTGTCTCTAGCAACTTAAAAACTGTGCTGTTTGGAGACAGTTCTTTGGAGTGCATTTAGTGCTAGGAAACTCAGGGCTTGTGTCTTAGAGCTGGCACTTATTTGTAGAATAATTATGTGTTTGTGTACAAGTAAACAGCTCCTTGCACACAGCAGCTGATCCTTCACTCCTCACCTCAGCTGCTCACTCATATAAGCGAAAAACTTCTACATGGAAAAATGCACAATAAAGAGCTTTCTGTCTATCCACAAATCTTACTCCACGTTAGAGGCAGCAGCTCTAGAGAGCAGCGGGATCCATGATCCTGGGAAACAATTCCAGACAAACTGCTGCAAGTGAAAACACATCTGCCATAACGTGCTGGGACTTTATCAGACGTATGAGCATAACTGGCAGATAACTGTACCTGAAGTTTCTAGAGCATGGCATCAGGAAAGCATCTCACAGGGGCTGCAGGCTGGGTTTAAGCAGAAGATACTGCACTTACTTCTCGTTAGAACATATTTGCATTAAATAAGGTCACCCAAAAATGTTCAAGTACATGTACTGGGTGGCAGTTAAGGGCTGTGGGATCCATTGGTGATGGAATGAATAACGTTAATGCAAATCCAACACATCACTGTCAGCCTCGGATCAGTGTCTGGAGCGTGGGAGATACCCCGTCTCCTCCCAGCTGCTGACGTGGAATCGCAGCCGGACCGTGTGTCGCTACTTGCACAGTCTTGCCCTGGCTTAGAGGCAGGAACGCTGCGTTCACGGGATGAGTAGCCCCGAATTCCAGTAAATGTGTAGAAGGGATTTGTCATCTCACCACAGACTCTGGCCCAGGGGCCGCCCCAAGAGAGCTCCCTCGTGCTGGTCGCTTCCAACGCTGAGAGGAGGAGAAACAGATGGAAAAATCCTTCACACAAACTGGATCTTAATCACTGAAAGAAGAGACATCGAAAAGTGCTCACTCCATACATCTAAATAAGTACCACTGAGATAAAAAAATGACTCCAGGTAGCCTTCAGAATTGTGTCACTCAAGTGTGCAGCCAGTTTGCAAGAAGTCCAGTACCATAGTGTCCTCTCTCTGGATCTTACCCTTAGGGTATATTTTGGTCTCAAGCAAAGCAAGGATTAGTTTCATTGCTTTAAATCTAAATGTAGATAGGCACGTGACATGGCCTGTCAGAGCATCCATACATGTCATAAGTTATGAGGAAGTCCCTACAGCACATCACATGCTCCGGAAGCAGCGAGGAGCCCTGAATTGCCAAATCAAAGTATTCAGTGTAGTGACAAGTGCCAGTCCTTTCCAAAACACTTTCCACATGATCCTGGGGCTGTGGCCAGGCCCAAGAGAGGAGCTGCATCTGTGGGAACCAAACCCCTCCTGGAGGTGGGGTTGAGCTGGATCCTGTAGGCTAATCTGGAAGATCTGTAAGAGGGACCTTCTTGACTCACGTAGCCACCCCGACTTCATCACCCAGAAAAGGCTGGCAGGCTCCTGAGGTCCAGAAGAGGCCTGACTTCTTTCATTTATTTTTTTTAATTATAAGAATAGAACCCCCCTGCCTTATGAATCAAGGAGTCCAAGACCACCCTCCGTGTTGTGGAAGAACTGCTCGAGTGGGGCTCAGGTTTTCTAAATGGAAAATATGAAAGGCAGAAACGACAGAGGTAAAATTAGGACAACTTTGACCACCACACCGTAACCAGACTCCAAAGAACTAAGTTATCTGTAGAAGTATTTGTTTAGGGCCCAAAAATTTATCCCCCAAACAGCGTGGAGATATAAACTATAAAAGTAATCTACCTGAGTATTCTTTCCAGCAGCACCGAACTTAGAATCACAGAATCATACAGGTTGGAAGAGACCCTTGGGATCTTGTATCGATTTGCTGTCTTGAGGACACAGATGGGGAAGGAACTGCTCAGCAACACTTTTTGGAACTGTTAGAGGTCCCACTAGTCATAAAGGTTTATTTACACCAACAAAATAATTACTTCCATTGCTTCCTTCTTATCAGTGGATTTACAGGACAGCAGAGGTTTAGATAAGTAAGTATTCATTACATGAGAACAGTATCATAAAGTGCCACTGCTCAGGTGTCACTTTGAGGTCTCAAAATCTACATGTGAGAACAGATTGCTTTCTGGACTTGTCATTCTTCATTTCTCCACTTCTCCCACCCACCCCAGAACATTTCAAGGATCTATTCATCTTTACTGGGTCCCACCACCAAAAAACCCACAGGTTTTTCTTCCACCCTGGGGAGTAATCTTGCCTGGGGCCTGGCCAGGCAAAACCGAAAAGGCTGGTACACAATTGCACATTTTGTAGAAGCTCAAAGCCCACCAATTTGTGGAACAGAATCCTCTTGGTTGTGTTGCATTCCTGTTACCCAGCCACACCTCTCCTGCCCTTCGGAGGAGCTTACAAAACCAGGAACCTGCTTAACAAGTTCACTTCAGCCTTTTACTGCCTGCAGGCAAAGACAGTTTCCTCCTTGTACTTGATGCAGCTCAGCTCTTCCCACCTCTCTCCTCCTCAGCTACATGTTCCTGGCTCTTCCCAGCTCCGCCACCCTCGCTGCTTATCGCACACCAAACAGACCGTGGTGCTTTATGAACGTGCTTTGGATCAGGTTCTCTACCCGGGCAGCTTGCTTCGCTTTTGAAGTGCCCGTAAATTACTCCCCACAGATCTCATGACCCGAGTTATGAGTCATTTCTTTTAATTAACTTTAATAAAAACCAACATGCCAGTACTTTTTCAAAATAGACTGATGGTACAGAGCGTTCATAACCCCAGATCCCTTCCTGGAGATCACAGTGGTGGCTATTTGAGTTTTTATTTGTGTCTAAAGAAACAGAGATCAGAAGCTGCACTACCACTTAACAAAACCGGCTGCCTTGCAGTGGTGGGTTCAGGTGTGTTCAGATACCAGAGTAGCAGCTGGGGTTAGACTGTACCAGGCAGATGAGTTCAGTGCACACAGGAGGGAAATCCTAAGGAGAGAGGTGCACTGGGCAGCGCTGATAAACTGTGTGAGTTAAATGTTCACCATAAACACATATGAGCCGCTTCTGGAGACGCAGCAAAAGGAGAGGAGCTGCAGCCAACAGACACCAGAGAGAGGCCTTGTTTCTGGGTAAGATTCGCGTCTGCTTCCTGCCAACTTCTCCAGCCTTTCCCTGAGCAACACTTGCAAAAAGCAAAATCAGTGAGAGACCAAATCACAATTGAAACAAATGGAGCAAAAGATTTTAAAATACTCAGATTTATAAAGCTGACTTTTTTTTTTTCTGTCCTTTTGACGTTAAGCCAGAATGCAGCAGGTGGAGTGTGTGCCGGGATGGAACCACACACCAGACATCTGGAGCAGAGCGAGCAGAGTTGGGAAGCAGAAAAGCTCAGCATATTCTTTGATATTCCCTCTTTTAACGATGGGATCCTCTTTGAGCCAAGTCCAGCTCTTCATTTCACTTGACAGCCAAGCTCTCCACGGGATTTTGGCCCTGCCTACTCAGATCCATTTTGCTACGTGCCTGTGATCTTTTACGCTAAGGACTGCAACTCTGTGGATCAAAGTGGGAACTGTAGATGTGAAAGACAACCTCCACTTCGCTGGCTGAGATCCGTGGAGCTCGCCCAGGCTGCTGAGGACACGACCAACGACTCTCCCGAGGAGCGCCCAGATCTGCAAACATTTGCAGGCACGCTTAACTCCGCCGGTGAATGGCCTCATTGAGCTGGCCACGGCTGTTTACACGCAGAAGTTACTCACCTAACTCTGTTTGCAGGATTTAAGCCAAAATGCAAAGCCTTGGCTTCACCACAGTAAGTTCTTCACACAGACACGCTGTAGTTTCAGAGGCAAGAGTCAAATGATAAAAGAAATCGACTGTTACAGAACGACGACATAAGAGTTCAAACCAGAAGCTGTTTTCAGGTAAGTCATTTCAAGGAAAGAGCATTTACCTGAGAGGGTTAGAGTGTGAGATCTGAACACACAGCCACACAAGATTTTATTTATTCACTGCTTTAAGACCACGAATGCTGAGCATTTGCCACGAAGTTCAGAGATGAAGTTCAGCATTTGGTACGGATCTGGAAGGTGATTTGGGATACCACGATATGGCAGCAGAGAAAACACCATTGTCCAGCTTTAATTGAAGGCCCAGCACTCAACAAACCCATGTTTTGACTAAGTGCAAACACTAAAATAATCAGAACAAAAGTCCCATCAGGGAGGCTGGCTGTTCCTGGCTGTCCCCAAGACTGTAATTAAACACTTTGCAGACATTCTATCTTAAGAGGTTTAAACTATGCTGAGGGTTCTAGGAGGTGACTGGGTGCATTGCTCTGGCTCGCCCCAGCCATGCTGTGTCCTAGTTGAATGCATTCTTTGCATCTAGCCCCGCTTTTTAGCCCACACAGCATAACCTTCCATGGAAGCTGTTTCAACTCCTCAGGTAACATCTGAAAAGCATTTTGAGATTGCATGAAAGGCCCTTCTTCGGTGAAGGTCTGTGGTAAGTGTCTGTGGGAAGCTCTAAGGGCCGTGCAACTCTCCTTCCACATCCACCAGATGACACAGGAGGAGCCAACTGCCACCCACAGTCTTACCAAGTACCTGAGCAGCACAACGAAGCAGATGAGCTGCATTATGGCGTTTAGTGACCTTGGAATAAACCAGCAGAGGTAACGTTACTCCATCAGAAATGTGGAATTTATACTTACTGTTTATTAAAGGGTGAGTCTCTGCTTCACACCAAGTGCTGTGTGGAACAGCGGGAATTACCCCCCGAAACTCACAGTTTAATCCTTGGAGTGTTCAGCTGTCAGAAGGCTCTGTTTAAAGACAGCGTGATCTATATCTAAAAGCAGCTGCTCCCGCAGCACGGGGTTGCCAGGCTGCCCAGTCACCACGTCGTGCTCCATCTGCCTTTGTTCTTTTAGAACTCTGTCTGCAAAAACACCAAATCCAAGATTTCAGGGTACAAAATCCCAGAGGTGATTCTTTGGGATTCTTCATGGTTCTGCACAGTTCCCAAGTTAGAAACTTCTTTTAGGAAAGTTTCATGTAAGCGCAGCCGCAGGTTTTCTTGTCTGATAAACGAGCAATAAGAATGCTGAAGTAATGCTCTGATGGCTGAAAAGTAGAAAGCCACCAGCCAAGGCAATAGACAACCAAAACCATGCTGCATCAGAGAGAGGAGCAGTGATGCATGGTCATTAGGGGTCAGCTTCCTTCTGAGACTCGAGTCCTTAACACTGCTAAAACAGGAGAACTCATTCTTCCCCCGATGCGCTAATTTACTGCATCATTTGTTCAACACTAATACACTTGGGCAATTCAGTAAATAGTGTGTTAGAAAAATACTGAAGGCACGTGGAATGCTGGAGCTAACCCCAAGGAAGAACTATTCCATGACCCATTTACAAGTAGGTATAAAATGACTGGGTCTAGATCTGCACGCAGAGGTAATTCACAAGTTAATGTAACATTCTAAACCCTGTGAGATGAGCTTTCAAGTAAGTCACAGCACAGAAAGGTATCAGCTTTGGCAGAAGCTGTGGAACGTGTTGCAGCTCTGGTGTGAAACCAGCCAGCGTGCAGCACCCAGCCCTCGCGCTTGTCTCCGTGCCACCCCCAGCCTGGGTACCGCCAGGGACGACGTGGGGCAGCCTTTACCTTGCACTTAAAGCTGTCGGTTCACCTGAACCAAAACAGGTGAAAACCTAAAGCTCAGGTGAACATAAGTGGGCAACAGCGAGTTGTGGAACAGATCTGTCAAAGGGTACGGAAACCCACCCAGGAGAACTGCAAAGAAAGGCTGAGAACTTTGTGGTGAACTCAGTCCAGAACACTGCCCACATCCATGCAAATCGAAGGGGATACAAAATATGAACCTGGATGTACTTAAGCATTAATGAACTGCCTGCACATAGCACACAGGGTTTTGTCAGCCTTTGCTCTAAGTGAAATTCAAGTGGGGAAAGTGGAGAGTCTACGATCTTCCCAGTCCTGTGCTTTCTTGATAGAGAAACATGGAAATGAACCTTAAAAAGTGCATCCAAAACATCCTCAGACACTTTCTTATTGAACAGCTGTTTCAAAAAGTTACCCCGATTTGGAGTGTGCGGCGATGACAGCCCGTCGGGCAGCACCAAACCACGGGTCTGGAGAGTGAAAGTGGGAGCCTATCACCTGGAGGGCAGGGGAAAGGGACCAAGGTTCAGGCCAAGATCCTTCAGCCAACTGCAGGACACTCCAGCCCTCTCAACTGCTTAAAGAGCAGGAATCCAGCTGACACAGGTTATCCCAAACAGCATATACCACTGAATCACTGACTTTTAAGTGAAGAACTGCAAACCTATATCCATGGGAAGTTAAGAGAAGTATTTATAGTGCACACAGCTCCTTGAAAGAGCTCCCCAGCTCAGCAGTCTGTCGTGGGTACCAAATGCACAGCGATGAATCCACAGTCCAAGGCAGTAATTGCAATTATGAACCTTCTGGAAGCTGTGACAGGGCTGCTGTCTGGGCAGTAGAGCTCTCGTAGCAGAGAGGCCCTAAAGGTGCCAGTAGTAAATGAGACACAGTATTTCCATGGCTGAAGTTCAGATTAATAGATAGTTTCACTACTTAAAATAAACGGGTTTTTCCTCTAAGCTTCCTTCTGGCATTGTTGCCAGAACTTTTAAAGTTGTTACTAAAAATAAGGTCCTGAGGGTGACTGCTCTGTTCAGCTGAGAAGTGTGAGCTAAGCCAGGCTGCCATCCCTCGCTCTGGTTTAGCAAAGGAAGCTTCCCAAAACAGGGGTTTGTCCTAAGAGTAAAAACACCCATTGTGAGATTTTGACTTTCTTTAATTTAAAGATTGCATTACAGAAAAGTTTAAGTAAGGAATCCTTACAAGGATTAACTCTTGGCATAATATACTGCCAAGATACAGTGTAGCTGCAAGGGCTCTATGTGAACCTTCATATAAGCTGCTTTCTTACATACACAGTCGCTGAACAACACCGGTGGCATTTACCATTTGTAAGAGAAGACAGTGGTACTGCAACAGTCCTTTCACTGGTGTGTTCTGGTTTTCCCAAGTTAGAAACAGGCCCCAGTCAAACTGTAAAACCCCCTGGTGCTGCAGGTTGAAAGAGACACATTCTCTAAAGGCTGCAAGGGATGAAAGGTGGAAATGAAAACGAAGGAGTGTCAATTAGGTGGAATGGTTTCTCTTTTACTGGCAGGTCAAAGATACTAGAAACATACAAATAGTTTTGATAATCTAATCCCAGATGAACTCAAAACACTGAAGTAACAAACACAGGCTAAGAGAATTCAATACTGTTCCAAGGCACTTACTGAATCTCCATGACTAGATGAAAACCAGAACAAATTAGGTCTGACAATTAAACAGTATATAATATAAAAATAACCTTTTGCTTACAATTTACAAAATGTATTACAATCTTTATCTCTGCTAACCTGTAATTCTGGCTGAGTGTGTCCAGCAATTTTTGTAAAAAACCCCAGAAACTATTTTCTAAAACTTCAGGGCAAATAATTTACAAATAAGGTACACAAAAAATTTAGATCATGCAGAGATTTCTTACATCTTCTGTTAATATTTTATGATTGCAACTTTATCAAATTATATACTTACTTGCCCTGTACATATACAAAATAACGCAGAGGTGGTAATCAAACGTTAGCAAAAAGTAGTCCATAAACACAATCTGTCCAAAGTGTTACTATATTAACATGTCTACAAGCAGCGTGTAACAGGGTTAAGAGACATTAAGGCAATAATACTTGAAGTTACAAAATAAATCATATGTAATACTTTCTCCTAAGTGTAATAAGGCAGGTAGATGGCCCCAGCAAAAAGTTAAGCTGTAATACTGGAATCCACTGCTGTGAGCGATGTCTAAGGTTCTGCGTGGGATGCACTGTAAGAGTGTACCATTTGGTATGAGATCTACACTGCTCTGTGTTAGTCGCCCCCCGGGAGAGTGGAATACGATCTTTCTAGTCCTCAGTGGCACTTGAGTCTTCCAGTATAATTTAGTGATTGTATGTCCATTGGTTCCTGGATCATGTCCATTCTGAAGGTGGCTCTCTTGGTCCTCTGGGCTTTCCGCAGCGGTTACCAAAACCTAAGGAAAGAAATGTATTTACTGCTCCTGTCCCCTGGGACCAGGCAGTCTCACAAACAGGGGCAGTGGCCAGGAGGCTTACTGTAAGAAACGCTCCAGCTCTTACAGAAGAGCCTTCTCATGGCTAGAATATGACTTTGTAGCATTAGGAGTTCTAAAGGCACCATGGCCATAGGAAACGCTCAGGCATGAAGGATTTGTATACAATTATAGCTCACCATGTAAAACCTCACTTGGAAAACACTTGTCAGCAAATACAGTACTGCAGCCCTGGTTATCACTTACTGGGGTTTCCCCCCCCTTCTCTGTGTACCAAGAGCAGTTCTCTCAGGTATTGCTTCTGAACGTTTCCAGGGCTCTAGCTGAAGCCTATCCCGTTTGACTGACTCCGTGTTTCACACACTCCAGTAAGCAAAGGGAAGGATGACTGACTTGCTCACTGGAGCCTCCGTGTCAGGTGGTGCTGATGAGCCGAGGCAGGGCAGCAGCAGCAGCAGCAATCCCTGCTGGCAACGTTAATAAACCTTGTGTTTAAGTTCTGAAAGAACTGTAATTACCCATATCTGTTACTTCTGCAGGAAATTCTGAAATTTGACCTCTTGTATCAGCAGACCCAGGAAAAGAAATCTGAGGTAAAAGGTCAGTTGGGGTTCTGTTGCTCCTTCCGGGATGATCTGGAAGAGACAAACAGGTCCCTTAGCCCTAAGTTCACTCGGGCAGCGCTGCGGGACACTATTTTGAAGTACAGATCAGTCCCAAACACAACCTGCATCAAATGCTCTTTACAAAAACAAAGATGTAACAGCCAGTTCCTCATTTCTTAAAAACCCATACTTCAAACTTGTTTATGAGGCAGATGTTCACGGACAGGGACACATTCCTGTTCACCAAATATGGATTTTTTTTTTTCAAGCTTGTATGGATATTTGAAATCCCACACGGCACCTATTCCTAGCCAGGGCTCCCACTGCCATCTTGTACATCCTCATAAGTGCAACTGCTTGTGCTCCTTCTAAACCAAAGATGCCTAAGATGACATGGGAAGGAACGGTGTGGCATTACGTGTATAATCGCCCTGTTGGCAGATCTGCAGTATTTCTGACAATGATTTATTTTTAGAAAGGCTACTGGGTAGTTCACATGCAGCCCCAAACGGACTGTACAAGCCCGTTGAAGCACATGCAGAGGATTCACGGTGGGCACAAGCTTCCAGCTGAGGCTGCAGGCTGGGTGCTGCCAGCTTGAACACCAGCTCACGGACTGCGCTTCTTACTGAAGCCTTTTCAGAAGATCAACAATTAAATAAGCTTTGGTAAATATGCAACATACATATTGGTATCTATCTATACACACACATTACTGCTGAACTTTTCAGGTTTACTCCTGTCTTTAGGGAATTAAAGAAACTGGTTAACTGACTTCTACACTTTCTATTGCAATAACATGGGAAGGTCCTCATTAAGCTGAAGAACTATCATAATATGCACTGAAACTCAGTATTGTTGGTCTTCACTATTTTAGCATACCCGAAGTCCAACATCAATTTTTAAATGAGCCTCAAAACTTGCTTCATCAGGAGATCTTAAAAGCTTTAACACCAGACTGCCTTTTCAGGAATGCCCAAGTTTTGGCAACATGCAGGGTATCTTCAGAGTAAAAGCCGAGTTCAGACAAACTTTCATTCAGTAGGAGAAAATGTGCCCTGATGTAAGAGATGGGCTTGCTACAAGACTCCTGTAATTTTTCGAGCTTTGCCAAAGAAATTAAAGCAGCAGTTTTCAAAGCACTCATACACAGACATTTCTTTCAAGATTAGGTAACAAAATATTTGTCAATTTCCAGAAGAAACTACTCCCTGGTAGTTTCTAATCTTCAAATAAGAACATACCCAAACCCGTCTATCAGTTCAGATGGGTCAGTTACTTAAACTTTCCACTCTTATGGGATTACTGGACAGATTAACAAGTGCTAATAACATTCCTTTTCATAGTAAAAAATAAAAATCACTCACCAGGTAATACAGGGGAAGTTGTTTTCAAACCCTGTTAAAGAGAAATATTTTAAATAATTCTATAAAATGCTCCCAGAGTACTAAAAGAACACCAGAAACTGGAGATGATGCTGACATCTTCAAGAAAATACACAGCATCTGTAGAAATATCTACCTGTTCCTACATTTCTCCTGGCTTGCTGTCACCCTGAATCCCCCCTGCAGCAGTTAATAACCAATTTACGGTCAGAACCTTACTTAATACTGCATGTGAAGTTTACACTGTCACATTACAAATGACTTGCAAGATTAGGTGGTTTAGTTCCCATGCTAGATTTACAGTCCCTGAAAATTCACATTTCCCTTTCCTGTCAAATGCTTCAGCGGGCTTTAAAGGTGGCTCTAGTGGGTTTTGAGGGTACATTACCAAAAAAAAAACCAAGGCATGAATGTAAAGAGGCTGTAAAGGCTTTTGAAGACTCGCCAGGTGTTCCTGCTGGACGACTCTGAGCAGGTAGCAGCCTGCTGTGAAGTCTGATGGGCAGAAAAGGGTTTGTTTAGAAGAAATGTGGATGTAAGGAAAAACTCATCAGGCAGTGAAACCGGTTGCCCACAGAAGACATGAGGTCTCCACCTCTGGAGGTGCTCAAGACCCACGTGGATGAAGCCCTGAGCAGCCTGGTTTGAGCCTGCCTCATGCAGCAAGTTAGAGGCGAGTCTGCCGTTCTCCTCCTGCCTGAGTTAGCCTGTGACCCACCAAGGGCAGACAGCAGGCTCTGCAGAAGTGGTGTATTTACACCTATTCTGACACAGAGTAACGATGACTTCTAAAAGTATTGCTGAACTTAAAAAAATCAGGTAGCTTTTTCTGGAAAGAAAACAGGTGCTTCAGCATCAATTCAGCAGCTCAGGCAGAGAGAAAACTGTCTAGCTGTAGGCCATCAGCAGCTGCGTCTTTCCACGTGTATGTACTCTGCTTTTTGTAGCTCCCAACCCAATTGGAAATTACGGACTGGGACAGACTTGTCTCCTGTACTTACTGCAGAGGCTGACTGTTCGGGGAGATGCTGCCCGGGCAATACGCTCCATTCCGACTGTGCGCTCCCCGCTGGCTTCGGCGAGGGCGAGCCTAGGACAGACCAAATGAAACTCAGCACACCCGGGTTCTCTGCACCACAAAGCCAGCCTTGTCATTGAAATGCTTGTGAAGACGTAAGTCTCTCCATACACAGAGTTTTCAAGGTAAGGGAAGCCTCCACAACACAATTCAAACAGAAGACTGCAGTGTTTGCATTGTGCACGTTCATTTCCTTCCTTTGGGGGTTCCTAAGAATAGGAGAATTGGCTTCTCTTTCAATCATGTTTGAAACAAGTTGTTATACCAGCTGTATAGATCTGAAAAAGACATACTGGGTAAAGAAAACACCCAAGTAAGGACAGCCATACCCCTCCTTCACTGACATCACACAAAATCAATCAAAATTGAAGTGGGTTTTAGTGCTTCCAAATATTTGTTGAGATATTTTTCCTTTTTTATATTAAAAGAAAAAAGAGCTTTATTTCTTTTGTTCTCACAGAAAAGAAGCAAGTCCATAATATCCAAAGGGAGGATGGCCTTGACTCTGAACTACCTGTGCTTAGGATGCTCGAGGAACAGATGTACAATAGTTCAATGTTTTCATGCTGCAAATACCATTATTAACTAATTTAGCAAAAAATTCTTTGCAAGTTTCACAAAGTGACACTACACAAAAACCTCGGTCAATAACTGCAGCCCCAGTAAGTTTCTGGGAAGGTACCACACATCAACCCAAGCTGTCATTTCATTTCAGCTCTTTTTTGTTGGCATTCTGCCATGACCGGTTTGATGAATGAAACCCGAAGATAAAAGCACATCGTTTGTGCCAGTTCTCTTCTTCAGTTACCCTTGTGATACAGGCAAAAAGCAAACTGTCAAACTTAAATGAACTGGGTTTGTTCACGGGACACAGTGCAGTATGAAACGTCACCTCCTTCCCTGTGCCCTGGAAAGGAGAACGAGATAAGCTCCACTCAGGCGTCTTCCCATTCCCTCCCCGGGAGTAGCAGGAAATATCCTGAAATGGCTGGGGAATTCCCCAACTGGATGTTGTTTCCCCAAGGTATCTCATTTCCATACCCCTCAGATTGGAAACCAGCTCCACTAGAAGCAATACTGAAGTCTCCAATGTGCTACAGCGTCCCGTGACAGCACACCCAGCTGGTCAGAAAGAACTTGACTGCATTCAAGGGCTTATGGAAGTTAAACCTTGAGATAAGCCGTTCCACGTGCCAGATTCCATCCCAGTTGACACTTTTGGGTTAACCGAAAAGCAGGGCCATTCCAATTCAACACCAAAATGCATTTCACATTTTATTGTTCCCCAATTATCACAAAACATTAAACACTCACCCTGCTCACTCGCTAATATGAATGACTCTGGTGTCCTTTCTGGGAGTGGGGGAGAGGAATCTTCACTAGTATCAGCATCTAAATCAAACATGACATTTAAATAAGTTAAACCACACACATTTTCCTCCTAGATTTTTAGAAGTTGATCTTTTGATATGTGAGATCATCCGAAACTTGGTATGAAGTTTAAAGCAAAAGGAACATTTGCTCTAGATGTTATAAACCCTTTTGTTCTACCACGCTGACACCTTGGGAGTAACCCTGTGTAACCCCGTGCCAAGAACGCTGTTTTCACGTTCAGAGGTTAAGAACCAGTTTGGATGCGATGCAAGAAAGAGGTGCAGAATACACTTGCAGTCTAAATCACTTGGAGAAAAAGAACCCCAACACCTCAGCAACTCCAGTGAGTATTTTTTCTTCATTCTTTCAGCAACACAACATAAGGAGAATTACCAGCCTGCACGGGAGCGGGATCATTCGCTTCTTGACCACGTAACTTGCCAGTAACTGTGGCCATAGTGGTTCCTGTAATTTAATTGCAGCTCGTGGCAGGTCTATTTGCAGGCACAGCAAGTAAGAGTTCAGCTCATTACAACACACCGATATCTCGACCTCCTCTGCGGATCCTGTTGTACAGTTAACACCTTCCAACTGAACCTCTGATGAAGCTCCCGACCCACGGTAAGAAGGTGCTGAAATGGCACATGAGCTCCTCAGCCCTGCAGGGACAGTACCTCACTGCTGATGAGCAGCCATCTGTAACTCTTTGTGAAGCAGCTCCAGCCATACTCGCTGGCACAAGCCGGTGCAGCACAGCCAACTGCACGGTGCCAGGACACAAAGCAACGCTGCTCTTCAGGCCTGCACTGTGTGGCAGTGAGTTGTAAGGAAGCCCCACATTAGCCACTTCTCTAAAACCCCAAGTCCCTGTTTCTTCCCAAGTCCGTCTCAAGGCCCACCCAGGCTGGTTCCCACACCTCCTATACAAGCCAGTTAAATAGCCTACTGCAAAGTTTACTAGCCAGAAGGGTAAACAGGAGCCAGAGGAGACAGCTATCGCTGTTGCCAGTAACCTCCTCTGTCCCAGTCTCGCCTCTCAGGAGTGCACTCCACAAGCTGTTCTGGCAGCACAAGCCCCACTCTGGCCTGTTCAGGAATTCAGAGTCAAAA
Source organism: Jacana jacana (assembly GCA_013400555.1). Classification (NCBI taxonomy): domain Eukaryota; kingdom Metazoa; phylum Chordata; class Aves; order Charadriiformes; family Jacanidae; genus Jacana; species Jacana jacana. Next base: position 25,289 of record VZTM01037701.1, read on the forward strand.
TTAAAGGTTTAAAGCAGTTCAAAGTAGCTGCTGCCATAAGAAGTCTCATCCAACAACCGTATTCTACACAGGATCCATACAAACCGAAGCCGTGTTTAACTAATGAAGCCGCGAGGCTTGCCCTGCCAACGTGCCAGCAGCAGGGACAGCAGCTCCGTCACGCTTCATGAGCCACTGTGTTCTAAGTGCCTTCTCTGAGACCTGCTTCATCTCAAGGGTACTAACCTGTATTTATTGAAATAGGCTCTGTGAAATCAGCAAAGAAGATCACCATGGAGTATGCACTTAAGTTTGGGGTTTTCTTCTTGTTGTGGGGTGGTTGTTGCCTTGGGTTTTTTGAACCTCAGGGTACAACTGCTTTTCTCTTCATTTGAATTGGAAAGAGGATTTAATTATGTGATAAGATCATGCACACCAGTTACAGTTAAGCAACTGGGGTGCTGGTAAGTTCACAGGCAAACCTCATTGATGACCTTACCCACATCCCCAGCTCCAGACAGATCAGTCCTCAACAAGTACAAAAACAAACAAGCCACTAAAAAACATGGTTTAGGATCACCACTGCAAAGTGATCTAACCCTATGCTCGAGCCCCAGATGGATTACAAGACCTGCAACTTGAATATAAAATGGCTAAAGCAAGGCTAAATATTTACAATGCTATTAAAATGCAGAAGCCAAATCACGAGCAACTTCAAAGACTGATGCAGTGAAGGCGGTTACACCTGCATTTTTAGGACTAGCACATCAGCCGTAAGCACAAACCTGCTGTGTGTTGGGACACGTCTCTTTAAAACACTTCAAATACCCCAAACTGCCATTATTATAGACAATTCTGTGAAATCAGATGCAGAGAAAAAGTGTGCCAACCAACAACACAGAAACCTGCAATTAAGAACCCTGCAACGAAGCTTTTGAAGCAGCTGACCAAAGCCTGCAGTGCCCTGTCGCAGACACAGCTCAGATGCAAACCAAAAACTGGGAGGAAAAAGCGTTGTGCCCTTTCTGAAGCTGCCCCATTACTCTGTCTACACTTACATTCAGAAAATGACACTGTGCAGAAGTTTGCGTTGTCCCGCTGTACGGATGCAACCAGCTTAAAGAGTAGCACTTCTGAACCACAACGAAACCTACCTTTGCCATCTTCAGAGCACGCTGCCGCTGTGAAATCTTGCCTAGCAATAGACATTGGCAACACTTTCCTGGCAGAAATGCTTTCACTATTAGTGGCAGCAGAAACGGTGGCACTTGCGGTTGAAACATTGGATACGCTTTTCCTCATGGCTCCATCAAAGTTCATCTCCTCTGTGTCAGAATCATCTGAATGAAGAGGGTTAGTAAAACAGAGGGGTGCTCGAACAGAAACAGCAGTGCGATCAACACTGTCACTGGAAGGATGGTCAACGGTGGCGTTTGATACCAGGGAGAAAGTTTTAACCCCGTGACACAGGAGGTCTGAAGACACCTCCTCAGACACCGAGGCATGCAGTGCGTTTTCAGGCCCACGCAGTGACCACGTGGCATGTCCCTTTTCTGTCAGAGGCAGACGATCCGGTCTTGGTGGAGTATCAGAAACCTGCTGGCTCTGCGGACTTTCTGGTGAAGGTATTAAGGCTGTGCTGGACTGTGGCAGGCTGCATTCCATACAGGAGTTTTGAGAAGCATCTACAAACAGATCCCCTGAAATCTGGTCCTGCGGCTTAAAGCTCTTGTCAATTCCACAGGATGGCACAGGCTTTATTTTAATTGCATGTCCCCTGTTCAACAGGGAGTTCCCATCAAAGCTTCGTGGTCCCTCCTGGAGAGGTACCTTCTTGATTTCAAAACTTAAGTTGCTCTCCAGCCTTTTTTCTGCCCGTTCGCTGGGTTCGTTCCTCCCTGAATGTTCTGTTGACTTATTGTAATTCTCGTTGAGGTCTGTTGAATGCTCTGATGAAACCATGTGCAAAACTGGCTTTGGATGGTATCTGTCATTGTCCTGCCACACGGTCGTGACTGTTGGGTAAGCTGATGGGGGAGATGGTGTTAAGATTGGCGGTACTGGCTGAGGCTCCGGAGGCTGCAAGATTTCTTCTTTAGCGTCTCCTTCTACAAGGCAACTGCAAAAAAAAAACAACAAAGCCAAAATTGTTTAAGTCTTCTGTATTTTGACAGTACTTTAGCTGTCTCTCCATCTGTCTCTGCAGTGGTGATGCTTTCATACCGATACCCAACTCCAAGCAGTGCTTCCACTGCTCACAGACAACGGGTATAAAATATGATTGACGGGGCAGGCAAGAACTAAGTCAGTACACTCAGAATGTCTTTCAGAGCATCACAAAGAGGCTCATTCAGCCCACAAGGAACCAGCAGTGATAGTTCAAAGACTGCTCACATCCTTTCCCAGAAGCATTTTTAAAGACTCAGTCAGAAAGGCCCTCTTGTGGCAGGATTTCAGTACTTCTGTCTTTCTTCTTTCTTAAGAAGGGCTCAGAGGAACTAGATGTATGGAATTAAATTTTCATCAAAGCCAAGAAAAGCTTCTTCAAAAAGACCTTACAGGCTGCTTAATACCAAATGTCCTGCATTTCGGATTTCCTGCACAGGTCTGGGAAGGCACAGGAGTTTTATATTTACGCGTTTCATAGTGGCCCCAGCGTTGTAAGGCTAACGATGCAGAGCAAATGTAGCTGTACACGCTGTATGGAAACCACTCATGGTAGAACACAAGAGCCAAATTACAGTGCCTATTTAGTGAGACCATGGCACCTCTTAGTGCAGCTCATCTTCAGCTACTGAAAAGGAGAAGCTCTTCAGGCACACGGTCTGTTCACTTTCAGATGACATGTAGAGTATTGGACCACACACACTCTGCACAACCAACTTGTCTACAAACAGGAATTGGGCATTTTCCTTCAGTCTCAAGAAATATATTTCTTTTCATTATGTAAGACTAGTAACAGTGATAACAGAGGTGCAAAACAAGCATGTGACAGGAACAGAAACACGATGAGACCATACTTCCAAGCCAGGCAGGTAAATTACAGCCAGCACAGTGGGCCAGGGGCTGCACAGGAGTATGGCCAGGCCACGGGCTTGAGCTGCAAAACCCACGTGTTTTACGTACAAAGCTCAGCTCGTTGCCTGCTCTCAGCAGAGATGTCCTTCATGGAGAGTAATAAACCCTCTACACAGGCCAGCACCTAATATCCAAGACAGTAGTATTTAGAAGGCAGATGCTCTCAACCCTCTGTGTTAAGGGAACAGACAGTTCCCAGAGTCACAGTGTCTCTACTGACAAATTCAGGTCTCAGCATTCAAGTAGCCTTGAACAAGCAGGAGTCAGCCAAATTCCTGTACACCTTTATTTTAATTTTTTTTTAAATAATCTATGTCAGAGGTACCATAAACCACCCAAACCCATCTCCACAGCAGGAGACGTGGAACCTTCCCTTGGAGACAGGGTTGTAGCAGGACACTGTCTTCCCTTGAAAGTAAAGTCACCGTTTCCTTTCACAGTCCAACAACCTGAAGAACTGAATCTGTTCAGAACAGTGTTCACAGCACTCTTGTGAAGTAGATGTTTATTTGCAAATGAGTTCAAGGCTACACACCAAAAGCCAGAAAGCAGAGGTTTCCGAGAAGGCAAAAACTCTTACCACCTGCTAGATGACTGATCACTGTGACGGTATTCTCCTGCTCCATTTGTGTACAACCTGGGAGAACACAGCATGCCTGGCTGGGCACGCGTGAAGGTGCACCAGTAACAGCTCTCATGCTGTAAGGACGGGCAGGATGCCATGCAGATTACACTCCTCAAGCCCTGTGCTTTCAGGCTGTTTAAATGGAACTTCCAACTCAGATGAAAAATGAGAATGCAGAAGTATTTATGTTTTAGAGATGTGACAGATTCTGGGGAGAGTAAAAAGAAACTCTCTCAGCTACCCAAAGAAACCACGCCATCAGAGAACCTAGGTGAAATCTGGCATCCAAATACAGCTTGCCATTCAACACACAACAGCCAGAAAGCATCCAACCCCACTGCTATCTGTCTTGCTCCTACAAATCTTTCACAGAGGAAGCCCAGTCTGAAATACAAAGTCTAACATTGGCCCAAAAAATTTCAGCAGCTGCAGGGGAGCTCCAAGAAATCTCAGCTGGATCAGCGCAGTCAGTCAACACACGTAAGATGATCAGAAACAAGAGGCATGTCTTTCAATCCCTTTTTAATCACCCAGCTACCTAGACAGAGAAAGGCTGTCACAAGACTGTTTAGAGCCACAGACAGAGGAGACCAAAGAAAAGGCTTGCTTTTATCACAACTTGGACAACTATAAAACGCAGATACTTTAAAACAGACATTCTGAAATGTGATAAATCTATCATTTCACTCTGAAGACTGACAAAAGCCAGCATCAGTCTCCTGCACTCGCTCATAAAGGCATTTGGCCTTCCAAGACAGCTTTACATCTTCTTGTCGCTCCCATTAGGTTTGCAAAAGCCTTTATACTTATACTATACCGTGGGCTAGTAACAGAGCTCTGCAGGACAAAGAGTTTTCCACCTTCTCAGCCAACATTAATAAGAAAGCATGAATGTAAAAAACCAGGCAGAGAGGTTTATAATGCTGGCGCAGACCAGCAAGTCACCCTCCGCACCCTGTCAGCGTCGCATGAGCCAGCCATCCCCAGTGAGGTTTCTTCTCACACTGCTCACGTGCCCACCTCGCTCTCTCAGACAGAGACAGGAAGCACAAATGCTTCAAACCTCGACCGTGTTTTCAGAAAGGTTATGGCAGAGCATGGCAGACAAGTAAATACAAAGAATCCAACAGCTACAGATCGGAACCGCTACCTCTTCCCTACGGGCATTGTTTAAATCAAACCAAAAGCATTAAGTATCAACCACGCTGTTTGCATTACGCTGGAGTAAGGCCAACAGAGGGCTTAGTTTTAAGAGTTGCAGGGAACAGGGCTAAAAGACCACCCATCTGCACAAGAATCCCCCACTGCCTGCTCAGGAGCGAGAGGCATCAGAGCGGCTCTCATTACCCGTCTGCACGTCAAACACCACCAGAGTCACACTATTAGCTCCCCTGCTTGCAAGCCAGGCCTGAAAAGGACTCTGTCAGTGCACATTCCCGAGACTACTGTAACTTGTGTAAAAACAGCCTGACACTTGAATCTTGTACACCACTGAAAGCACACCTATCTTGGGACAGGCTACAGCCTGAGTTTCATCCTCGTGATCTTATTAGCACCAAGCTCTAGCAGTATAGGCTGGGTAACCAATATCCTCCTGCAAGATTCCAAACTGAAGAGAACTGCTTCGATTTTCAGCTTAGCAACATTCCCACCCACTGAAGCAGTGCAAGCTCCGCAGCTTCCAAATGATCTTCTACGATTTTTTATGGTTGTATCTGGAAAAATCCAGACCTCCCTGCCATTCTCCCAGGTGCCTTCTTCCATTCTCTGCCTGCCTGACTCCTGTCACAAAGGGCTGGGCTCAAATTCCTTCTCTTCCTCCCCAACTTGGGCTTGGATACTGCTATTTTTTGCTCTATATTGAGACAGGAGGAATACAGAACACATCCAAACAACTTAATCAAAAGTAATTTGGGAACTGTTTTGCCTTTAGATGTTCTTGAAAATCTAAAAAGCTCAAGAATAAGTTGTTTGCTTGAATCAGTAAAGATAAACTGAGCAAAAAAAAATTCAGTCTTGCTCCAACTTAATACACACTAAGTAGAACAGCAGAATTCTTCTGCATTTCTGTCCTCTGCTCTGCAGGGAAACAAAGGGACAGAGGGAGTTCACTTGCATAAATGATTCCATGCCCCTTTTACCAGCAGTGATGCTCATCAGTAATCTCTACTAAATCCTCCTAACAAAAATGAGTTTTTCCCTTATTGACCTCATTTTCCTGACCCAGAGTCATGCATGCAATCAGCAAAACTAATTTCTTATCTGGTACAGACATACCATTAAGCAATGCAATTAGATAAAGAAGCAAGTTAGCATTAAGCTAGATATGACAAGATTATAGGTCCACAATACCAGTCAAATTTTGTGAAGTTCATCACTGCTGACTGCTTAATAAAATCACTCTTCCATTTGGTTCACTAGTAAACAGAACCCCATGTGTATAAAACAGCCCCCTTGGAAGTGTGCACAGAACTGGTGATACAGGAACTACTGCACAAGTCAGCCACCCAAAAGTTGATTAATCATCTTCCTCGTATGCAGCCGAATAGAGCTACTAAAATAGTCCCTATTATTGACAACGTTAAATTTCATTTCTTCACTGTTCAATGAGCTGACAGTGATCAGATGAGAAATTATCTATCATCTATTTCAAAATATCTATATCTAGTCTTTGCTCTATTAATATTGAAGAACATTAATCCTCATGAACTGAGATGCCCAAATAGCAGGATGATGTAATTTTATTTATTGTTTTTCAGGAAATCAATGCCACAAAGGTTTTCCTGGTTTTCTCTGAACATGTAGCAATTTTTCCACTTTACTGACATTGCAGTATAATTATTGCACTAATTATTGTAATCTGCATTGTAAAAAGAAAGAACAACACAGTTTGCACAGCAGAAATACTAGGATATGTATACATACGAGGTCTTTATTCGGCAGTAGCTTTTTCTAAAACTCTTGCCAGAAAATCTTGGGCATTTTGAGCTGCTGCATAATGCTTTCTTTGGGCACTTCCTCCAACAGCTGCACTCTATAGACACTTCTTACCCCAGAGGCAGAAAATTATCTGAAGATGAACTACTAATATTATTCCAAACAGCAGGATGCACTATAGTAAAAACAGCTTGACTTAGAGTACCAGGAAACTAATAGAAAGCTCATGAAAGAGGATACCGAGACACAAACGAGTCAGTGAACCAAAAAATGCCAAACCATTTGAGAAAGAAGTAACTTTTCCTGTATTAGGCCTGTAAATTAACCCTGCATTGCTTCTATGTATTGCAAAAGCAAGCGTTTCTCAAGTACATTTGTAAAAACACACTGTGCTACAAAACCCAGACAGCTTTGTCATAACTCAGCCATGACAGCGTCTCTTCATGTACAGCTGATACTGATTACCTCGTGATTCCACTACCTCATACATACTTCCACTTGCTCACACATAACTCTACACAGAATCTCCCAAAGTCATCCAAGCAGCTCTTCATACGGTTTTCTTGCCACACCACCTGAGCAGCCGATGCAGTGCCTTGGTAACTTTGCCAAAGGCTTCCCAGTTAATGGCTTCTCAGCTGTCAGATAAACCATGCAATAGGTAATAATCATTTTTTAATTATTTGTCATAATAAAATTAAATTTTATCAATAGTACGATAATTGGTTAAAAAAAACAACGCACACACATTCCCCCCCCCAGTTTTCCACCAGAAGTGTACACAGGGAAAAAAAAACCCAAAACTGAAAGAAAGCAATGGCAATACTATTTTCTCTCTTTCTGCCATATAGTCACAATTTCTAGAAGGTTTTAAGATCTAGTCTCCATGGGAAAGCACTACATTATTAAAACCGAGCACCAGAGGTTCAGATTTAAGTGAAACTTGGCCAGTGTTCAAAATAAAAAACCCAAACCCTTAAGTAATCCGTGGTTACTCTACAAAGCATACTGTAGGGTTTTATTTTCAAATAAAAAGACAGTGATGCCAAGGTCATGGAATGCAGCTGCTATGATCAGCCAAAAATAGATACCAAGCTCCAAATCCTCCCTCACAATTAAAATAGGAAAATTAAACTGGATGTAAGCAGGCTGAAGCATTAAATCACTGCCATCCACGTGGAAGAAAAGCTGCAGTTCAGTGAAGCTGTCACAAACTATACTGCAGAGAATTGAAATGAAAGTATAAGGAATGAATAAAAATAACCAACTGTGAATTTTTCATGTAAAATTTGGTTACATGAGACCTTTTGGTTTTTCAGTTGTACTTGTTTTCCTACAAATCAGAGAGCAGCAACTAACAAGGAACACCAACCAATAGATTTTTCTCTCACCTTTGCAAAGATGCAAAGAGAGTTCTGCAGGGCTTGAAAGGAAACAGAATTATATGTGAC
>VZTM01037702.1:0-24413 GCA_013400555.1 Jacana jacana
AGAGGTCTCTTCCAACCTCTACAATACTGTGATTCTGTGCTTCCCATGGCCACCAAGGAAGCCAAATCTTCCCAACCCCCATTTTCCTCTACCCTGGTTTCCCTTGCAGCCCAAGACATTATAAGGTCTGGATATATTGCAGGTCCGGAGCCCTCAATATAGGAAGGATGTGGACCTGATGGAGAGGGTCCAGAGGAGGGGCACAAAAATGATCAGGGGGTTGGAGCACCTTTGCTACAAGGACAGGCTGAGGGAGCTGGGCTTGTTCAGCCTGGAGGAGAGCAGGCTCCAGGGAGACCTTATAACAGCCTTCCAGTACCTGTAGGGGGCCTACAGGAAGGCTGGGGAGGGTCTGTTTACAAAGGCCTGCAGGGACAGGACAAGGGGCAATGGCTTCAAGCTGGAGAAGGGCAGAATTAGATTGGATATCAGGAATAGGTTTACCATGAGAGTGGTGGACCTGGACCACGTTGCCCAGGGAGGTGGTTGAGGCCCCTTCCCTGGAGATGTTCAAGGTGAGGCTCAACAAGGCCCTGGGCAACCTGGTCTAGTTGGGGTTGTCCCTGCTGACTGCGGGGAGGTCGGATTAGATGACCTTCTGGCTTGGACCATTCTATGATCCTATAAGGCATAGGATACCCCTTTGGCCATCTCCGGTCAGCTGTCCCAGCTGCATTCCCTCCCAATTTCTTGTCCACCTACAGGCTGGGGAGGCAGAATGGCATGAAGGGAAAGCCTTGACACCCCGTAAGCATTTTTCAGCCATAGCCAAAACATCAGTGTTCTATCAACACTGTTTGATCCACAAAATCCAAAACATAACACCATATGGGCTGCTATGAAGCAAGTTAACTCCATCCCAGCCAGACCCAGTACACACAATCTATCAGGAATGGTACTGGCTTCACAAAATTAAGAGGAAAGAGAAGATCTAACATAGAGATTTGTGGCCACGTGTAAAAGCCCTTCTCTGCAGTCCACACTTGCCCTAAATGAAGGAGTGAAGGGTGGTGGAAAGGCAGAAGAGGGCTCTAATCCAGCCTATAATCCAGGAACATCTCTATGCCCCAGTTTCCCCATCACTAAAACCAGAATGTTTAACAGGAAAGGGGAGGGCACTAAACACCAGTCAGAATTAAGTCAATGGCAAAGTATTCTCTGATGATGATGTAAGAAAAAGGCTTGTGATTTACCTTTTCTTCAAAATTATGATACCTAGAGCCATGCTTGCTATGAGAGAGCCCTGGGAAAGAAAAGAGAGGAGGAGAAAAACAAAACAGAAGGTCAGCATGACAAAATCCCCTGGACTGGGATGCCCACCCCAGAGAAACACCACAAATTCAATACAACCAACACCAAAACACCAACAGAAATGCCAGAACAGGGTCAGGGAGACTGAAAGGGTGAGGAGAGTCTCACTTGAGCGAGGAGGAGGGGAAAAGTTGCACTGGGTGGCCTGGGAACAGGGATGCTGGGGCAAAGAAGCTGCTAGGATCTTCTGGCCAGTGGAGCTACCCCTTTTTTTGGCCCACTCGTGACACTCAGTGTGTGCTACAGCCCAGAACGTGGTCAAATTGCTGTGTCTTTAATTGGGAACAGGAGTATAGATGGACTGTAGATTGACTGCAGGGCTGCAACCCAAGAACTCACTGTTAATACAGGTCAGGGCTCCCTAGGATATGATCTGGTTTTCTTCTTTTTAACCTCTCCTGACTCCAGGAAGCTCAACCCCATGATGTCTTGTGGGACAACAGTCCCCACTCAGCAGACTTTGTTGTTCCCAACAGTTGGGCCTCCATTTAATTTGGTTTTAAGATTTTTTTTAGCCTGGCACTCATCTACATGCATTTTAATAGCATTTACCAAAGCAAAGGCCTATGCAGTAACAGCGAGGATGGAATCCATGCTCTCAAACCTGGGCTTAGGACATGAACCCCTTGGCATGGCTGTGTGGCAAAAGAGAAAGCTGGGTCCCTTTGGCCACCAATTCAGAGTCTGGGCTTGGTTTTGTCATTGGTACTTCCCCATCACCTTGGAAATATGAAGCCTGTTAGAGTCTCAGTTTCCTCGTCGGTTCAGGGACATTAATGGTTCAACACTGAGAGTGAGAACTGGAGCTGAGCCTTCAGAGCAAGGTTCCTCTCCCTACAAGTCACCTGGAGCTTAAAATTTGCACAGGGCTTTGTTGACCTTGGGGAAAGAGGGTGACAGGACACATGCAGCAGGGACAGCACTTGCAGAGGTGATGGAAATAGATGTCAGACGAAGAGAAGAAGGGTGGTATGATGGTACTCACCGATCTGAAGATCATGTGAAGCGGCATGGCGATATTTAAGTTCAGGGCATAGTTATTGACCACACTGACAGTGAAGAACATGGCCACCATGATGAAATAGTTCCTGAAACACAAAAACCAGCTGACAGCTCTGCATGTACCTCCCTGGGATGCTGAGACACATCTGTACTCAGCACTGGTGAGGCCGCACCTTGAGTATTGTGTCCAGTTCTGGGCACCTCAACACAAGAGAGATNGTGTTTCAGAGTCGATGAGATGTGGTGTTGAGGGATCTGGTGTAGGGGAGAACTTTGTAGAGTGGGGCTGATGGTTGGACTTGATGATCCCAAGGGTCTCCTCCAACAAAAGAATTCTATGGTTCTATGATTCTATGATTTAGTAGCCCAAAGAAAGGTCTGCAGCTGAGCAGGGGGCCCACTTAGCTCTTGGGTCAAAACCTCACTTCACTTCAGTCACCGAGCGCCAGGGAGGACAGCACGACCATGCCAGGCTATTGTCAGGACAAGATCAGCCCTGACAGAGAAATGCAAATGTGGATGGATTTCCAGTAAACCTCTCCCTCCCACACCCATTGCATCGAGCCCCAGAGAGACAGCGAGTTCTTCAAACACACCAGACTCTTCACTGTGCAAAATACTGCCCTGATTCTTGGACAGGAAAGTATCTGATGGCAATTTCCTATTAGGGATTCCCAATAACTGAGCAGTTTGTATTTTACCAGGCATGACAGGTTCTCAATGAGGCTTTGCAAATGCTGCAGAATGGATGGGATTTAGACAGGATCAACGGATCAACCATTTTATTAAATGCTTCTTCAGATAACAGATAGCCAGTCGATTTGGGCCCACCAAGAGCCTTCAGATCGACCCTACCTTATTGGTATTGCTGGCTTCTTCCTCCCAAAGTTGGCTTCGAAGATAAAGCCTTCCACCGCGATAAACAGGAACTGGGAGAATGTCACTATGTTCCCACATCCTGGAAACTGCCTGTTGGCGTGGAAAGGAAAGACAAGCATCAAGAGCAATGCCATGCAGAACAAACACTGCATTGGGCTCTAACAAAAAGAGGCTACCAGCTCATAATCCCAGAGTGAACATCAGTCCAGAGGGACTTTACCACTTTATCTGTCCAGATTCTCACAGTTGCCTTTGTTGAACACTGCCCTGCAGGTATTTACTCGTCTGTGTGCGTAGATCAAGGAGCAGCAAACCCTTCCTCAACTACTTCCAAAGAAGAAGCAAGCAGCCACTCTTATGATAGGGGGATTGGGTGAATTCACCGCTGTGATGTGGTGAATCGGGTCAGGAAGTGAAAGGGGAAATTGTCCTCATCTCACAGGTCTGGAGAACATCCCATCAGGGCACAGAAACTGAATCAGCAGCATCAAGCACCAACAAAACCACACTGAAGCTGGATCTCCCTCTTTCTCACCGTTTTGATAGGACACTCTCCCTGCCTACGAGCTGCTGTGTTTGTTAAAGGCCAAGTGAAGCGATGTGTCCACCCAGGAGGAAGGCAGCAGGATTCCCAACAGCCCTGACTTCCACTGTGTGAGGGAAGGGACGAGATCGGGTCTGTGTCTGCAGAGCACAGCGTGGTGTCCATGGTTCTGCTTGAACCCCATCCCTAAAACACAGGAACACAAGCTCAAACCTGCTTTCAGTTTCTCCAGCCAGCTCTAGCTCTCTGCCCTCCTGCATCTGCTGGATGCCAAGAGGTTGGTTGGAGGTTCAGGAAGGAACTCACAACAGCTCATCATGGGAGGGCAAAAAGGTAAATGCCACAGGAGAGTCAGGCAAGCCAGGGAGCTGGCTAATGTGACATATACTTTGTACTGAAGTTTCCAAACTCCACAAGGTACAAAAAGCCACAAAATGCTGTCTGACCTCACAAGAGACCTCTTAGCTGGGCATCTTTGTCCTACCAGAGAGACTCAGACACTGCAGGGTTGAGGGAGGTTATCCTGACGCTCTACTCCGCTGTGGTGAGGCCCCATCTGAAGTCCTGTGTTCAGTTATGGGCTCCCCACTTCAAGGACAGGGAACTGCTGGAGAGGGTACAGAAGAGGGCTACAAAGATGATTAGGGAAGTGCAGGGAGCACCTCACTCACAGGAAAGGCTGAGGGACTTGGGTCTTTTTAGTCTGGAAAAGGCTGAGGGAAAGTCTGGAAAAGGATCTGATCAACACCTATCAATACTTTAAGGATGGGTGTCAAGAAGATGGGCCAAGGTTGGTTTTTTTTTCAGTGGTCCCCAGTGACAGGACGACATAATGAGCACAAACTTGAACAGAGGAAGCTCCATCTAAACATGAGGAGGAGCTTCTTCACTTTGAGGGTGGCAGAGCCCTGGAGGAGGCTGCCCAGAGGGGTGGTGGAGTCTCCTTCTCTGAAGATATTAAAAATCTGCCTGCACAAGTTCCTGTGCCACCTGCTCTAGGAGGACCTGCTCTGGCAGGTGGTTGGACTAGATGATCTCCAGAGGTCCCTTCCAACCCCATAGCATTCTGTGATTATGCAGTTACCACTATCTTTGTAGCGGAAACGACACTGCCTTTGAGCAAATCAACCCTGTGTGTTAATTTTGAGGGGAGAGGAAGTACACACAAGGGAAAGTCAGCCCCTAACAGCCTGACATTAAACAAGCACCCCCTGCACCCACTGCTCACCCACTCCCAGCAGACCTGCCTCCTTCCTAAGAAGCTTACAGGGAGCGAGGGAGGATTTCCTGGAAGGCACAATCACCCACAGGCTCAGAGGAGGCCATGACATGTCAGATAATCACAAAGCTCACCGCTATTATCAGCAGGAGACAGAGGAATTTGAGGTAGAGGAATTCCTCTTTCTTTGGTGCAAGACAGAAACTGAGACCGAGGGCTACACGGAGAAGCTGCATGCTGCTGGGTCCCCAGCCTCACACAGCACCTTGTCACAGGGAGTCAGAGGCTGGGTCTAGACACAGTTTAGCAGAAGGCCAAGGGCATCCTGGGGTGTATTAGAAGGGGGGTGGTCAGTAGGTCGAGAGAGGTTCTCCTCCCCCTCTACTCTGCCCTGGTGAGACCCCAACTGGAATATGGTGTCCAGTTGTGGGTCCCTCAGTTCCAGAAGGACAGGGAACTGCTGGAGAGAGTCCAGGGCAGGGCTACCAAGATGATGAAGGGAGTGGAGCATCTCCCAGAGGAGGAAAGGCTGAGGGAGCTGGGTCTCTTGAGCTTGGAGAAGAGGAGGTTGAGGGGTGACCTTATTAACATTTATAAATCTGTAAAGGGTGAGTGTCAGGAGGATGGAGCCAGGCTCTTCTCAGTGACATCCAATGGTAATGGGTGCAAGCTGGAACAGAGGAGATTCCAGTTAAATATGAGGAAAAATTTCTTCAAAGTGAGGGTGAGGAAACACTGGCAGGGGCTGCCCAGGGAGGTGGTGGAATCTCCTTCTCTGGAGACATTCCAAACTCGCCTGGAGGCATTCCTGAGTGACCTGCTCTAGGTGTTCCTGCTCTGGCAGGGGGATTGGACTAGATGATCTTTCAGGGTCCCTTCCAATCCCTGATATTCTGTGATTCTGTGAACACAAGCTGAAAGATGCACTGGAGAACAGGAATATCCAAATTGTCTCCTGGAGGGCTAAGCCAAAGGTCTAGTCTCCTCCAAAATCTCCTATGTCACCCCCCAGACTTCTCAGAAGAAGCAGCAGTGCCTTGGTCAATGTAGAGCCAGCACGTGGTTGCCACCAAACAGCACCTAGAAAGGCCACCTTCTCCCTGCTCCCTCTACCCACCATTTTTTCAGAGCTTCATTGTCCATGAGACTTCAATCTCTGCTGCACAATGAGGTTAAGGGGTTCCAAAAGTTACTTGGGGGAAGAAAAAGAAGAAGTCGCTGAACAGGAGGCACAGGCCAGGCACCAGGATTGGAAACCTTATCTCTGTAGGCAAGTGTAAACCTGGAATAAACCAAGACTGTTTCCATGCACTAGACTTTCTTTCCTCCCATTTCACAGATCCTCACCTTCAGTCTGTTCCTGTGTGTTTGACCTCACGTTATCAGCAAAGTGTTGACTGGGAGTTAAAAGACAGACACAAAAAAACCACCCCCAAACCCCAGGCTGTATCTGCCCAGTCTTTGACTCACAACCCTGACACACTGATAGACCTAAAAGAAGTGACAAGAAATCTGGGTATATCAACAAAAGATCTGTTTTAGCTGTAGCCAACAGATAGAGAGTCCTCTAAAAGCAATGTAGAACTATGATGTAAATGTCACCTGGCTCCTAGGACAGAATTGGCTGTGTCTGCCAGGCCCAGCAGATGGTGGGATGAAACATCTGGAACGGGGCTCTTGGCCACATCAGCAGAGCACAAACAGACCAGCCCAATCTCTGCACATCAGTTTGGGGCCCGTTGGTGCAGAGTACTCGCTCAGAGCTGGTTCAGCACATCCAAATCACTTCTGCAAGAAAGATTTCAGCACATCACTGCACAAGACTCCACACTTCACCGAGGACTCCTTCATATTGCCTGGGTTGGAAGGGACCTTTGATCCAGTCCAACCATCAACATAACACTGATAAAAAAAATCACTAAACCATGTCCCCAAGCACCACGTCAGCCCAGCTTTTAAATACCTCCAGGGATGGTGACTCCACTTCCCTGGGCTGCCTGTTCCAGTGCTTGATAACCCTTTCAGTGTAAAAATTGTTCCTAATATCCAATCTGAACCTCCCCTGGTGCAACTTGAAGCCATTTCCTCTTGTCCCAGAGAAGAGACCGACCCCCCCCCTGGCTACACTCTCCTTTCTCAGAGGTGTAGAGAGCGAGAAGGTCTGCCCTCAGCCTCCTTTTCTCCAGGCTGAACACCCCCAGCTCCCTCAGCCTGTGCTCCAGAACCCTCACCAACCTGTTGGTTGCCCTTTCCTGGATGGAGAATGATGACATCCTCAGGTACCCAAGGCAAGGGGCTGGCAGATATGATGCAGGATTTATGAGACCTGTATCCTTCTGAAGCACCCTTTGGAGGATGGGTGCAATAACAGGGCATCTCAAATCACACAAGAGCACTCTTTAAGCAACTGCATTGAGCCTGAAAGATGGAGTTAAGTTCAAGAAGGTGCCACTGCAATGTCTCTACACACGAGCTGGCTGTTTACACCCCATTGTAGCCAGTGGAGGTCAGGGGCTCAGTTCAATTACACATGCACTGGTGTCTTGTGCCATTTGTGATGCTCTCTGATACCTGCCTGGCCTCCAGCTCTCACTTCAGCAGTGTCCATCAAATCAGCCCTGCATGGTTGCCTTGGAAGTCCCAGGGCATCTCAAATGACCTGGGCAACTTGGTACCAGCCCCTTGTCACTTTAGCCCTCAGAACCAAGGGTGATTTAGTGGATCAAACACAGTTGTCTGCTAACAAAGCCCTGGTAAAAGCAGAGGAAGGACATCTGTGACTGCTGATCTAGTGTGCAAAGCTGGGCCACCACCAGCTTCATTGCCCTAAATGACCCCTGAAGAAGAACACACACACCACACCCTGCAATTGCACCAAAAAGGGAAGTAACCCCATTGAGATTTACCACACAGACCTTCAACTTTTACAGAGAAGGCACCACACGAGGACACAGCTTCAGAAGGCAAAGAGGAGACCATGGGTTTCTCACCAGGCCTGTATGTACATGCCACACAGAGCTTTGGCATCATGGCTCAAAGAGAGACAGACAGACAGACACGATAACTACCAAAGGACACGAATAGAACAGGCTGGGTTGCTCCAGAGAGGGATAACAGGATGAACTGGATAGCATTTCTTGCCCTGTCCAGGCCTCCTCCTGTTAGTCAGACAGGGGCTTGTTAAATTTGCTCTTGAAATCCTCCAACAAGGAGCTTTCCTCCACTTTCTCTCACACTAATCCATTTCCCTCCACTGGGAGGGAGCAAACCTGGGGGTTTGACCTGCTTTACATCCCTTTCACAGCAATTTAAGCCCCTTATTTCTTGTTCTGCCTCCAGAGCCCAGCAGAAAAATTTATCTCCTTTCCTCTGCAGCCATTTTCCACATGTATTAAAGTCTTTCAGCTCTCCTTAGGCATCTCTAGACTAAACAGTTCTCATTCGTTTACTCTTTCCTCATAAATCCTGAGCAAATTTCTTCCAATCACCTTTGTTATTCCCCAACTAGGCTGTCAGTCTGGTTACTGCCTTTTCCTGTGAGCCTGCTCCAGGACTTTGCTTATTACGGAAAGATTCATCTTCAAGAGGGACTTTTTTTTTCCCTTTGGGCAACACCAAAATGCAAAGAAGTAATGAGTGTTACCCTAATTTAAGGAGCAAAGGTGAACTGGGCAAGCAAGGGGCAGACTAACTGAGCTGTCAGGAATGGGGGAATTTCAAAAGTGGATGAGAGACAATCCTTAAGAGAAGCTTGTTTGTAAAAAGCAGATTTTCTTAGGTGTCTGCACTTGGACTTCTAGAATTTGCTGCTCAAAATCCTTTCTGAAGTTTAGAAACCTAATGCAGCCTTTGAGTAGGGCCAAATGCTCATTTTTATTTTAAGATATGGCTGGAGGACACACAAGCCTAATGTGTCTTGCAAGCAAATGCAAGAAGCCAGACCCAAAGCTTTCTTCACCTCAAAGTGGTGCCCATTCCTCCTCCCTCAATGATGTTGCAGCACAAGCCAGGCAGACAAGGAAGGTCAAGGTTAGAGCAATCCCCAGGATGAAAGACAACTCGCCACTCAAGGTCTCTTCCTCCAGGAACCACTTCTTGATTCATCCAGTGATCACTGAGCGATTGGGCAACCATGTGTTAAGGTACCTGTGTCCTGGCCTCCCACTTAGAAGCAAATATCCCCACTGCTGGCTTTGAGCCAGGCTCTCTTTTGCACTCCCTTTTTCCTCTAACTGTCTGGGATGACGATGCGTAGGGAGGAAGTGAGGACAGGCTTTAACTACTATTTTTGCATGACCGAAGTGGATAGAGTACTGAATGGTCAGGGGATGCAGCTCCACACTGACTTGCTATGATTGCAGACACAGAACCAGTTCAATCACTACGTTTTTTTCCAGCCAGGTCGAGCACTTTTGCCTTCAGGGCTTGCTGAACAGCTGTGGAAACAAAACCAGCTGACTGTCACCTTTTCCAAGCCTTGCTGGCGTTCCTCCACTGGGGTTAGGAAGATGACACAGCCCTCAGACGTACCCCAAACATCAGCCCTCCTCTCTCTGCAACCTGGCAATTCGCCTTCGCTCCTGAGCACCACAAAGGACTCCTTGCCCTCACCATGCTGGCTCTTCTGCTGCGTGATCCTGCCAAAGATCATATTTCCAGATGGTCGACGTTCTCTCAGCCCTGCCTGCTGTCCTTGGGGCTTCCTAGCCAGCTCCTGCTTGTCTTCTCCTCGCTATTTCAGCTGTTACTTGTACGAGGCACCAGGATCAGAGAGCAGGGGAAGCCATAGGGCCTGACTGATGTGGCAGTCCCTATGTCATCAGGGATGGGACATCCCCAGTGCCTGGGCTGGATACCAAAGTGGCCCATGACAGGATCAGTTTGTGCCCAAGCCCTCAAAGCACCCCATAAAACTCATTAGACAGCAACACAACAAGGCTGGGGCCTAATGACCCACACCCAGGCTCCTCTTGACACCTTGACAAGGGTCACCAAGGCTTGGGGCTGCCCCCCAAACTGTGACGGAGGTCGACCACGCCACCGGGGCCACAGAGCCCCTCAGGGCCAGCTTCAGGCTGGGGTTCAGCCCCGGGTGCCCACCACAGCACCTCAAATCCTCTCATACATACACCCCAAATCTCTTGGAGACCCCCCGGGTGCCGCCACCGCTCCCTCCCCTCACAAACCCTGAAGCTGTGGTGGGGAACACTCTGCGGCCCCCAGCCCCGGGGACCCGAACCCCGATGCCACCCCTGTCCCTCACCCCTCTTTCTGCCCCCAGAGCCTCTCCCCGGACCCGCACCTGGCCAACAGTTCCAGGAACACCACGTTGCTGCAGCAGCCGCCGAACACCAGCCCTATCGCCACGGCCGGGTGCATGGTATCGCCCTCAAGCAGCGAGGTGGCCTCCCCGGCCGCCACCGCATCCCGCTCCCGGACTGCGGCCCCGCTCCCGGCCCCGGCCCCCGCTTCCTCCCGGCCGCTAGTAGTTCGCTCCGCGCCCGCCGCTCGTTCACCGATACGGAGGGGACTCCTGGGCCAGGACTACAACTCCCGGCGGCCCCCGCGATGACATACCACGGCCTCCGTCAGGTAGTGCCGCCCCGTGGGGCATGATGGGAATTGTAGTTCCACCATAGGGGGCGGGCGGCTAATGGCGGCGGGGGCCCGACGCTGAGATGGCCTGAGGAGAAAGGGGTGGGGAGGTCAGCTCAAATGCTGTTCGCCGCTGAGCCACAGCTGCTAATTGCCGGTTTGAGTTTAGATAGTGAAATTAGTGCTTCGATGTGAAATCGAGCTTGCCTCAGGCCTGTGGGGGAGCTTTCTGGGAGGTCCTCCCATGCTCTCAGGACCACAGCCAAGCCATTATGGTCAATGCCAGCGTGGCTGGCGGCAGAAACACTGGATTATGAGGCAGCAAAACTGGGTCTGAAAAGCAATTGTGTGTTTGGGAAGGGATGCAAGGTACCAGGAGGGTGCAGGAAGAGGCAAGAGATGAAAAAGGTGCCTAAATGGTAGTGTTGGGGTGACTTGGGGACTGTGTGGTCCCAGGGCTTCACAGGGGGAGATGGAGGGAAACAATAACCCAGTCAAGACAATGGGCGAGGTGGCTGGCACACATCAAGGTGAAAGAAAAGGGTATTGTGGTGCTGGAGATGGAAGGTTTGGGTGACCAAGGTTATTGGTTTGGGGACAAACGGGGCTCAGAGGTGCTGCTCCTACACCTATTCCAATGACATGGTCACTAATCTGCCCACCTGAGTGAGTTCTTTGGTTTCTCTTGTCAGGATGAAGACGGGGCCCTGTGCGGTCATGGCGAAAAGAATCATTAAACCAGCACAACCGCTCCAAGGATCCAGCTCGATCAGACGGACTCTCCAGAACTTTCTGTAGCACTTCATACAATGTCTGTGGCACCTCCAGTTCTATTTTCTCCCCATCAGATTGTGCGGTTGCCCTGTTACTCCTTACCGTGGTGTGCCAACGTGTGGTTTCGCATTCTTCGGTTGAAGCAATTAATATTTGCCGCTGTTAACGTGGCTGCCTATCAGTCAGGGTGAGGCGTCTTCTAAAGTTGTGGTGTGGAGAGCCTAGCTAACCATCTGTCAGAGCCCTCTGTGATCAATGGAAGCCAGATTGATCACAAAGTGGGATTTTCGTGCCAGATTGATCAAAAAGTAGATATGTCATTTTATTTGTAATAAAATTTTGATCTGAACCAGACCCAGATCTTTTTCTTTTTTTCTTTTTTTCTAACTTTAAATACACACAAGTGTGAAATCCCACTAGCACGTAGCAAAAGAGCTATGTTAAGTCCAAAAATTAAGCACTTCCTTTTCATGATTTCCAGCTCTTTGGGGAACATGTCAGCCTTGGCAGCTTCTCTGCTGCTAAAAGCAGCTAATGACAGGGGCGAAACTGCCAGGATTGGCCATTTCTTCTGCTCACTGCAGGAGTTTTTAGGCTCGAGATTCCTGGAGAGGGTGCAGCAGAGGATGACAAAGATGATGAGGGGCCTGGAACATCTCTCTGATGAGGAAAGGCTGAGGGACTTGGATCTTTTTAGTCTGGAGAAGAGAAGGCTGAGGGGGGATCTCGTCAACACCTGTAAATATTTAAAAGGGTGGGTGTCAAGGAGGATGGGGCCAGTCTTTTTTTCAGTAGGGCCCAGTGACAGGACAAGAGGAAACGGGCACAAATTTGAAAACAAGAAGTTCCATCTCAACATGAGGAAGAACTTCACTTCGAGGCTGGCAGAGCTCTGGAAGAGGCTGCCCAGAGAGGTGGTGGAGTCTCTGTCTCTGGAGACATTCAAAACCCATCTGGACGTGTTGCCGTGCAGCCTGCTCTGTTTGGACCTGATGATCTAGCAGGGGGTTGGACTAGATGATCTCCAGAGTTCCCTTCCAACCCCATACTATTCTGTGATTCTGAGAGATCCCAGGGTTTCTGGCTCCTTTCCTGGGGGCTGGAAACCCAGGGTGGTTGGAGCATATGTTCTCAGGGCTTAGATGAGCTATGGCTGGAAGCCTGGGAAAAAAAAATCTATGATTCTATGAAACTATGAAACCAGGAATCCTTGGGTACTTCTTGTGGGCGTTGCCTGCAGATAGAGCCATAGAATGGTTTGGGTTGGAAGGGACCTTAAAGACCATCTGGGTCCACCCCCTGCCCTGGGCAGAGACATCTCCCACCAGACCAGGTTGCTCCAAGCCCCATCCAGCCTGGCCTTGAGCCCCTCCAGGGATGGGGCAGCCACAGCTTCTCTGGGCAACCTGGGCCAGTGTCTCACCACCCTCACAGCAAAGAAGTTCTTCCTGAATCTTCCCTCTTTGGGCTTAAAATGTTCCCCCTTGTCCCATCAGGAGTCCCTCCCCAGCTTTCCTGGAGCCCCTTTAGAGACTGGAAGGGGCTCAAAGGTCTCCCCAGAGCCTTCTCCAGGCTGAACCCTCCCAGCTCTCTCAGCCTGTCCTCCCAGCAGAGGGGCTCCAGCCCTTGCTGCATCTCCGTGGCCTCCTCTGGCCCCGCTCCAACAGCTCCATGTCTTTCCTGTGCTGAGGCCCCAGAGCTGGAGGCAGCACTGGGGGTGGGGGATCTCCCCAGAGCAGAGCAGAGCAGAGCAGAGCAGAGCAGAGCAGAGCAGAGCAGAGGCAGAACCACCCCCCCCTTGCCCTGGTGTCCACACTGCTGGAGATGCAGCCCAGGATGCAGGGGAGTTTTCTGGGCTTCCAGCATACGTTGCCAGCTTGTGTGGGGCTTCTCATCCACCAATGCCCCCACGTCCTTCTCCTCGGGGCTGATCTCCATCCATTCTTGGCCCAGCCCGAGTCTGTGCCTGGGATTTTCCCAACCCTGTGGTCTCTTGGAAAAAAAAAGCAGACTCAAGGGATCTGGTGCCTCCTTTGTAGTGTTTCCAGGAGTTTCGGCTTGGGATGTACCCACCAGAAGGATGGTCTGGCAGCAAGTAATGCTTTGGGCGTCCAAGCATCTGCGAGACCCCCTGGAAACCCCAGCTTTTTTGCTGAGCTCTTGCTCTGTATTTGGCAGAGGTTCATTTTTCCCTCGTTTCACCAAACCTTCCAGTGTTTTCTGGCCTCACTCCGGGTAGAAGACGCTTCGACTGACTTCCTTGGTCTTTCCATCAAGTCCTTTTAAATGGTTTTATATATTATTAAAAAGTGCCACGGCTCATTAGTAACAAACAAAGACGACTGCTCAGGCTCACTGGCACTCTGTAACGTCTCCAGGGTTTCCTGCTTCCACCTCCTCAGCGGCTGCACAGGTCAGAATGATCGATTTCTTCTGTTCCCTTTTCACTAATAAGCTTTTGCTACCTTGGGTGCTCGCTTCTTCGCCTTTCATTGGCTTTCCTTGTGCTTCAGAGGTGGCAGGGGTGGTGGTGGGGTGGTGGGGGTGGTGGTGGAGCAGCTGAGGTTGTTTTCCTGCCACAGTAACTGTGCTGCACCTCGGTTCCTAAATGCATTAAAGCCACAGAACAAATTGGCTCTTTTGAACACAAATTGCTTCTTTTGAACCAGTGAAACCAAAATGTCAGCTTCATAAAGGATTTTGAGCTGTTGGTTGTAGCCTGGCACCTCTGGGAGGGCGGCCTTGTCTGGGCTATTCGGTATTTAACATCCTTTCTGATGTTGTAACTAGGAGGCAGGTTCTGGGATGAATTGTCTGGCTCAGCCTGTTGAGTTCCTTCTCTACTTCATAGGGGATCTGGGGGCTGATACAACTGCTGAAAATTCCAGGTCACTTCAATATGGGGCTGGAGATGTAATTGCTGGACTTGCCCTTGGCAAGTGTAGGGTCCTGCACCCGAGGAGGAATAACCCCCTGCACCAGGACGGTTGGGGCTGACCTGCTGGAGAGCAGCTCTGAGGAGCAAGACCTGCGAGTTCTGCTGGACAACAGGATGACCATGAGCCAGCGATGTGTCCTTGTGGCCAGGAAGGCCATTGGCATCCTGGGGGGCATCAAGAAGAGTGTGACTAGCAGGTGGAGGGAGGTCATCCTGCCTCTCTACTCTGCCCTGAGGAGGCCCCATATTAAGTACTGGGTTGAGTTCTGGGCTCCCTGGTTCCAGAAGGACCGGGAACTGCTGGAGAGGGTACAGCAGAGGACCACAAAGATGATGAGGGGACTAGAACATCTCTCATAGGAGGAAAGGCTGAGGGACTTGGGTCATTTTGGTCTGGAGAAGAGAAGACAGAGGGGGGATCTGATCAACACCTATAAATAATTAAAAGGGTAGGTGTCAAGAGGAAGGGTCCAGTCTTTTTTCAGTGGTGCCAGGACAAGAGGTAACAGGCGCAAACTTGAACATGGGAAGTTCTGTCTTGACATAAGGAGGAACTTCTTCACTTTGAGGGTGGCAGGGCCCTGGAAGAGACTGCCCAGAGAGATGGTGGAGTCTCCATCTCTGGAGGCATTCAAAACCCACCTGGACGTGTTCCTGTGGGACCTGCTTTGGCAGGGGGTTGGACTGGATGATCTCCAGAGGTCCCTTCCAACCCCGTATCATTCTGTGATTCACTCCCATTAAAATAGAAATCCATTTGAAATTCAGTTCACCTCAATTCTTTGGCTGCGAAACGAATGACAGAACAACCTCAGAAAATAGAGAAAAAACCCCAACCGTTTAAAAAGTAATTTAACAATCAGTTCACCTTCGCTGTGTGGAAAGGTGGGCACCCAGTGATGCCAGTGGAAGCACCTGATGAGCGAGAGCGATTTACCAGCCCCGTCTCTCTACCAGGAGTGAATTCCACCTCGTGGCAAAGCAGCCAGGTTGTCTTGCACACAGCAACGCTCCTGAGGCCCCGTTCTTGCAGACAGGATGGTCCAGGGACGCCAAGAAGATGAGGTTTGTAGATTGAAATAATACAGCTGGAAAATTAAATATGCTTTCAGCTATAGGAGAAAAGTTTTCCTTTACTGCCCAGGGCATATCTGTTGTGGTTTTTTCCAACAACAGCAGATGCTCTAATAAAAGGCATTACTTCACAGAATCACAGAATATCAGGGATTGGAAGGGACCTTGAAAGATCATCCAGTCCAATCCCCTGCCAGAGCAGGAACACCTAGAGCAGGTCACACAAGAGCACGTCTATCTCCAGAGAAGGAAACTCCACAACTTCCCTGGGCAGCCCCTGCCAGTGTTCTGTCACCTTCACCGTGAAGAAGTTTTTCCTTACGTTTAAGTAGAACCTCCTCTGTTCCAGCTTGCACCCATTGCCCCTTGTCCTGTCATTGGACATCACTGAGAAGAGCCTGGCTCCATCCTCCTGACACTCACCCTCTACAGATTTATAAACATTAATAAGGTCACCCCTCAGTTTCCTTTTATCCAGGCCTAAAGTGACCCAGCTCCCTCAGTCTTTCCTCGTATGGGAGATGCTCCACTCCCTTCATCATCTTGGTAGCNTGTTATATTTCACTAAATTTCTCCCCACCCAACTCTCCAGCCTGTCCAGGTCTGTCTGGATGGAGCACGGCCTTCTGGTGTGTCAGCCACTCCTCCCAGTTTGGTGTCATCAGCAAACTGGTTGATGGTGCACTCTACTCCCTCATCCAAGTCATTGATGAATATATTGAACAGTACCGGTCCCAGTACTGATACCTGAGCAACTCCACTAGATACTTGCCTCCACGTAGACTCCATCCCATTGACCACCACTCTCTGGCTTCTGTCCTTCAGCCAGTTCATGATCCACCTCACTACCCTACTATTACTTAGAGTGCACTCTATTACTTCTACAAACTTCACCTTGCTTTGCAGGGTGGTGGTTTGATTTTCTTCAGAGATGGCTGAAATAAATCAAAAGAGGTTTTCACGTCACAGATATCCTGCCCAAAAAGCGGGGTGGGCTGGGGTGGGGGGTGTCTCCTCTAGTACAAATCTGTGGCATGTCATGGTTTGAAGAAGCCTTTTTGAGTTCCTGACTTCTCAGATGCTCTTCAAAGCAAAACTGTGGACTCCTGGTGTGTCGGGTTTGAGATACTGAATGCATCCGAAATCCTTCCCTCAGCTCTGCCCGAGAACCACGTTGTGGGAAAAGGAGAAGAGGGAATTTAGGAAGCCAGGCTTGTTTAGTAGTTCACCACTTTTTCCCAGCCCCAATACGCACAGTCGGGCCTCCGTTTCCCAAAGGGTCGTGGATGTTTGGACTTTGCTTTGGGAACAAATACAGTGGGGGGTGTGTGTGTGAGGGGGTGGGGGAGAAACCAGAGAGAGCTGTGAGCTCCTGCCCGAAAATTTCTCTCGTTTCATTTCCAGAAAAACAATTTTCCAGGCTCTGAGGTCGTGGCATAATCTGACAAAACACCAGGGACTTTGATGTTTTGACACAGGCAAAATTTTATTTCTCAGTGTTGAGCTTTCCTGGAGAGGTTTCCTTGCTCTCTTTTTTTTTTTTTTAATTTGTTTGGGTTTTTTTTTTCCTAAAGCTTGGCTTTTTCTGAGACGAAAACCAATCGTGTTTCTAATGCACGGGGAGCACATCAGTCCGACCGATTTTCCTTGGGTTTTTAATCAATCTCTGTGTGAACCAGTGCCAGGAAAAGGAGGGTGATTCTGACATAAACACCGATCAGGGTCCACAGGGGATGTAAATCTTTTCCCAGAGCAGTTACTGACCTTTGCCCCAGCCCGAAACCGCTTGTGCTTTTCATGCTGGAAACGCTGATTCACACCCCAGGGTATTGGTGGTGGCGGAGCTGTCACACAGGTATTGTGTGACTATCTCTGAAGTCGATCTGCCAAGCTGGCATGTTTAATTTAAGCTCCTCTCCGGCAGTGAATTCTGCAGTCCTGGCAGGTTTTGAAAGATGCAAACGGAGCCAGCTAACGAAATGCCTGATTCCTGACTCCATAAACCACAGCTTAGAAATAATTCGGTGTTTCACCTTAGATTTCACCTTTGGCTACACCTTAGACTACTTCATCTCTGACTTTGTGGTCAGATGGAGATGCCACAGGTGAAGAGAAGCCATTTACTAGAAAGAATTGCTGCAAGTGGAGACATTGACAAGTTTTCACAGAATCACACAGAATATCAGGGATTGGAAGGGACCTTGAAAGATCATCTAGTCCAATCCCCCTGCCAGAGCAGGAACACCCAGAGCAGGTCACACAGGAACGCCTCCAGGCGGGTTTGGAATGTCTCCAGAGAAGGAGACTCCACAACTTCCCTGGGCAGCCCCTGCCAGGGTTCAGTCACTCTCACTGTGAAGAAATTTTTCCTCATATTTAACTGGAATCTCCTCTGTTCCAGTTTGCATCCATTACCCCTTGTCCTGTCATTGGATGTTACTGAGAAGAGCCTGCCTCCATCCTCCTGACACTCACCCTTTACAGATTTATAAACATTAATAAAGAGTCTCCTCTTCTCCAAGCTCAAGAGACCCAACTCCCTCAGCCTTTCCTTGTATGGGAGATGCTCTACTCCCTTCATCATCTTGGTAGCCCTGCCCTGGACACTCTCCAGCAGTTCCCTGTCCTTCTTGAACTGAGGAGCCCAGAACTGGACACAATATCCCAGATGGGGTCTCACCAGGGCAGAGTAGAGGGGGAGGAGAACCTCTCTCGACCTACTAACCACCCCCCTTCTAGTACACCCCAGGATGCCATTTTAATACGTCTGAGCTCCACTTTGACCTTCCTTTATTTCCCAGCATCTTTCTGTGTCTTTAGGCTGGACAGGTTGGCCAGAGAAGCTGTGGCTGCCCCATCCCTGGAGGGGTTCAAGGCCAGGTTGGACGGGGCTTTGAGCAACCTGGTCGAGTGGAAGGTCCCTACCCATGGCAGGGCTTAACCTATATGATCTTAAAGATCCCTTCCAACCCAAACCATTCCGTGATTCTATTATTTTAGTGGGACAGCAACCAGTTGTGGGAGTTGAAGTACTGAAATTTAGGCTTTTACTTTTGGGGAAATTATTGCCCACCCATGAGGGAGTGTTGTCATCCCCTGGCCAAGATACCACCACTATTCATCTGACCACCTCCAAAGCACAGACCCTTGCAGCTTAACCTACTGTAGGCCGGGTTCAGCAAGATCCCTGCTGATATGAACTAGGAGCATTCAGACTGGGGTAGTGAAGCTGAAGACAGGGACTTCTCACCTGCCCTGGCTTTTCCAACATGAACTTCTCATTCACAAGCCTGAGGCCTGACAGATGATTATTAATCTCATTTTATACTGGAGACAGTTAAGCTGCAGACATAGTCAGAGACTAAGTCACATCAGTTGGGGTAAAAGAAGGCAACGGAGCCCTCTCCAATCTTATATATCTCCAGAGCAGGTGTGTATTTGTGGGAGAGCAATGATAAGAAATAGGTTCTTTTTGTGTGCCTGAAAGTCATCTCAACCCAGGTGTCAACGAGTACTGTTGAGACAACTCATGCAGAATCACAGAATGTAGGGGTTGAAAAGGACCTCTGGAGATCATCAAGTCCAACCATCTGCCAGAGCAGGGTCACCAGGGCAGGAATGCATCCAAGTGGGTTTGGAATCTCTCCAGGGAAGGAGAACTCCACACCCTCTCTGAGCAGCCTGTCCAAGGGCTCTGGCACCCTCAAAGTAAAGAAGTTTTACCTCATTTTGAGATGGAATTTCCCATGTTCCAGCTTGTGCCCATTGTCCCTTGTCCTGTAACCGGGCACCACTGAGAAGAGTTTGACCCCCAACTCATGTCCTACAACAGTCTGCTCTGCCAGCAGCCCTCTTGTTGCTGTGTGACTCTCTGAAACTTTCCACCTCAACTCCTTCACCTTTGCTTTGGGAATGTGCAGCGGCAGAAATTCAAGAAGTGCTACTCCACTTTCACCAGCTTTGTTTGAAATGCCCCCAACCCCTGGACTTTTACAGCTTTTGCTTCTCTGCTGGGAAGCCTTTTTGTGGTAATCAGATTTAAATTGCCATTTCTTTTACGATATCACGCCGCTTCAAAAATAACTAAAATAAATCACCGATGTATTTTTAGGTTTGTTAAAAGGGCTAAGACTCTCTCCCCTCCTTAAATTGTCACATTCTTGGGATTATGTTTTCCATCAAAAACTTCCAGGTCCCCCAAATATTCCTCCTGCTCCCTCCTCAATAGATATTTTCTCAGCGATTTTAGTAGTTGCTAAATGCCTCGCATTTTAGCCACTCGCACATTCTCAGCTTAGCATTTCAGAAACGATCACTGTTTCTCTGGAGGGAGCAGGAGGCATTCCTGCTGTCCCAAACATTTCGTTTTCGGGGTGTGAGGGGGGATAAGGAGCTGGTTTCCTCGCTTACAGATGTTTCTCTGACATGCTCAGAGCCTGTCCCTTGCCAGTGACCAAGAGGAGTCGGAAGAAACCACTCTGCTGAGGATCTGGCCTTCTTTCTCCTCTTTGTAGCTTTTTTAACTCTCCCCCTTTTTTTTTTCTGTTTCCTTTCATTTTTCTCTGCCAAGTTCTATTTGGGTGATTTCCAAGGCAGAACTCCTTGATCAAGCAGTTCTGGTGCTAGAACTGCCCGTGTGTGTTGCTACTTGTCAAAAATGGTAAAGGCTAAAAACTCCAGGCATATTTTGGGGGGAGACGGGGGAAAAATTGGAAATAGCTTCATTCTTTTTTTTTTTTATTAATGTTTTGGGTTTTTTTTTTTAAGCCCTCTCCCCCTTCCTCCTCCTCATTCCTTAAGAACGTTAAACTTGACGTCTCTGTAAATGAGCTGGAAGGACTTCAACCTGCAGCACTTTTCCCTTTTGAGAGTCTCCCCGTGTTGGATGTGTCTCTCCATGCTTTAGGCGAGTGAGCGTGACTTTCCAGGGGTGATTGATGGGTTCTCATAGAAATGTTCTTTCAATTAAAATAACCCAAAGACATGCAAAGAGGAGGAAAAGAGGTATTTAATTTAATTTTATTTTTTTTTAACTGTTTTTACTCTTGTCCAAAAAGTGAATCAGAGTTTTCTATATCAAAATGTGGGCATGTTTTCCTCTCCTTTGCAGCCTACCATCTAACTGGCTTCCCTCCGTATGCTGAGTCCTGATCCACCTTGCCCCTGGAAGGTGACACTGGTGAGCTCAGCTTGTCCTCCCTGCTAAGCTGTGCCAGCACCCCCTCCATCAAATCTTTTCATATTTTCTATGATTTAAGGCTGGGTTTGGCCCCCCTCATGCCTCGAGATGATGCACTAATTCACTGTATCCTCAGGGCATCAGAGAATCATTATCATTAAGCATCTAAACTATGCGTCTACCCTGGGCAGAGCTTGTTGCTTTAAAAGCCTTTGGTGACAAGGAAATTGAAAGGGAACAGGTCTTTAATTCTTAAAGAGTTTTGCAAGCTGCAGCATCGCAGTCCACCTGCCTCCTGGAGTTTTGATTCAGTGTGTTAGAAATTTTGGGCCCAGATTCACTTTTCTCTCAGTGAAAGCCAGGAAAACCATCACTAACATGCTTTTATCTAGGTGTTGTGTCCACTATTAAATGGTTTCTCCAGCCATGATGGGTCCCACATCATGGGAATTAGAGTTCTTCTTGACCTTGTGGCACTGGGCTTTAGTTTCAGTGCACTGTGGG
Source organism: Jacana jacana (assembly GCA_013400555.1). Taxonomy (NCBI): domain Eukaryota; kingdom Metazoa; phylum Chordata; class Aves; order Charadriiformes; family Jacanidae; genus Jacana; species Jacana jacana. The sequence goes on from VZTM01037702.1 coordinate 21,020, forward strand.
GCATGTGGGATTTTGAAAGTTGGACCTACCTCTCTATTCAGAAGTCTCATGGTCCAAGACTTTTGAAACCACAGCACTCCCTTAGGAACTTGACATGACTTCACATGGGTTCCAACAAGGTTTTGGGAAGTTGATCCAAGATCCCTTCCAAGAAGACTAGAAACCTTCTACTACCCTGAACTTTTTTTTCTTTTTTCCAGCATGAAGTGTACCCGTGCCTGGTTCTCATCCCCTTTTTCCTGTGCAGTGCTCTCTCTTCCACCTCTTTGCTTTTACTCTCTGAAAGAGTGTGTTCAGAGAACAGACGTGGTGTCTTAGGTCCACCTTATGTATTGCTCCACCCGTGACTTTCGTTCACTCCTGTTATGGAGAGGATGCCACAGGTCCAGGGCTCCCAGATTAATGGATGGAAAATTTCTTCCACTATTTTTAGCTCAGTCCCTGGCATGGCTTTAGCCCAAGCAAACTCTCACACTCCCAAATAATGCATATGTCCAATCTGGGGTGAGCATGGACCCAGGACCAGGCAGTGTAGATATGTCTCCTATTTGGGGATGGGGGCATAAGCATAATTTAGCTCTGTGGACAGAAAATATATTTTATCTGCTGGCCTTGGAGCTAGAAGACCTTTCTTTGGTCCACTTCTTCAATAGCATAGGCATGGTCTGTGCACTTTAGTAGCCCAGGTCATCAATAATCTCACGTCCTCCTTTTCTCTGTGGGGATTGCATTGGCTCATGGTGGAGCTGTAAAGATGTCCCGCACTTCAGGGAGCTCTCTGCAGCAAACCCAGCTTGTGATGAGCCTTTCTGCAAGCTGGTGTGATCAGGTCTGGGGCTGGAAGAGCTCAGCAAGGCTGCTGCAGTGAGGACACGAGTTTCTTAATGCTGTCATAACCTGAAGTCAAGAGGCCTTGGAGGCAGTAGATTATTGCAAACTCCATGAATACAAGTCAGGGTAGAAAAATGATATGTTCTCTGGGCCCCCATTGATAGAACAATGGCGGCGTCTCAGCCATTATTAGACCCAAGAGAATCTGTGCCTGAGAGAAAAGGCTGGGGAAGTCCTGGCTGTGTTTGCTCTGAGAAAACTCAATTTAGTCTCTTTCTGCTCCGTTGCCTGGAATTTTTCTGTGCCTGGATCCTGGGTTCACTTGCGTGGGTGGGGGTAATAAAAAGGGGCCATAGGCAGTCTAGACAGAGATGGCCTCCTGAAGGCAATCAATCTTCATTAAACAGGCCAGAGCCCAGCAGCTGGGAGATGAGCTAGGAAAGGAGCTATCTCTGGGTAGCACCACGTTTAACCCTTTAGCTGGTGGTGCAGTGACTCCCTCATTCCTTTTTTTTACTGAAATGAACAATTTGAGATTTATTTCCTCTTCTGTACAGGGCAGTTACAGCGGGGCTTTTGCCCTGGTGAGGGTGGATGGATTATAGATAATCCTTGTTTTCCTCAAGATGAGGGGTGGGGACTTGGGAGAATGGTTTGAAGGCAATGGGAAAGCTGGTGGGAGTTTCTCATCAGGTGCTCTTGGCACATCTCCTGTCCAGCTGGACATGATTTACAGACTGCCTCTTGTCTCCTGCACTCACGGTAAAGCTTACCTGTGGTTCAACCCCAAGGGAAACCTGTTGGTTGACCATCTTGAAGACTTGGGTGGACATCTTTGACCTTCAGCTCAATTCTCTTGGTGCACCAGCCCCATTGTGGACTTTGCTAAACTGCAAGGTCTCCAAGAACTGGACCAATGCCAGGCAGACACGGGATTTCCAGGGGCTCTGAGTATTTGCATTTATTGCTGGGCCAAGGTGTGGGTTGAACCGAGCTGCTCTCTGTGTTGAGATGCTCATATAGGTCTTCCAGATTTCTACAGTCTCCCCACGAGCACAGAAACTTCAGTGCTATCCAGCCACCACTGTCAGGGCTTAAATGTTATTTCTGATCTTCTTGTTGACGTTCAGACAAATGTTCCCAAGCTGTAGAGATGGCAGCAGGGATATGGAAGGAATAGTCAACATTTCTCCAAAATTTAAAAAACTTTTAGTGTTTCTTCTTGTGCAAGAATGGAGTGGCAGCAAAGGAAACAAGCAGGAGGAGGGGGTTGAAAACTAAAGAAAGGACTTAACGCTTTCGTGGGACACGTAGTAAACCCGTGGAACTCGTGGGGACATTGGGAGTGCTAAAAATCACAATGGTTTCCAAAGTAAGAAGATTGACAAAAGAAAAGGTAGGTCATACAGGGTGTTGAATGCAAAGGAATTTCCAAGGTGCAGTCTGTCCCTCAGAAGGTCCCCAAGCTATAGGGAATGCTAAGAGGGACTTTTTACAAGGGCATGTACTGATAGGATGAGGGGTAATGGCTTCAAACTGGAAAAGGGGAGATTTAGATTAGATCTCAGGAAGAAATTTTTCACACACTGTCCCAGGTTGCCCAGAGAAGCTGTGGCTGCCCCATCCCTGGAGGGGTTCAAGGCCAGGCTGGACGGGGCTTTGAGCAACCTGGTCCAGTGGGAGGGGTCCCTGCCCATGGCAGGGGGAGCTGGAACTCGATGATCTTTAAGATCCCTCCCAACCTAAACCACTCTCTGATTCTGTGATTCTATAGGTCACTGGAAGCTGGAAAGATGGAGGTGCCTGCACGTGCTTGTCCTGCTCTTACACTTTTATTGACCATCTGACGTTGACTGTTGTGGAAAGCACTGGATGCCCCAACCTAATACTGCAGCTCTCATGGCTTTCTTCATACTTTGCTCACAACATCTGCTGTCTTTGCATAAATATTTCACTGGCACCAGCTGCAGCTCTCTGGCAGAACGAGAGTCAGCAGGTTGACACTCAGCTCTCTTAGTTTTCCCAGAGCCTGCAGGATTTTCAGTGTGTTCTCCAGAGGGGCTGGAGTTTTTTATCTTCCCTTTCCAAGCTCTTTCACAGCCTTGGGCGAGGCTTCCGAGGAAGAAGAGGTCCGAAATGCGGTTACAGGTGGCGTGGGTTCCCGAATTTCAGATGCTCCCCCGTCGTTTTGTCTCTTACGGACCAGGTAAGTGAAAATGGAAGAGCTGTATGGGAGTCACTGGGGGTCACAGTCCAAAGTGAGGAGATGAGACAGTGTGACTCTCATTTCGATTCAGAATACTGTGAAAAATATTGCAGAGGGGGAAAGTGAAGGTTGTTCTGTATCTTATTATTGTCTTTGGACTGGAGTTATATCCTGTGAGCTTCTAATGAATTTTCAGGTTTGGAAATCTGAGTTTTAGCAACCCACATTCGGAAAAGGGCCCAAAAGAAGAGATCTGTGAGGTTCCCTGAATAGTATTTGGGACTCTTGGGTTCAGGAGATGTGTGCTGGGTATGATGCACATTTAGGGATAATTTGCCCGCCCCCCCCCCCCCGGCG
>VZTM01037703.1:7634-24106 GCA_013400555.1 Jacana jacana
TATTGCTGTCTTGTTTGGACAGCATTACTTCAGATCACATGGAGCTGCCCATAAAAGTGTACTAAAAATTCAGTTACTTGTGACAGAATTAGTATAGTCTTTTGTTGCCGCCGTTAAATATAAATTCAAGTAAAAAGATAAAATTAGAAGTTACATAACTGCAAGCTTTTAGAAGTGATTTAGTGATGTTCACTGGGAATCAAAACCATACTACAGTAAGTTAGCCATGCTAATGCCCAAACCCCAATATATCTCTAGTACTCAAACCTTAACAGCTTAAAAGAACAGCAGTTGTAACTAGCAAGGAAGACGATGACACTGAAGCCACTTGTTCAGCTTACAGAGTGCATTCCTCCCCCCTCACTTTTGAATATTGTTTTATAAAACTATGTATATTCTCTTCATCACAGAATTTCAACTATAGTTTTCTCTACTTCAGGAGGAACAAAGTCTGTCAAACATTACTGAAAATACAAAAAGGACTTATCTACCAGTTTCCTGACCTCTAAGGATGACAAACACCAAGGACATGAGATGCAGATATCACGTGCGTAGAGAAACTTCTGTGAGTCATCAATCAAAAAAACTCCACACATTGCCGGGAAAGCAAAACCGAGACTAAATCAACAAAATAAAGTTAACACTTTCCCTACCCCATTTAAGATACATATATAACCACTACATTACTCACCTGAAGCATAGCTTCTTTCTGTGGTACAGAGAATGCTCTCTCCTCACATGAGGATGGTTTGTGAGTGGGTGGAAGATCAATCCTACAGTAAAGAATGAAATATGACATGCCATGTTGGTGAAGTCCAATTGTATGGTCAGTTAAATATTATTTATTTTAGCTATCAAGTCATCCAACACTCACACACAGGGAAACACACCTCTAAATCAGCAATGGCACATATTTGGAGCATTGTAATGTTAATATACCCAAACACCTACAATAATTCAGGCACACACTTGTGGAAAAGCACTGTCTATAACTTGTCATTTCTTCTATATGGTGTTAAGTAGGCTGAACTCTCCACCACAACCCCTGCTCCTCTCCAGCTACGTAGGACTAGGGAATATTGGCATCTATCATTTCTAGTTTATGAGATAACTTGAAAACCCTTTGAGAATGCCTTAGAATCAATTATTATGTACAAGACTTTCGTAATGTAACTTTCTCAGTGACAGCAAATAGTTATAAAATTTAAAATGTTTAAGACTATTCATGTAAATATGCTTCAGCTATAAAATTTAAGAGAAATAAACAAGAAAATAGTATTTCTAATCACATTAGAAATTACTCAGTTGTAAGAAAACACTTGACTCATCTTGCTAGCTCAAGAGATTCAAACATTGAAATTTATTTTATGCTGAATTCTGTAACTTCCTTTATGCTACTCCTCTTTTAGTATACAAAGACATGAAAGACATTCTTGTTTCTCATTCAGTTTAAGTGTTAACTGTACACGGCATATGTGAAAAGACTTCTAATTTACAGATATTCAAAGCCCTCATCATTTTTAGGCATGTTCCAAGTAGGGTGTGGACATCATCCACTTCGGTTGACAAAATCTTTTCAGACTTTTTTAGTTTGCTTGTTTTTGTTTGACCATATTGAATGCTTAAAGAAGTAAATCGCATGTCTGCATCAGAGACTTGAAGAAATAACCAGTATTCCAGAAAGAACATTAAGTCAGTCATTTCTGAGCACACATGTCTGTGGGTGCTCACTTCACTAAAAAAGGCTTGATGTGTGTGCAGAATGAACTTCCACACTGCAAAGCATGGTTAACTTAGTTTCACAACAGACCTACAGTTATGATAAACTAGCAGTCTGTAGCATCAGTCAAGACGGACCTCTCCCCTGCCCTCCAGGTGAACAAACCAAAACAACCCAAACAAAACCCCAACTTCTGAAGAGATAAAGAATTATATTACCTCTGAAGTAATTCTTAGCTTCCTCAACTCTTTTGCAAAAACACAAGTGATTTTAAATTTGTCTGCTCTTGAAATAAAGCCCTGAAATTATGATAGCTGCACAGCTGCTAAGGAAATTCCTGTATAGAACAAACACTTCCTGCATATTGCTTTCAATTAAAAAAAATAATCCAATACATACTTACACTTTGTCAAGGTAGGATGGCCTTTTTTTCCTCGGGGTCAGCAGCACTGTCACAAAGATGGTAATGATAAAAAGAGCAAGGACTGCTCCAATCACAGCCCCTGCTACAGCAACAGAAGATGTCTGCTTAAATGGCATATCTGCAATGTGATAGTATAGGTTACATCTTTAAGAAGTTCCCTTACTTTATAAATACACAGATAATAAGTTATTTCAGCATTGCTCTGAGAACTGTTTCTTCCTGCCATGAGAAAACAGGTCTCATCCTGCACTAGCACTCTTGCAGTCTTGGCTCCAGTCAGCCAATTACAAAACTGAATTAAGAGCTCATAAATCATTAATTTAAAAAATTTCATTGTCCACTTCTAATAAATACTAGCTATATGCTTTTATTCTCAATTTTAAGGCAAGATGAATTGTCTAGGTTGGAAGGGACCTTTGAGATCATTTAGTCCATCCATCAATCTAACTTGTATAAAACAACAACCCATCACTAACCCATGTCACTGAGCACTATGTCAATCCATCTTTTAAATACCTCCAGGGATGGTGCCTCAACAACTTCCCTGGGCAGCCCATTCCAATGCTTAGTAACCCTTTCCGTGTAAAAAGTTTTCCTGATATCCAATCCTGAATCTCTTCTGGTGCAACTTGAGGCCATTTCCTCTTGTCCTGTCACCTGTGACTTGGGAGAAGAGGCTGATCCCCAACTCTCTACCAACCTCCTTTCAGGTAGTTGTAGAGAGCAATAAGGTCTCCCCACCAGCCTCTTTTCCAGGCTGAACAACCCCAGTTCCCTCAGCCTCTCCTCATAAGGCTTAATCTCCAGACCAGCTTTGTTGCCCTTCTCTGGACCTGCTCCAGCACCTCAGTGTCTTTTTTGTGGTAAGGGGCCAAAAACTGGACACAAGTTGGGGCCTCACCAGTGCCAAGTACAGGGAAACTATCACATCCTGAGTCCTACTCACCATGCTGCTCTTGATACAGACCAGTATGCTGTTGGCTTTCTCGGCCACACTGCTGGCTCATGTTCAACCGGCTGTCAACCAACATCCCCAGGTCCTATTCTGCTAGGCAGCTCTCCAGCCACTCTTCCCCAAGCCTGTAGCACTGCATGGAACTGTTGCGACTCAAGTGCAGGACCCAGCACTTGGTCTTATTGAACCTCATCTCATTGGCCTCAGACCATCAATCCAGCCTGTCCAGATCCCTCTGCAAAGCCTTTCTACCCTCAAGCAGGTCGACACTCCCACCTAGTTTAGTATCACCTACAAACTTACTGGGGGTGCAATTGATCCCTTCATTCAGATCATTGATAAAGATGTTAAAGAGAACTGGCCCCACTTCACCAATACTTCACTTACACTTATCAAAACAACCCCTAAGACAACCTGTCATCTCTCAGACTTCTCACTTCAAGCTGAGAATAATTTTTATAAGTTAGTTTTAAGAGGAGATAAAAGTTAATTTTGTTTTTAAAAGCATTTTTCTTTCGACCTCAGCATTGTCAAATCTATTGTTTCGTACCTCTTATACTGAAGTAACAGTCTTGTCAGTCTTTGAATGTCACCCATTTCACTGTACTAGGAACTTAAGTTTTATATCACAAAGCTGTGAAACTCATTAGCATATTTTAATTCAGTATCATCAATTTCAGTGTTTCAAACTTGCAACAAAAGGCTTTTCAGAAAGTTGAACAATCAGAACAATTCACATGAGCTTTACTAAAAAATGTTTACCTGTAACATATAGGTAGGTTACAGAAATAAAGGTCTGATCTACATTGATTACTAGGTCAGAAGGGTAACAGCAAAGGAATTGAATATTAACAGAGCACTTGCAGCATATCTGTAATGCGTATTCCTTCAGAAAGGATCATACGCTGTGCTTTATCCACACACACACAAACCATCCTCTAATTAATCTCTGACCAGAAGAAACTTTAGGAGCCTCTCCAGCTATGTATTCTATTCACAGGTCAAGAAACCAAAATAACTCTTTGATCCATTTTATCAATCCCTCATAGTTCTAATGCCGCTCTGCCTGTATGGTGGAAAGCTGGAAAAAGGCAAAATTTTCCCATCCCTCATTTAAAAAACAAAGAAGCTAACAAAAAACAACCCCAAAATAAAACCCAAACCAAAACAAACTGGCACAGACTTATCTTTGATCTGATACAGGATTCCTGTCCTCTCACTGCATATGAAAAACCTGACAGCAATACTCCCCCTAGAATCCCTCATGCAGGTATGTTTAAGCAGATTGAACAAAACTGAAGTAAGCATTCTTTTATGATTTTCTTAATGTTAAGGGATAAAGTCATAGATTAACACTTGCAGGAAGCTAATGTTACTGTGATCTTCCAGAGTACATATCACCTTCAGTGACCATGGTCCTATTTCACCGAATAGCTTTCTTGGCATAAGCTCCATTTGTCTGTCAGTACCAGTCCACACACATAAGATCCATCATTCCCATCTGCTCCTGAAGAACTGGCACATGAATCACTGGAAGGCTCACTTGAACATTACATTTTAATTAGCTTAAGTTTAATTTACACTGGGTTCCCTCTTTAAGTGATAAAGTTGCAGGCACAAATATGCACCATTGGGTGTAGAATTCATGAAGATGCTTTGGTCTTGTGATCACAACTTCTCCAGAAGAGTTACTTGACTGCTTCATACTGTACTAACTGTGAGTTTTTTCCCTGGTAAATTCTGCGATAATATTGAAACATTATATTTTCAAGAAAGTTTTCGGGTCAGATAACAATAGCCACCTATTTACCTTTGAACACAAGGAAAAATAGCAATAACCCAACAAACGCAGTGACATATAGAAACTGGACTGAAACGCAATTACCACAGAGCTTGTCTAATTTCCTTGTTTTCAATTGCTTTAGCAAGAAAGGTAGGCCCAAAAATTGTATCAGGCTAACGGAAGGAACGATCAGAAACCCAGGTCACCACACCAAGCTGAACAAGCCAGAGAGGACATACAATGAACTGTGTCAGCTATGGAGCAGCATTTGAAGCACAGGTTGGTCAGAATTAGATGGGAATTGATTCACTTCAAGAAATACGTTTCAGCAGAGCTACAGCAACTGAAAACAGAAAAGTTTCTTTCAAAAGAATGTGAATCCTGAACATATCAGCTGTGCTTAAAGTGAAACTACCTGGACAGCAGCTATACCTATTTATCACTTTTAAGGTTCATACTCTTTAAATGGTTTCTGAAGATACCTGTTTTATAAGCTTAGAGTCTCTAAAAAAATAAAAGCCTATCTTAAACAGCTAAAATATTAAGGTCCTTCTACCCAGCATCTGGCCTTACTTGGCTATTTCATCTTCAATTTTAAGAATATATCTTTCAAACATTTTTAAACACTACCTATGTTCCAGAATGTAACAAAAAGTTTATTCACACAACAGCCATTTGTACTTACAATCAATTCTTTTTACAGCAGACAATGTACAAAACATCGCAACACGCGTAAGCCCTATCCCTATTTTCAACTTCAACTCCAAAACATTTCAACTTCTTAACCCATAGGAATTAAATATATATATAATCTATATTTTTAAAAATCAAAACAAAAAGTCCACAGAGACAAAAGCAAGATATCCCATGTGGAGAACAGGTTTATGGTTATGTTTATTTCCAAGTAACACCATCTTTTAAAGATGATATATCAAGTGTTTTTTATTTCAAGAGAGGTATTATCTCTTTATTCCAGAAATAATTTGGATCAGAACCTTCTGGTGGAAATTTAACTCCTTTTCTTGTGTTTGCACTCAAACTACAGAGACACACAATATAATTTGCTATTGTTCTTGAGACTTTGGTCAATCATTTATCAATACTCCATTAATCCAAACCTGAATTTAAGTTGTTTGGAGAAACTTTTCCACTTGAATTTCAAATAAAGCTGCTGTTTTAACCTTTCCAAAGACATGCAGTCATATGCAATCACAGTGTATTGTCTACACTACTCAATACAACTATTTTTGTGAAGCTCTAAATGCTGTAAGCTACCAAAGTTCATCAGGTTAGAAAAGAACTTCCAGCATGAATGATCATGAAGCAGCCATAACTATTCAGCCTATTTAAAGGTAGCAGAGATTTTTCCCTTCTCAGGTTTCAAACATTAATAGTCTTATCACGTTCATTTTCTTGAGCTAAACTCTTAAAAATGACATTTCACAGGATCTAATAATCTAATTATGAATTTATAATTGTTCTGTAATTCATCTAAAGTTATTTCATTCTTCCCCACATAATCAGCAGAATTAGTTTGGTGAACCTGCTCAAGACAAAGTAGAACAACTTCAGATGTCAAATGAGATGTCCCACGTACAATGCCACTTTAAAGCATGAGAACAAGAATATGTTGTTAAACCAGTATTATTTGCAGGGAAGAAATCCACTGTGGTACAAAACTGCACAATTTCAACTCCTATTTTCATACATTCTGGAGCTGCACCATCAGATGATGTGTTTTCAGCAAGGTAAGTGTCCACTTCTCTACTAATAATCTGAAGTTCCATAGTTACCCTCTTCAAAGCAAGCATTGTAACTTATTCAGAAGCAGCGTAAAACGGCCGTTTTAACTTCTGGGCATAAAAATTTTAGCAAATGCTTTGACATCTCTTAGCAAGCTTGATGTTTGTTGGCACCCAGGAAAAAAATTCACATTAGCTTCCACATTTGAAATCTGTTAGTTTTCTTAGTTGTGTCCAATCCTCCAGCTTTAAGATTCAATGGTAAGACTCCAACAAAGCCTCAGAAACAGGTCTCTGAACTTGTACCTTGTGTACTTGCAACACGAGTCTGGTCTTCATTTATGAGTTTTGACATCCTGCCAATTACAGACCTAACAAAATATCTTACTGTATGTATATATACACACTAGCATAAGGCTTTAGAAATCAGTGACTATAAAAAAATAATTTTTCATCTTATTCAAAGACAAACCTTTGACCTGTTTACACAGTTAGTCCTCAAAATTTTGTTCATAAGTTAGTTTCAGTGCAATGACTTCTTTTAAGTACATAGTTACAAGAAGGCTCATTAAAATGCTAAGAGGTATTCATTTTTGTGCAGAAAATGCTAAAAATAAAGCTCTTATTCTGCTGTAACTGATTTTTAATTGGTAAAGTATTTGCTATACAGAAGCATTAAGTTTAACATGTATGGTATCTCGACTGGAGTAATTCACTTAACCCGCAAAGTAAATGCCCCAAAAGATTATATTTGATCACTGCCTTAGGTTAACTTGTTTTTAAATCAGAAAGCCAGACAGCCACTTTTCATTCTTAAACAATTCTGAATGGCAACTTTAATTTCACTTTTTTTACCTCTAACATGGACCAATATAAGCACTCTGCATTAAAACTCAAATCTTAAACAGTAGTACAGCATTGGGGAAAAAAAAGCAGCTCAAATACATTTTCCCCAGACTCAGTATTTGCATTTCTCAAGTCACAATATAAAAACCTTCAAAAAAAAAATCAGTTTCAAAAAGTTTATTCCTTCTCTTGTGTAAGTATAAACAATCTGAAAGTGATCAGCCAATGAAATGAACTGCAGGTACATGTTGAATTTTCAGTGGTTACTACACATACCACTCCCTCCGAGATATTACCGAGCCATCTATGTGAGAAACAAAGTCGTCTTCATTGTCATCGTAACATTCACCACCCATATACTTCATTCCCAATGTTCCACCTTCATAGTAATCCATTGGTCTTTCATAACGTTCCTGGTACCTGTTAATATTGTCTATATTGTTCCACTCTGTCTTTTCAGGGTCTTCTAAATAATCTTTAGATATTAAGCTGTTCATTGGATGCTTTATTTCTTTTTTGATACTGCCAGGGTAAGAATCCATATCATCTGACTGAAGAACATCTATTTGGGACTCTTTTTGCATATCTGATGGTGGAATGTAGTTCTTAGCAAAGTAGTCACCACGGAACGTCCGTCTTCTCCTATAGCAGATAATTCCAACCAGAACACTGACAAGTATGAGGAAGAGAGCCCCACCCACCGCACTACCGATGACGGTACCCCAAGTGTCTTCCTGCATTCCTGGCAAGGTTGATGTTGGGAAATTTATTATTCTAGGTTCTGTTGCTAAACCTGTGACGCCATCAGTCGAAGGATGCCAGGGAACCGTGGGCAGTCGAGTGGTAGTAGTAGGAGGATCTAATGGAAAGAGCAAAGAAGTAGACAAGACACAGAAAAGGCACAGAATGTCAATGCAAGCTAAATCAGTTAAGGGTTTATAAGAAAGCAAAGTCGATGGGTATGTTCTACAAAAATAGTTTTTCATTCTCAGGTTCACAGCCGTACAAAAAGTCTTACACTTTCCAGGGGTTTTGAACTAGCTTCAGTACATGTGGTTTTGAGCTCTGCTGCAGCAGGATAGGAAGTATGGGGAGAAAATAAAATAAAAATTAAGTAGACATCTTCCTCTCCTCCAAGTAAGGAGATGCAGATTTCCTGCTCAGATGTTCACTGTTCATTCTGTATTATTTACCTCCCCCATGGAAGAATGCGGTCTACTACAAAAACCCAAGTAGTCCTCTTTATTTCCAGTCAGCAGTTAGGAATACTGGATCAAATTAATCAATTATCCCACAGAATCTGTTATTCCACATTAAATTCCCACTGCAGAAACTGCCAGGGCACCGAGTATAAGAATGAAAAACTATCAGTTGTGTGTGCAGTCAGCAGCACATGAACTACTGATTTTAAAGCTATTCTCTCCAAAAACATTTGTTGCATTAATACAACTTAACTCAGCTTCACCTTGGGATTAGTCAAAGAAGCATAGTTAAAAATGGCATGTATTAATCTCAAAATAACACTTATGTTGAGCAAGGTGCTTTCAGGATTTTAAAATAAAGAAACTGGAACATTTGAAGTGAAAGCGATTTCTGTGCATTCCTCCTAAAAGCAATTTGATCCCTCATACGCAAAGAGATCTCCATATTCGTTCCTCAATATAAAATATCAATTGATTTCATGTCAGGGTATGCAACTAAAGAGATTGCAAGATACCAAGCTTCTCCAGCGCTCAACTTTGTTCTTTAGGTCTACTGGAGATGTGTGTATCTATATTGCAGACAAGGTTGCAAGTGGTAAGGTTGATGACACTGAGAAAGCCTCCTGAGATTATCCCAGTCAGTGGCAGTGTAACATGCAACTCCAGCTTCTGTACCCATGCTGCACTGAATAACACCAGCTTTTGCCTTGCCCAATGCAAGGCAATTTTAAAATAAGTAAAGCATCACAAACACTAAACATGTTATTATGGCTTGAATCTTTTAGAGAGAATATTACATGGGCAGCCAAGTAGCTCATTGTGTCACGTTATTTAATTAAATGCCCATAAGCAAGATTGATGGAACTACTACTACTGTATTACAGAGGCACCCTAAATTTACCACCACAAAAAGTAAAATAGAATTGGAGATTTGTCAAACTTCTAGTTATTTGACAAATCATAACTTTATAGATTCATAAATATGACTTTTAATCTCACTACTCAGACTGCCATACAATTCCCTCGCACTATACAGAATTGCCACATTTGTCATGATCACTACAAATCATACGTTGGACTGCACCTCGCTGCTGAATGCAGCATTTTAAGCTTGACATAAGTAAAGCTTCATATATTTTCAGAGCGCAATAATATTATTTGACTATGTAAAAGTGGTGATTTGTTAGGGAGCTCTATATAAATGAAATTAATTTGACAGAAGACAGGAAACTGAATAAGGAAGATGCACTATCAAAGTGAACAAGAGGAATTCAGATTATGATTTTAGTAAAAACTGATCTAAAGTGAGTGTAATAATTTCACGAAGAAGTAGAGGTTAAGGAATCCAGGTTTACCAGTGATCCCATGTCCCACAAATCCACAGGTCAAGCAGTTAAAACCCTCTTCCTTGAATATGTATTTGCTTTAGACACAAGATCTGTTAGCTTAAAATATAATTTCAGACAGTACCAGCAATATCTTCTTCAGGCTTTTTCATCTATTCATCAGAATTTTTCATCTATTACTTTCTGGTACCGAGGTCTTAAGTTTGATCCTCCACATCCACAATATCGAACACATTCACAAGTGTGTAGAATCTGCTTCTTGGCAAATTTAACCATTATACATGTGAAATAAATAGTGGCTTTTTTACTCTATTGTTGATATATTAAAATACCAATGTTTTTATTAAAAACTTTCCTTCAAAATTTGTTTCATCCCATAGCCAGGCTGTCCAGCTGCATAATCTACAAGCACTAATTAAAACAATCTTAAATTCATTGCAAATATAGCATCAATTCAGTTTTACTTTATATACATACTCTTAGAACACATAACCATGATTACTTCTACTGTCTCTTTGTGTGTCTTTTTACTGTTGAAGAATGACAAAATTAAAGTCGTCCATCCTTGTTAATAATGCCCATTACAACTAAGAAGATGTGAAGTTAACTTCTGATGTCATCCAGAGCTTTCTGAATGTAAAGCTAAATATATTTTTTTGTTTTACTTCCTGCACCGAGCAAGTTTCCCCAAACAGAAGACAACATTAAGATTAGGAATGCCAGAGTTCCTTACCTCTATTCCATAAATTTTTGCTTGCACGTCAGCTCAAATGCTCTCTCTAAATTAAGAAAATGCCACTCTTGTCTGTTGGCATGAATTCTTTCATACCAACAAGCTGTTTAATTATAACATTCCACACTACCACGTTTAAGTTATTAATGCTTTCCATAAAACATCAGGAACATCACCAAGTTCATTGTTTCAGATGGTACTTCATTCAAAAGCATCAATTTTCTATTATTTTCTTTAACGTTTTACTTATGACCCAACGTTTAACAGCTCTCATCTCTTTCACTGATATAGGCTTGTGTTGTTGCACAAACCACAACAAAGTACCCATGCAGGCCAGGGACCAAATAGTGGCAGAAATTTTGGAAAAAAAATTTGGTTTAGGATAAATGCATCTTGATTTTAGTTTTCATTTGATACTATTCTCTGGGCCCCATTCAAATCCTTATTACATATAACCTGTAGTACATTTCCTGAGTTTGTTTCAAAGTCTTTGATAATTTTCTAACAAGAAAAGCAACATTTGCTCTTGACATCAAATTGAACACTAATTCCTTCTCAAAGCATCATAGTCCTTGTACAGTACACTCAGTTTTCCCTCTACTATTTTCCAGAGGTTTCTGTCAAAAAAAAACTTTCAACAGCTTCAGTCTGATATTTTTAATTTTCCCTTAAATGACTATTCTTCTATGAGTTTTTACAGCTCTTGCTATACAAAACTTGCAACAGGCAGATGAGTTTCTACAGTTTAGTAGAGACATTCAACTATAGAACATCTCATATCCCCAAACAATGCATCTCCCCCTCTCAACTCCCCTGCAGTACATCCTTGTTCAAACATCCGTGAAATCTTCCCATGAAAGAAGGCTTTCTGAAGATCTTAAAACAAATGACTGGAGTTAAATATTTTCCTTAGACTTATCTTCAGTTTGTCCCCATTCTGGCAGACAGATATGAAGACTGAGATCAGCCTGCATCAATCAACAATTTCTTTCAACAATCATCCATTTTCAAAGTTCAGTTTACTCCTGTAGTTTCTAGCTGAGATTTCCACCCACCGACTAGAAAATCCCAGCATTTCTTTGGGACACGAGAGAACTGCTATCATTAACCAAGCTTGCAAAGAATATTTAGGAACAATGTTTGAACATCCAAAGCCTGCTGTACCAGGCAGTATGCAAGTTAGCAGTAAGGATATCTATCCTAGGACCTCTTTTACTCTACAGCAGGAAAAAAAAAACCCAGTTTATCAATATGACTTCTAATATACACTTGAGGAAATACAAGAGCATTGACCTTGGCTGGATGCCAAGTGTCCACCAATGCACTATCATTCCTCCCCTTCAGCTGGACAGGGAGAGAAAAATACAATGAAAGGCTTATGGGTCAAGATAAGGACAGGAAGGTCACCAGCAATTACCAATGCAGGCAAAGCACATGACTTGTAGAAATTAATTTATTACAAAAAATCAGAGCAGAATGAGAAATAAAATCTTAGATTGCTTTCTGCCCACACACCCCTTCTTCCCAGGCTCAACCTCACTCCTGATTGTGATTGTCTCATCCCCATGATTAGTGTTGGCAGATGGGCAATTGGAGTTTCAGTCGGTTCATCACATTGTCACTGCCACTCCTTCCTCCTCACGCTCTTCTGCTCCAGCACACCCAAAAGAGACAGTCCACCATCTGCTCCAGCATTTGTCCTTTCTTTGGGGTGCAGTCCTTCTAAAATGGACTGCTCCAGTGTGAGTCCCCCATGCAATCACAAGTCCTGCCAGCAAACCTGCTCCAGTGTGGGCTTCCCACACAGTCAACAGCCTCCTTTGGGTAACCACCTGCTCCAGTGTGAGGTCCTCCATGGGCTGCAAGTGGATATCTGCTCCACCATTAACCTCCATTGCCTGCAGTGGGACAGGCTGCTTCAACCTCATCTTCACCATGAGCTGCAGGGAAACCTCTGCTCCGGCTCCTGGAGCACCACCTCCCTCTGCTTCTTCACTGACCTTGGTTCTTGGTGTCTGCAGAGTTGTTGCTCTCTCATATTCTCACTCCTCTCTCCTGGCTGCTGTTGCACAACAGGTTTTTCTCCCTCTTAAATATGTTCTCACAGAGGCACTATCGCCATCACTGATGGGCTCAGCCTTGGCCAACAGTATGTCTGTCTTGGTGCTAGCTGGCACTGGCTCTATTGGACATGGAGAAAGCTTCCAGCAGCTTCTCACAGAAGACACCCCTGTAGCCTCCTACCGTTAATATATCAAGCTGTGAGCTTGTTTTGGAAAACCTGTTGCTGTAAGACTAAGTCAGAAACGTCAACAGCACTTGATCATCTCTGAACTCCATGAGACACACAACTTGCTTCTATTAGACAACTGTACAAAGTTTAACTTTACATTACTGAACAACTAACAAGTAGTGAAGGTATCTGTGACTCAAAGCCAACATGAAAAAAGTCGCCAGCTTCAAACATGATCTTAGCGTTTCCCTATCCATGTAAAGGCATATAATTTCCTGTAACTAAAAGCTAGTGAATCTATCATTTAGTCCCTGACAACTACTTCTTATACTTCCCTATTCCACTTCAATAGTATTAACATAAAGGTTAGGAGTGAAACAGTATTTATTTAAAATATAGCTTTCTTTTTTAACAATGCATGAGGAGCAAAAGCATTTTTTTTACTCAGCTTACATTCTAATTCTACAACACACTGCAACTTATATGTTATTTTTTTAGCAGGTAAAAGCTTTACAACTACCAACATCATGGCTGTTCAGAAATGCTAACGTCATACGTCATCTTTGACAACTTCATAAATCTGAAAAATTGGAAAAATAGCAGACAAAGCTGCTATCTTCAAAGTTTATGTTTTTGCCAAATTTTATACAGTAGGAAGCAGCTAAGATAGACAAATAAGCTAATTAAAAGATTTCTCTACTACAGTAGTGCCATATTCACCATTACTAGATATCTGCTCAGTTAAGTCTGCTATTAAGGTTCTAAGCAGTTTGACTTAAAGTCTTATTTTCTTTACTCCTGACATCAGTCTCCATGTTCCCTTTGTAAAGTAACTTGAATTATTACTATTTAAGATGGACTTTTCTGGTAATTCAGTCATTTACTCATCCTCCATAATTTTTAAGGGCATATCAGTTATTTAGAGGTAGCCACACAAGAGTTAAGAGTCACAATAACACAGTCTTAATGTTAACTTATGAAAACAATACAGGCGCTACACTTCATGATTGTCTAACCTCTCATTTTAATCAAGTCTTATATGCTAGAAGCCAATATGGTTTAAATTAGTTTGGCATACCGTTCTGTAAGGTACCTAAAGAAGAGTGCTGGGTGCTTATCTCATCATTAAACTGACAAGTACAACTTGTCAAAGTGTTAGCTGTAGTGACACAGCATTAGATTTATTCTACAATTGCCTAAAAGTCACCTGTACTTTTTCAGTTGTTGGTCATGCTACGTACTCCAAGATTAACATGATGTTTTTAGAAGCTGTAATTAACACCAACTAAAGTATTTGTTTTTATTGCTCTACGTTACCTGTAGGACCATGATGCTGCATGATCTCTAGCTAGCTCAGCTTCATTTTCGGCACTCCCTAAAACTGGCTACATTTTGCTATTTGCAATAAAGTTACTCCAGCAAAAGGAAGTTGCTGAACAAAGCTGAGGAGCAGCACACCTGTAAGCAGTATCCATTGGTCCACATCAAACACTGATTACTGCAGCTTAATTTTATCTTACAGCAGAGATAGCTATATTGCATTTCCAATGGGCTAGAACATAAGCTGTCATCACAGCTCAACTAGCATGTATTTTTATTCTGCTTTTTCAAAAACTTCATTCATTTTAGAAAACATCATACAAGATCTTTATAGTTAGCCCATTTTAGTTAGTCACTAAGATAATGTAAATGATAGCCTTATACTTTCATGGATGACAGTCATGGGAAAAAGCTTGAATTCTACTTACAGCAGGTCATAGATCTGATCATAGAAATGACAGCTGGACTTCAAAAAACTTCCCCCCTTCTTAAGGTTAGAAACGGGCTCAGAACAGAGCTATACTCAGTATCAATACAGTTGAAGTATAGTTGAAGCTTACATTCCAGGAGAATATTTCACTCTACTTAATGATGCTGTTCTAATTTTATACAATTTGAGACTTCTTAAAATGTGACACTCGTAACTGCTTTGAGACTGTTAAGAGTCATGAGCTCTTCCATAAAGGAAGCAGAGCCAAGCATTCAAAAGTAACTTCTCACAGAAGAGACATTCTAATCCCTAGAGTTTTATGTAATTTTAAAGTTCTGTTTACAAATAATTCCATTGTCCGAGTATGTAGAGGTTTCCAGTCAACTAGCTTATTAACTATCAGCTAATTAGTATTTACTAGTTTCTCCAGAATGGCCTGCAGATGACTGAAACAGCATCCTTTTTTCTAAAGATGCAGGCAGCTACCAAATACAAATTGTGACATACGGCATGTTCTGTACCTTCACTTTCAATCTTAATTTTTCTGTCATATAAACCCTTAAGTGTTAATATTTAGTTTTAAATTATTCAATGGAAACAAAGAAGTCACCTGTGTTCCTAACTGCCCTCTGATGCTTGTTTCACATAGTGGAATAACCAACATCAAGAACTTAGAGTTACAATACCATACATTAAAATGAAGTTTTAATTTTCATGTCTTATTTTTTCCTTAAAAAATTACAATGTATGAGTATTTATTGATCAAGCTAGGATTAGCTATTTTAGTTAATTCATTATGGAAATTTGGAGAACTTTTTCACACTTGCACAGCATTATTCACATATACCCAGTCATGCTGTTCTTTTAGGAAGGAAGTGTCATAACGAAACATTAATCACATTGTGTTAATAGAAATTATAATGTTTTCCAACAGCAGATGTGCTAAAACAGACACAACTCTACCACATTACTCTAAAGAGATCAGCAAGTGTACTGCATGAGATACTTTATGCTTACTGGATATCGGCACCCCAAAAAAAGAAGCCAAGTAACTGGAGTACAACACACACTCAGAATGTAACCCCAACTTCCTTAAAGCAGAGCATCTTTAACTTTCCTAAATATAGTTGCTCCCCTCCCACTAGCATCTGTTTTTTTTTCAATTTGCTACAGACATGGTACTGTTTATTGCAGCCAGTGTCTTGCCAAGCACAGGTTAACCCTGGAAACACAAAGTTCACCTACCAAGAGAAAGTAATAATCTCAGAAGCACTATGTAGACTACCTCAACCTTAAGAATTTCTACTGTATGCTGCTGTTACTGAACAGTCAGTTTAATCCAAAGTCATACTGTAGCTCTCAACTCCCTATTTTCAACTGTTTTTCATACAATTAAGTATTTAAGTATTTTATGCACAAAATGGCTCGAAAGTTTGCTATTTCAACTTTTGACCAAGTAAGTTCTGAGGTAACATACTGTCCTTGATGAGAAGTAAGACTTACCTAGTATGTAAATAGTCTTCTGATCACTTCTCTGCCCCAGGGAATTAGTCACCTTACAGACATAAGTCCCAGTGTAGTTGTACGTCAACGGGCTGCTGAACTGCAGAGTATTGTTGACAGATAGCAATCCCTCAGGCCATTGTCCATCCAATCTAAAACAAAAACAGCAGTTATATTTTTAAATTGTGAGTCTTTACAACCCAAGTCTAAATAAAACTACTTTAAAATATTATTT